>CM076572.1:73568335-73900047 GCA_034641835.2 Pinus albicaulis | reverse complement strand
TTATCATGTTCGCTTGTTGATGCATTTTACCAGGAGCAAGCAATTAAACCTTCCATACTTTTTGTCCAAGAGCATAGAGAAGATGGCAGCTGCTGTCCAAAAGAAAGCTCCACCTTGGCAAATCTCTTCTCTCTTTCATCATTCCTTGATCAAAATCATCTTCTTGCACCAGCTGGAGAAGAAAGGGGTTTCATGGGAGTCCTTCATTAGCCATGCCGATTTCGCCACTGGTCCTCCTGCTCATGTGTCTCCGACTCAGCCTATCCATCGCCCAGTGCCTTTATCTAGTAGGCCTACCCCTAAAAAACTCAAGATGATCACTGGGCAGCCAAGTACACAAGGAGAAGGAGAGGGCAGTGAGCCACAGGGAGAAAAGGAGGTTGATGAGCGGCAGCCAGATTTTGAGGGACAGCAGCGGTTGGATATCATTGGACAGCAGCAGTTGGAGGTTGATGAACAGCATCAATTTCAGGAAGAAGAGCAGCAGCTGGAGGTTGATGAACAGCATCAATTTCAGGAAGAAGGGCAGCAGACAGAGGTTGAGGTACAGCAGCAGGTACCGGAAAGGGAACAGCAGTGGACAGAGTTTGAAGAGCAGCAGTTTGAGCAAGCAATCGAAACACCTTTTGAGCCACAAGCTGGACAAGATGTTGGGGAAGGACAGCAAGCTGAAGCTGCCACCACAATGGTGACCAAAACTGTCCCTAAGAAGGGAAAATTGCCCAAGAGAACAACTCCTATCTTACCAAGGAGAAAGAGCGCTAGATTGGCCTTCAAAGGCAAAAGTACAATTGGAGAAAGCGCCAAGCATGGAGGTGAATCAGCTGTCATCCCTATCCCAAGCGATGACAGCGACAATGAGGCACGCATCCTTGAGAACCTCCTCATTCACAAAGAAGGGAAAATTGAGGTTTTACAAGAAGATCTCCAAAGGGCAAGGAATTTCAATCAATTCTTGGAGGTTGAGAACAAACAAATAAAATTTCATGCAGCCATTCATGAGGCAAGGGCCATCAAGTACAAAAAGGAGGCGGAAAGGGCGCAAGTGAGAATTGAAGAGCTTATTGGCGAATTTGATGATTAGGAAGAGGAGGACCAGCCTAGGCGAAAGAGGCCTAGAACCATCGGGCTTAGGAGAGCTTTGGAGAAGCAGAAGGCTGAAGAACAAGCTCAATTCGAAGCTTTTCCTCTCACTACCCTCTTTGAGCAGGAAATTGAGGAAAACAAGGAAGCTTGGCTTGAGAGGGCTAATCAGCATTTGGAGACCAAGCTTGAGAAGGAAAACAGGTATCTCGAGCTACAGAGAAAGAGAACACTTCACTTTCAGAAGCTAAACCAATTCGCCCGGCGCAAATTGAAGGTGGCACAAGAAAAATTGAAGAAATTGAAGGAGAGGCGCCTAGCACGGAAGGAAGCAAAACGCACATCAGCCCTCGATATTTTAGCTTCAGCTTCAGAGCATGTTTCCATGGACCCTTGAGGGTCATGCATGCCAATTTTCGGCCTTTTTTCGAAAACTTTTTGTTTTTTGGCATTTTTTGAGTTTTCGCCAAAAACTCATAAATGCGCCATTTCAGTTGGAAGAGTCGTCAAGGGAGGAGGGTGATACCAATGGATTCCATAATTTCATGAGCAGCTCTCCAGCGATTTTCAGGGCATTTGAAAATCATTCGCCCCCTCAAATTGGCAAAAAACAGCCTCATTTTGCACATTCTGCCCGCCCTATCAACAGCCTGCTATTTTCTGGGTTTTTGCACACAGGTACAGTTTTGAGGGACTTTCAGAGATCAGATCGAGATGATTCCACTTGCATTGGAAAGCAGACACAGAGAGCTTTCCAACGAGCCATCATGAGCCTCATTTCGACATCAGGAAGCCTTCCATTTGCATCCAGCAAGTCAGAGGACCTTTTTCAGGCATAAATATGAAGAATTTTTGCAATTTTTGAACTCCAAAAATCTGCTTTTCCCAAATGTGCGTTAGGCTATTTTTATCATGGGAAAATCATGTAAAGTCAATATAATTTCCATTTTTAGCAATTTTTTAGATATTTTATTAGATATTTTGTGCCTTGGGCTTTGCAAAGCCACAAGGGCAAATTTAGATATTTTGACTTGGCCAATGGGATAGCTAGTTGCTCCATGAGGTTTTCCTCCGTCTAGCCTATTTATCCCATACTTCTCATTGTAAATCAGAGGCTGAACTTGAGAGAAGAATTAATGCATTGGTCATATGAGCTTTGAAGAATACACTTGAGTTATGATGATTGGATTGCCTCTTGGATGCTTTTGAGGAATGTTGAAGGCTTGTTGATGGATTCCTTGACATGGTAGAATGGTATAGTGCTTCTTAATGTTTTTTGTCTTCTAGTTTTCACTCATATTTCATTTTTCTTGCTGCTATAGATCAGTAAAGATTGATTTTGAGACATGCCCATGGAGGCACCTCAAAATCCCCGAATCTTCATAGCTTGATGTTTTCTTCTCCCTTAGTTATGCTAAAGAATTCTTAGCTGCTCTTTAGTAACCTAAGGTGTTGTTGCTAAGTTTTATTCATCAGTTCCATGTATGTTGAGTATGATGTATGGTTTGCCCTACCTACCTATCAGCTGCCCATAGTTCTGTCCATAAAACTTTCTCTTTGACTGATTTGTTGATCATTTTGTTGAACCAAGGAGGCCTAGTTTCGATTTAGCCCTTTGCCTAAAACTATGAAAACTTATTTGTCCAAGTGCCCAATGACTTAGAGACTATGCTTAGGCGTTCCGGCATAGTTCATGAGTTGTTAGTTTGTCTCATGTGTTTTCCCCAAAGTCTGATAGCCTTTTCCCGAAGTTAGAGGGTCATATACCTCTATGTATGGTTTGAATGTTTGATTTCTATGTATTGATTAGCTTATAGTTATTCCTAGCATGATTAATGGCTTGCTATTACATGTTTATGTCTGCTATTAACTAGTTTGCACTTGAAATCCCTTGTCTTTCACCAACTTATTGTTCATTTAATCCATTTTGCCCAGAGATCCCTTCTATTGTGAATCAAATCGGCCCTACAGCAGCTTTACATCATCGCCTCATAAGCTTCCTTGACCTGTTTGACCCCATAGCCCAATTTATCTACATCTTGTTATCCAGTTTATGTATTTGATCAGTTTCATCCCTCACAAACTTAAAAAACCAAAAAAACTAAAAACATACTTCATAACTAGCCTAATATCAAAACATCGCAAGTAAACACACCGACATCTTCTACACATATAGAGAGAGCCCTCTCTGAGTCCAGGAAGGCTAGGTCCTTGGGCTCCAAATCTTGGTTTGATGTTACATCGTCATTTGGCTAGCCAATCGGCCAAATCACGGGACCCTAACATAATGGCGATCACGGTGGGACTTACTGAGTTCATGACAGTCTAGCGAACTCTTATAGACTCTTTAGTCCTTCAATCCTAAACTCAGACCATCAGCCTTTAGAATCATTTAGTGTAAACTCTCTGCTTCACCATCTTAGCAAAGTGATGAATCAGGTTTATAACACTCTTACATCCTAGGCTGCACATAAAACTCAGAAAAAACCACAAAAACTCCTTTAGATTGGTTTTTGATAGTATTGGTGGTGGACCATACAAATATACCTCAAAACAACTAAAAATCCACCTAGCGACTCCACTAACTTCTAGTAAGCCTTACCACCTTGCTAAATTTAGAATTCCATCCGATAGACCTTTCCCATCACTCACTAACATAGCGGGAGATGGTAAGACATTGAGTACATAATAGTCCAGCAAACTCTTATAGACTCTTTGGTCCGTTAGGTACCATAAACAAGCAAGCAGTCCATAGATTCATTGCTTAGAGTAAACTCTTTTTGTTCCCATCACCCTAGCAAAGTGTTGAAACAAACCTAGAAAACTTTAAATAACCATAGGCTGCACAGAAAACTCAGAAAATCCAAAAACATTCTCAGATTAGTTACTAGTGGTAGACCATAGCTATCTTCACAAAAACAATCCATTTCCACCTGGCGACTCCACTAATCCATCCCTTCTATTTTTGACCATCCTTCGCCTTAGTATAACTTTAGAAAAAATCACTCATCCAAAACATTCACCAATACCATTCTCTCTGAACCCTGGATCTAAAATCTGGCTTCACGAAGAATCAATACCAGATCCCATCCAGACCCAACTCCCCCTATCATTGTAGATGACCCAGAGAAGATTCTGTGGCAAGCTTCTGAAACTGATCATCTAGCTTCTGGTAGATTCATCCGTAGAACAAGATCTGTACCTAAACATCGCACTACCCTACTAGATTCACCTTTGGAACCAGAGCCATCACACACTCTTCCCAGAAGCAAATCATATAGTAGGATAGACTTTGACGATCTTGAACCCCTAAGCCCACCACAGAGTCTTAGTAGAGAAGCTTCACCCACAACTCCTCCTGATTTCCAGCTTCTCTATCAGTTTGGCTCTTATCATCCCAGATCTGCTCAAAACCAGATCACTATTCCAAGTTCATCCGCCACACCTGGTCAAACTACCACTGTTCAAACCACTTCATTTCATCCTACCAGTCCTCCTCTTGCGCATCATCCATTAGCTCCAGTCATGGCAGCCTGGTACGCGCCTTTGGTGTTACCTCCACCTTTAGCTCCTCTCCCAAACAAATATCAAGACAAGATCCCACACTTTACTGGAGAAGATACCACCACACCTCAACAGCATATAAGTAGAATGACTGATGCTTATGAATACCTAGAGGTACAAGACGAGACTGTCAGAATGAGAATATTTGCCCAAAGTCTTGGTGGTGAACCCAAAGCATGGTTCAAAAGCTTAGCTCCAAACAACATCCATGATATCCCCGAACTACATCAAGTGTTCAGAAATAGGTGGGAAATCCGAAGAAACCCCATTCAAATCCTGTCAGAATACAACAATCTAAAACGGGAAAATGGGGAAAGTGTCCAAGCTTACTGTACTAGGTTCAACAGTGTATATAACTCCCTCCCACCTCATTTCAAACCTCCAC
This sequence comes from Pinus albicaulis, assembly GCA_034641835.2. Classification (NCBI taxonomy): domain Eukaryota; kingdom Viridiplantae; phylum Streptophyta; class Pinopsida; order Pinales; family Pinaceae; genus Pinus; species Pinus albicaulis. Next base: position 73,895,015 of record CM076572.1, on the reverse strand, counting down.
TTGGTTTAGCTTTGGCAAAATTTCCTGAGGGTTTTGATCCGGACATGACATATCATTTGAGGGATAAAGATCCTCCTACCTTGGAAGAAATGCAACAAATAGCTATAAAAGCAGATGCCAACTTAGCTAAAAAGAGAGCCAGAACTAGATCAGAAAGAAAGGTCACATATAGAGATGAGGTTTCTACTTCATCACCTTCCCTAGATCCCAGAATAGATGACTTAGTCAAATCCATGGCTAAAATGTGGGAAAAGATCAATGAAAAAGCTCCTATTAGAGATAACCAGCCAAACCCTCCAATCAGAAATCGAAACCAAAACTTTAGGAGGGAACAGCCCCAAAACAGACCAAGGGATAATGACCAACAGATCAGGCCACCATTCAATGAAAACTATGAAGAAGAAGATGATAGGGACTCAGAACCTATTGATGAACATCATTTAAACCTCATAGGGTCCGACAATGAAGGTGAGGTGTACCTCACCGAAGAAGAACAAGCCTTCTTTTCGCCTGATCAAGATGAGACCAATTATGAGGATCTTGATGACCCTGCCATAGAATTTCAAAATGCTATTGAAGAAGCCCACAAGAAATATGACCTTAGGAGCAAGAGAAACCAAGATAATGTCAAGAGAGGTAACTCTGATACTGCTAAAGCTCCAGATACCATCCTCAAAAAAGCATCAAGCAGTGACAAAATCAAGGTTGAAAAGATTGATCAAAGCCAAGCTAAAGTCACCCAAACTAGTCCTATCTCATATACTCCTGATACTTCTACCAAGGTCACCAAAACAACTATGGCAAACAAAATCCCTAAACAGGGTCAACAAACTCAGAGCATAGACAAGGTCTTAGCTGAAAAAGCTGAAACAAACATATCTAAACTTCAAATGCCTTTTAGCTTCGAAGGTGAAATCGCTAAGATCAAAATCACCATGCCTCTTACTGAACTCATTGCCCAAAGCTCTTATAAATCCCAAGTACTAAAAGTCTTAAATCTAGGAAATGATGCAAACACTGTTAATCTCACTGATGACATTCCTGAAGTATTGTTTGGTCCAAAGGTAGAGGGAAAGTTCCAAGAGGGAGCTACCCTTCCATTCTACATTAGCCTAAACATCCACGACCAAATCCTCCATAATGCCATGCTAGACTCTGGCGCCTCGCATAATCTTATGCCAAAGGTAGTAATGGAAAGATTAGGTTTGGAAATCACAAGACCATACAAAGACTTGTACTCATTTGACTCAAGCAGAGTCCAATGCCCGGGTTTGATCAAAGACCTTTGTTTTAGTCTGGCCCAAATACCCACGAAACATTTAATCATGGATATAGTAGTGGCAGATATTCCTCCCAAGTACGGGATGCTTCTCTCCAGATCTTGGGGAGCCAAACTCCAAGGGAATATCCAACTAGACATGTCATATGCCACCATTCCTGTGTTTGGTCAAACCAGGATACTCTACCGCGAATCACACATGAAATACATGATTAGCAGTCAAGATAGGCCCGATAACATTCCAATGTGTTCTTTGCGCTCCGACTTAAACTCTTTCATTATGCATATTGATGTAAACTTGGAGGAAGAGTCAGAAGAAGCTGATATAGACTTAGATCCACCACATCTGTTGTCCTTGATACCTCATGATGAGCTGGACACTCAAAACTATCATGATCATGAACAACTGTACCTTGAAGAAAGTAAGTTCCCTCTCTCCCAAGTAGAGTTAGAACAAGAAGCACAAACTCTCATGTACTATCAAGCAAATTGCTCTAGCTTTAATCAAATGCTAGCAGTAACTTGTGGAAATTTCTTCCAGGTAAAAGCTTTAGAAGACCTTCACATCATAAACCTATTTGGAACCCGGGAGAAAGGGAGTTTAATGTTTCTACCATACCTCAAAGATTTACCATCATGTGACCCTCCTACTGCAAATAAAACTTTGACTATAACCTCAGTCGCTCAAAATCTTGAGAAAATGCCAAATAAACTTTTGATGAGCCAAGGTGACAATTATAATCCCGGCATACCTGAACTACTGAAATTGGCTCATATTTTGTCTTTTCATGAAGAACTTAGAAAGGCTAAAATCAGGAATCTCATACAAAATACTAGTTTCTACAGGAAAGACAAGGGAAAACATTGTATCACCACCTTTTCCCCAAAGAACAACTTTAACAGAAACAAACACAGCAAACTGAAGCAAACTGAAATGATCAAGGAAAAAAATAATGGCCACAGAATCTACTTTGATTTTAGAAATGATACTGCATTTCCATATAACAAAAATCATGTTTTTTCTACTCAAAATCGCGATTCACCATTTGAAAATGTTTCTAATGATGTATTCTTGCAAGATCATCTTTCAAATCATAATCATCAAATTCCTTTACAAAGTAGACAACTTAAAGATTTTTTTCAGTTTGCGGGAGGTAAATCTGTTTTCAAGGTCAAAATTGCTAAACCACCCAATATCAGGAAACTGTTCATGAAAGCCATGTTCCCAGTTTTAAACTTCAGTATTTTTGCATACCTTGATGATATCACTATCTATTTCAAGAATTATCAAGAGTACATACATTACCTGAAGAAAGCATACAGTAAGGAAAGGAGTGGAAATCAGATATTCAGAGAGGTACAGAGGGAGGATACTGGGCTGTTTAGAGATTCTTGCATGAATCCCTATGTCATGTTAGAGAGAGAAAATTTCCAAAACTTTTCTTTTCAAGAGTTAAGTGGGCCAAGGGTGAGAGGAGATCCTTACGAGGATAAGATGCTGAAATTCCGTCATTTCCAAGATTTTTGAGTTTGAAACATTTTCAGTCATTGTACATACCATTGTTTGAAATATTGAAAAAATAGAAAATCAAAAATAGTAAAAGATAGGAAAGTCAAAAACAATAAAAAGCAGAAAAGAGGGCAAGTGAAGATAGAACAAAGGCCCCATGCTCCAAAAAATAGTCTTTCGGAAAGCAAGCAAGTCTAAATGCCGCTACTGGTACTTCAATGTCTTGTTCAGCTATCTAGCCTAATCATAGCTGAGCATGTTTAAATTTATTTGCTGATAAGTTAGTGAGTGTCAAGATAGTCAACATTGTGTAAGATTGACTTATCACAGAGCTTAGATTAGGGAGAGATTCTGGTTCCACATGCTTAAAACAGAACCAAAGAGAGAAGCGAGGGATGAAAAACACATTGTACATCTTAGCCCCGCTTCTCTAGTTTCCTTTTTATTGCAGAATAACATTTGTGTGCGGCTTGTCTTTTATGCCGCAAATGCATGACAAATCAGACTGCTTAATCCTGATTTGATCATTTTTAAATTTCATGTTGTAGATTAGAGAATGAAATCCTGTCAAACTGCTTAATCTTGACAGTCGATCTAGTTTTAGGTAGAGAAATCAAGGAGTTCATCAGCTTAATCTGAACTCCCGGCAGATATAAGAGTAGAAGTAGATAGTTTCATTTTGCAAAAAGAAAAATATGCATTGTCAAAAGGCTGCTAGTTCAAATGCGCCAAACAGAAGAAAAACTGTTAGGAAAGATAGTAGGGTAGGTAGAAGTATCATTGATGTTAAACATGCTGACACTTTTCAGAAATAACATCAAGAGAAGGGTAAATTTTGCGCCAATGGATAAGGCACTGGTCTTCATAAGCCAAAAATCTGAATTCTGGACACCTCCTGACGAGGAGCTGCCCTCCCCAAATGGAGCCACTGTTAGCCATCAGTATTTTTACATGTTAGTGATGACTATATCTTCAGCTGAGTTTTCTAGAAACTGATTTCCTTATGTCAATATGTCATCCAGAAAACCCTCCCAAAACTTTTTCGCCTTTCTACCTATTCAGTCCACCACCCCTCGGCAACACGTTCCCATATCACAATCCCGTCGCAGCTTCACTATTGACTGCCCACTGCCTTAAAGGGCAACCACATCTGTCGTAAGTTTACCCTATGTTAGGAAGTGCTGAGACATTTCACCTTGGCAATCATCAAACCAAAAAGCCTACTCTCTGGGCAGATCACCATGACTCATCCCTTAATTTTGTAAACAGTTGACAACTGCACTCTTAAGTCACGCACTCACACCCCCTAGATCTCAGCACTGCATAAAGCCCAATCTCAAGCTGACTAGTAGGTTGTTCACTGTGTTCTATGGTTCTACAAATGACAGGAAATATATTTCATCTCATGGAGTAAATGCTTGAGTTTACAGTTAGAAGAACAGCTGCTTCTGAATGTATTATGAGCCTGAGATGAAGCTGCAAAACAAAGGGCTCTCAATCAGGACCTTACAGCTCTTTTCAGTATGAAAATCACAGGAAAAATGATTGCCACTGTCTCAGCAAATGGTAAAATTGTCAAGGCTCAGGACCTCCTTCATTACAAGCAGAGGGTTAGGGCGCCTCCTTCATCCATAAGCAGAGGGCGCAGGTCAGAGTTGACTCAGAAGGTTGCAAAAGTCCAGGTTTGCCCTGTCTGAAACAATGAAACAATATCTTCAGGTTTCATGAATATAATTGCTAACCATAACAGGATTGTAGTGAAAGTATGATAAGCTCAAAGGAAAATAAGTTTAGCCTAATAAAAGAGATCATCTGAAACTTTCAAGTCAGGTAAATGGTTGAAACTTTAGAAGGCCATTTCATCAGTGAACATCCAAATCATAAGAGGCCTGTTTTGGTGCTGCATCAAATAGAACAGATGTTAATCAATGCCATTACACAGGCAGGAGAAGGTTCTTGGTTCTTCAAGAAAACACTGACCTTTATGATCACAAAGAGTTCTGGTCAATATACCAGGTCACGAGATGAACAAGCCAAGTGATAAATATCTCAGCAACCTTAGAACAGTGTCACTATGGCTAGGTTTCCTTCAAAAACACAGTGAGGTTTGCAAATGAAGATGCTAAGATTGGTGTTGTTCAGATGGTTTACTTACCACCACATTTGCCTGATAAAAAACCTCCTCCATACATGAGTAGAGGGCCAAAACTACTACAGGTGCTGAAAGTGATTGATACAAGAAAGAGCAGTAGAAGGATATCGAAGACTGAAACAAGGTCACTACACCAATGAATGACAGCTCTGATAATATAAAGATACTGATACTCCTGTTTCATAGAAAGGCTGTGTCTGACATAGTGGTAAAAGGGGTCTTCTGATACTTTACCTTATTAAGAGCTTCCTCCATACATAAGCAGAGAGCCAAAATCATTGCAGACTGTTGAAAAATGGTAAGTCCAAAAGTGCAGAGAAAGGATTCAAAGAAGTTGAAATAAAGAAGGTATTACTGTCTATGATACTAATGTATTGATCTCCCTCTTCAAAGAAGCTACCTGTCAACAGCTCATCGAGCAGAAAGGAGAAAAGGTTGAACATACTTTATGCCTTGAGTGCCAAAGGAGCAGTGGACTTAAAAAGGGTTAAAGACATTTCATGAGCACCTATCCAGACATCAAGGAAAATCCCTCTGAGCAAACAAACAAGGCTAAGGTGAAAAGATGCAACTAGAGAAGTAAACAGTGACTAAGGTTGAGTCATAAAAGGCAAAATGACAGGTATGCAATGCTAGGAATAGATAAAAGAGACAATTTTGAGCATATGTGTGTCACTGATGCCTAAAAGAAGATTCTCTCCTTGTGGAAAGGGTCAAACAGTAAAATAATCTCATATATCAAAAGTTCAAAGGATGCGCCTTTCGAGAAGAGGTGTTTTACAACTTTTCCAACATTTTTAGTGCATTATGAAATAGCCATTCTTTACTAGCAAATCACCAAGTGAAAGAGGCAATGAACATAATTCCAGTCATGAAATGTTGCTACTGACAAAAGGGGTTTAATATGCTGAGCAAATAGAATAAAGACTGTGTGCCAAAAAAAAAAACCTGTTTTCATATTTTACAAGTTTGGCTTTTCAAATAAGGAGGCAAACTGGTATATGATCCTATGATTAGGCAGAAAGGAATTTGTTTTTGATAAACTATCATTGTTAATATTCCCTAAAGAAGACACCAATGGTTTCCTGTAAAGTGGTAAAACAGCTTTCAAATGCCTTTGACATTTTTTTTTTAATGACCTTGCTTTTGTTTACCTTGTCACCTAAAAGCGCTCAAAGAGGGAAAAAGTCAAAATTTTTGAGATATCTCTCTCATGAGAACAGGTATGTAATTCCGTGAGGAGGCAAAACAGATCTGGAAGATTGTCATTTTTAAAAAAGGCAACTCGATACAAACACTGTTTTGCATCATTTGAAAAGGGGCCGATATATGTATTCAAAGTGACCGTTTGATATTTTGAAAATGTCATGAGAATGAAATAGGGGAATATTAAATCATTTGTGAAATCAAAACAACGAATTGCTACAGCTCCCAAGCATCACAACGAGCTTTTCCAACAATTTGAGGTCTTCTGCACAGTTTTAGGGCGGCGCGACGAGCCTGGCAAGTGGCGCGACGAGCCTGGGCTCCAAAATACACCGGGTGTCAACACGGGCGCGACGAGCCTGTAGGCGGGCGCGACGAGCCTGTAGGTGCCCGCCCGACAGCACGACAACTCCACCCGGCGTTTTCTCCGGCGCGACGAGTTTTGCTCCAAGGGTTGCCGCGCCAGTTTTGAAGAATCCCGTAGCATTTTTAGATCCCTCCAAGGGGATTTCTTCTCAAAAACGCACAAGGTACTCTATCCCTACCTTAAAGAACTCGAAAAATCAAGTTTTCAAGCATGTAGACCTCGGTTTGAAGCCGTGCATAAGTTAAAGGGCAAAAGTTTGTTGATAAAGAAGCTGGAGGCAGGGTAGGGCAGAACGCTTGGTGTTTACATATGAGGTCAAAACAGGGGTACAGTAGGTGGACTTTTTAAACTCACGGAGCAAGGAATTTATTTCCTAAAACCATTGTCACACCTATTTTTACACCTAAGCTAAATCTGCCTTTTCATTACACTACGTGGTATCCTTCTAAAGTTTGTTAAGACAGAGTTTTCTGAGAAGTGAAATAAGGCCACATTCTAGAAGGCAGTTGTTGATGATCAGGTTTACATCAAACGCAGGTTGTTGTTGATTAGGCATGGTTGTTGTGACCAAAGTTGAAGTTTGAAACCAGGAATACACAGCACACTGAAAAACAGAATGGTTAGTGTTTGAGGTTAATACTAAAAACAGAGGTACAGGTATTTGGTGCACCTTTTAAACTCATAAAACAGAGAGTGTGTTTCCTAAAACAACTGTTGCACTTACTTTTTTCACCTAAACTAGGTCTGCTTGCTCATTACACTATATTGTCATTCTGAAGACTGTTAGACAGAGTTTTCTAAAGGTGAAACAAGGTATTTTGTTGATGATTGGGCATTTGTAGATGATTGGGCATTTACTGGTGATCAAATAAACAGCAAGGGCAGAGTTATAAAGGCAGTGATTGACTTCTCAAAGGGTCACAAGTGAAAGGTTCTTCTTTTGACACAGTGGGCTATTTTCACCTAACCACAGGGTCTCTTTCTTTTCCCACTGTGTGGTCTCCACAGAAGTCTGCTGACAGGGGCATATTTCAAGGTAAATAACTTAAAAGAGCAGGGTTATAATCTTGAAGTTTGTTTTCAAAGACAAAAATATAAGTGCAAGCAGGCCTCTAAGCAAAGTCACAAGAGGGGATTGGTTCAAGACTGTACACAAAGAATCTACAAAGCAGTTCCTACACATAGTGCCATTGTTGAGAAGGATACATAGCTGAAGTGCATCCAAATTTGAAGAACTATTGTTAATCAGTGTTGAAGGGGGTTTATTCAAGGAAGCATTGTTACATTTCATCCAAACCACAAGGTCCATAACTGTCAAAACAGTTTGGTGGCTTGTCTCAATCCAGGAAAACATTCTTCATATATTGAAGGCAGTGTGCCTCTTTCAAGCCTGTTTTTAATCAGAATGCCTCCAAGGCGAGATCACAAAGGCGGACAACATAAGAGATATGAGCCTACCTCCATAGAAGACATCAATGCTCATCCTTTAGTACTTTTCAATTTCCATGAGGTAGGCTGTCTTGATTTCTGTCAAAGGATAGAGGAAGTCAAGAGTTTCTCACCACTTACACATTTGTGTGCTTTAAGGTTCAAGGACAAACACTTCCAGCTTGCAGATCTTGATTTCAAAATTTCTCCAAGGTATATATCCAAAGCTACCAAGATCCTGTATCATGGTGAAAAATGGTTTAAACAAGCACATCTTGATTTGGAGGACTATAAGCCTTTCATCAAGCCGGAACATAGGGAGACCATCACTGCTACTTTTCCTTTCTCCTATCTTCTTGACAGTTATGCGCCAATAATGAAGGCCATAATGAGATACTTCACTTGTGAGGGGAGGTTTAGCCAAATCTTTGCTTATCATGTTCGCTTGTTGATGCATTTTACCAGGAGCAAGCAATTAAACCTTCCATACTTTTTGTCCAAGAGCATAGAGAAGATGGCAGTTGCTGTCCAAAAGAAAGCTCCACCTCGGCAAATCTCTTCTCTCTTTCATCATTCCTTGATCAAAATCATCTTCTTGCACCAGCTGGAGAAGAAAGGGGTTTCATGGGAGTCCTTCATTAGCCATGCCGATTTCGCCACTGTTCCTCCTGCTCATGTGTCTCCGACTCAGCCTGTCCATCACCCAGTGCCTTTATCTAGTAGGCCTACCCCTAAAAAACTCAAGATGATCACTGGGCAGCCAAATACACAAGGAGAAGGAGAGGGCAGTGAGCCACAGGGAGAAAAGGAGGTTGATGAGCAGCAGCCAGATTTTGAGGGACAGCAGCGGTTGGATATCATTGGACAGCAGCAGCTGGAGGTTGATGAACAACATCAATTTCAGGAAGAAGAGCAGCAGCTGGAGGTTGATGAACAGCATCAATTTCAGGAAGAAGGGCAGCAGACAGAGGTTGAGGTACAGCAGCAGGTACAGGAAAGGGAACAGCAGTGGACAGAGTTTGAAGAGCAGCAGTTTGAGCAAGCAATCGAAACATCTTTTGAGCCACAAGCTGGACAGGATGTTGAGGAAGGACAGCAAGCTGAAGCTGCCGCCTCAATGGTGACCAAAACTGTCCCTAAGAAGGGGAAATTGCCCAAAAGAACAACTCCTAGCTTACCAAGGAGAAAGAGCGCTAGATTGGCCTTCAAAGGCAAAAGTAAAGTTGGAGAAAGCGCCAAGCATGGAGGTAAATCAGCTGTCATCCCTATCCCAAGCGATGACAGCGAAAATGAGGCACGTATCCTTGAAAACCTCCTCATTCACAAAGAAGGGCAAATTGAGGTTTTACAAGAAGATCTCCAAAGGGCAAGGAATTTCAATCAATTCTGGGAAAGTTGAGAATGCACAACAAAATTTCATGCAAATGCATTCATGAGGCAAGGGCCACAAGTACAAAAGGAGGCGGCAGCTTAAGTTAGAATTGAAGAGCTATTAAGAATTGATGATGAGGAAGAGAGATCACATAGGGCCAGCAGGCTCAGGGAACCACCTGGCTAGGAGAGCTTTGAGAAGGTATAGTCAAGAACAAGCTCACCAAGCTTTTCCTCTCACACCCTTGAGCAGGGAATTGAGGAAACAAGGAAGCTTGGCTTGAGAGGGCTAATCAGCAATGGAGACCAAGCTTGAGAAGGCAAACAGGGATCTCGAGCTACGGAGAAAGAGAACACTTCACTTTCAGAAGCTAAACCAATTCGCCCGGCGCAAATTGAAGGTAGCACAAGAAAAATTGAAGAAATTGAAGGAGAGGCGCCTAGCACGGAAGGAAGCAAAACGCACATCAGCCCTCGATATTGTAGCTTCAGCTTCGGAACATGTCTCCATGGACCCTTGAGGGTCATCCATGCCAATTTTCGGCCTTTTTTCGAAAACTTTTTGTTTTTTGGCATTTTTTGAGTTTTCGTCAAAACTCATAAATGCGCTCATTTCAGTTGGCAGTCGGCTAAGGAGGAGGGTGATACCAATGATCCATAATTTCATGATGAGTCTTCCAACATTTTCGTGGCATCTGAAAATCATTCGCCTCTCATTCTCTCAAATACAAAAATGTACTTCATTTTGCACATTCCCGCTCACTCCTATCGCTGTACTGCTATTTGCTTGTGACACAAAAGCGCTTTGAGTGGACTTTCGTAGATCAGATCGAGATGATTCCACTTGCATTGGAAAGCAGACACAGAGAGATTTCCAACGAGCCATCATGAGCCTCATTTCGACATCAGGAAGCCTTCCATTTGCATCCAGAAAGTCAGAGGACCTTTTTCAGGCATAAATATGAAGTATTTTTGCAATTTTTGAACTCCAAAAATCTGCTTTTCCCAAATGTGCGTTAGGCTATTTTTATCATGGGAAAATCATGTAAAGTCAATATAATTTCCATTTTTAGCAATTTTTTAGATATTTTATTAGATATTTTGTGCCTTGGGCTTTGCAAAGCCACAAGGGCAAATTTAGATATTTTGACTTGGCCAATGGGATAGCTAGTTGCTCCATGAGGTTTTCCTCCTTCTAGCCTATTTATCCCATACTTCTCATTTTAAATCAGAGGCTGAACTTGAGAGAAGAATTAATGCATTGGTCATATGAGCTTTGAAGAATACACTTGAGTTATGATGTTTGGATTGCCTCTTGGATGCTTTTGAGGAATGTTGAAGGCTTGTTGATGGATTCCTGGACATGGTAGAATGGTATAGTGCTTCTTAATGTTGTTTTGTCTTCTAGTTTTCACTCATATTTCATTTTTCTTGCTGCTATAGATCAGTAAAGATTGATTTTGAGACATGCCCATGGAGGCACCTCAAAATCCCTGAATCTTCATAGCTTGATGTTTTCTTCTCCTTTAGTTATGCTAAAGAATTCTTAGCTGCTCTTTAGTAACCTAAGGTATTGTTGCTAAGTTTTATTCATCAGTTCCATGTATGTTGAGTAGGATGTATGGTTTGCCCTACCTACCTATCAGCTGCCCATAGTTCTGTCCATAAAACTTTCTCTTTGACTGATTTGTTGATCATTTTGTTTAACCAAGGAGGCCTAGTCCCGATCTAGCCCTTTGCCTAAAACTATGAAAACTTATTTGTCCAAGTGCCCAATGACTTAGAGACTATGTTTAGGCGTTCCAGCATATTTTATGAGTTGTTAGTTTGTCTCATGTGTTTTCCCAAAGTCTGATAGCCATTTCCCGAAGTTAGAGGGTCTTATACCTCTATGTATGGCTGGAATGTTTGATTTCTATGTATTGATTAGCTTATAGTTATTCCTAGCATGATTAATGGTTTTCTATTACATGTTTATGTCTGCTATAAACTAGTTTGCTCTTGAAATCCCTTGTCTTTCAAACTCGGCCCCATTTAATACAAATAATTGTTGATGAAACCCACGACTAACACCACGGAGGGGCGGGGCGCGTGGCACCCTTCTCGCACCCCTGCCCGCAACCATATTGAAATTAACATGACCAGGTGTCGAGGTCGATGAGTGTGTAACCTATGGCTCATTCCCCTATCACATTATTACCACAAGACCAAAACCAAGGGTTGAGGAACAGGAGCACGACCCTATTGGTGCGCTTGACAGTCTAACATTTTGCACCATTTTCAGCAGAATTTTTATCATTCTCGCGCAAGTTTGTCACCTCACAGAACAGCCAAAGGAATAATTCGTTGAAATTTTTGACAGAGGAGTAGTTTTGCAGGATATTAGGAAAATGAACAAGGAGTCCTAACTTGGCCATTTTCAGCCTTTTTGAGCCCAAGAAGATCCTACACGGGGGTTTTTGGTTGTTCTAGACACAATGGCAGTAGTATTTTTGTGATTTGTGTTGAAATGTGTAGCTTGGGTGGTATTCCACAAGCCCATATCAAGGTTTGTGAGAATTTTGATCGCAAAAGGGTTTTGTGAGAAAAAAACACAAGTGAAGGGGTTTTAAACCCAAATGGGGTTTAAAATTCAAAAATAAAAATTAAAAGGAAATTAAAATTAAATTCCTAAGTTTAAAGAGGATCAAACCCCTAAGGTATAGAGGGTTCCTAAGAAGGCTTGGTAAATCTATTTAAAGAAGGCCTTAGCATAAGTCTAGGTATCAAGTGAAGAGGAGCTTGCTTGATCTAAAAGAGGGTTAAAGATGTAGCCCTAAGGCAATCCCTAGTTGAGGGTCGAGAGGGTTACTTAGGAGGCCAAGATCACCATGTGGAAGTAGCATAAGGAGGTCGTAGAAATCTAGGGTAGGTACATCAGCTAGTATAGGGAGACACCTTTTGGGTCTTGTCTTAAGTGTTGGATGGTTGAGGCAGAAGTTTGCTCGTGGAGGAATTATAGGTTTAATATCTGAGCATAATCTTAGTACTCTTACCGCAGTAGTTCAGATCAGGAAAGGTGGGTGTACATACGGTTGTGAGGCATATATCAGAGGGTTGAGAAGTTAAACATATAGCCTAAGCAAAGCCACATTCCCTAAGGGTATTGTGCAAGGGTTATGAGGTAGTAAAATATGAGATGACATGCTCAAGAGATTGATATAGGAGGCTGCAGTGACTTGTGTCAAGTCTAAGCCTAGATCCAATGATTCTTGGATACGTGATGAAGGATCCAAGAAGGCAAAGTTTTTGCTTCAAGTTGGTGACAAATTGAGTTGTTCTGAAGCATTCAAAATAGAGATTTACAAGCCCTAGTTTTTGACAGGCGTGTCATTGAAAGAGACATCTAAGGAGATCTAGACGCAACCCTTTAGTGTTAATCTGAAGCAAGATAAAGCATCTCTTGTGACTTGATTAGGCTAAGATTGGGTAGGGTGTTGGATATGTAAATAAGGCAATTTTATGTGTACATTTTAAGTGTTTGATGTCCATGAATAGGCCGCGGAAGGTTTTGTACTATTGCAAGGGATGTCGAGTGATATTTGGAGTTGATCTCAAGTTAGAGTAGTAGAACAAGAGGTTTCTTTGTCCTAGAGTAATAACACATAACAATGGGTTGTTAGAGGAGGCCAAGCATAGATTTGAAATAGTGTTTTAGGCATGGAAGGATCAATCATGTCGATGCAACAAGATTCCCTAACCAGAGTTCCTAAACCATAGTAATGGGTGCACAGGACAAGAGTTAGAAGAAGTATTCTTCTAAGGTATGGATGTATCTCTAAGTTGGTGGATGTGATGAATAAGTATGTCCATATTTTAATGAGAAGGAAAATAGTATTCAGAGCCCTAGGTCAGGGCAGACCTAGAGCCCTATATCTTGGAAAATATAGGTATGTATGCAGTACAAAGAAGCCCTAAAAGAGGGAAGATTCAAGGATTCAAGCAACAGATCAGTAGAGGCCCAGATTTGAGCAATAAATCCTATATTGCATAACAAAGGACAATTTACTCAGAGCCCTAGATCAGTCCAAATGGGATTGTATATGGGAAGATATGCATGGTCTAGGTGGAAAAATGCATTGGGTGCCTTAAGGTTGTTGGAGGGTAAAGAGTAGGTGACCCAAAGTAGCCCTAGATAATCTTGTCAAAGACTTTGATAGTTCTAAGACAAGTTTTAAAAGTTTAAAAATGTCAAGTGCGCTAGATGATTCACTTTTGTGTATATTTCCATTGTGCAAAGTAGGATAGTTTGTTCTGATACTTGGATTTGGTGGCGTCAGTGAATTAATATTTTGACCTAGAACAGGGAAAATTTTAAGGATTGACATTTATCTTAAAGTTTAAAAACTTGGCGAATCTTAGTAGTCCCCAATATGTGAATTGTAAAAAAAATTATGTAATTTTTGTAAAAAAAATTAGTTTTGTAATCATTTTATATCAGTATATATAATTTTTTGGCGATTTTTAGGGTAAAATTTTTTTATACTATAAAATCTGGGCGAATCAATTTAAAAAAAAAATGGAAATTGGCGAATCTTTTTTTTTGGAAAAAGCATGGAAAATTAGCCCACCTGCGAATATTAGCCCCTAATTTAAGCAAGAGAGATGGATCACATCATTGGCACAATCAGCGAGGTCAAATCCAATTATTGTATGGGTGAAGGAATGTTTTTTCAATCACCCTACCCTGAATTGACCAATATTTACGATAAGTGATGAGCGCCATGAACGACATGACAACATGTGCAATAGATGACAAGTGATTTGATGTTGAAGTGGAACCCTTTTTTGAAGTGGGAGTATGCAAGGAGGGGGCCTACGATGTCGAAGAACCTACTTGGAATATGGATGGTTGTATAGTTTGAAGAAGGGTCAGGTCCCCAATCAAAGTTGCATGACGGTGAAAAACTTCGAGTTCAACCATTTTTATAGTCCTGAAAATGAGGGAAAAAAGAGGCAAAAAATGGGGCATTGGTTTGAATGTAAGTGGGGAAGAGAGGGAAATTTAAAAAAAAAAAAAAAAAATACTATAAAGGATGGGGTGAAGAGTGTAAATATATGCATAGTTTTGTAAAAGTGTGCAAGTAGATTTTCTTAGAATGATAATTGACCCTAGTTGTAGGTCACAAGAGGTGACATGGCCATTGTAAGCCAACGACAACAAAGTTTTATGTTGGGAAGCACCATTGGAGAGGAAAATGCGGTAGCATTGTGACAATGTCTTCGTCGAAGGAACAAGGCCGATCTCAACTACTTGGAGTGATTATTTGATTGTTGTAAATCTAGATAGCAGCAAAGTGATGCCATTATCTATCAAGATAGGTTCAATGATGAGGAGGAAGGGAGTTGTCTTGGAAGGCGAAAACCTGCGAAATGGAAGCATAAGGGACGAAGATCAATGAAAATTTTTGTAGAAGAGCATGAATGATAATTCCATAGGGGTTAACAAGTGGGTTTATTGTTCATTGTTTCCACAGGCATGCATTTTGGATTTAATATGCCTTAAATACATTATTCATGCAAATTATGTAAAATAAAAAGGGTATGGTTAGAATGAAGGAGATGATTAGAAAACGTGATAATTGCAAAGACAAGTAGATTCCATTTAGTTTCATGTGATTCTCAAATATGATTTAATGAATAAAATAGGAGGATGATGCAAACAATAAAATAAAATAAAATAAAGTATACACATGAAGACAACCAAAAATTCAATTGTTGAATGGGTTAACCACTATGGGCAGCATGTAGGTGCGGGCAGCATCATATCATATACTTTAAAATATAGCCCAAAATAAATATGATGGAAAGAATAAAATTACAAAGACAATGTACACATCATGACCTGAAACAAATCAGATAACTACCATGGATATTATCCAATTATAATTTCCATTACAATCGATACAAGACAAGCCATCTATCTGGTAGATACACAATAAAACCAGAACATTTTTTGTTCTAAACAAAACAAGTAACATATATTAGTATGTTGTTTTGGGAAATGTACTATCCATCAAGAATCAAAGTGTGTGTGATGACAATGTTACAATTTTGAGGGGTAGGTGTTCAATTTCTCTTAGTGGCAATTGTGAATTTTTTGTTTCCTTTTTTTCCAAGAAAATGAGCATCTCATCCATTATTATTTGATTCCAATTAAGGTGTACTGTATTTTTTCTAGTGTTTCATTTAGAAATTTTTCTACCATGTTGGTTAAAAACTTACATGTTCTAACTATTGACTTGGAGAATGAGGATTTTTGTTCAGTTCTCAACCCGTCACAAAGAATTCTTAAGTTTATCATTCTTTGGACTGGTGTAAGCTCAGTTTTGTATTATTCTTCTATATAAATTAGTCCATGTTTCATTGAAGGATTAAATTCAATTTTCATAACCTTCGGTTATGATAAGCCAAGGGTAACTCTACCATAAATTCAAGATATCATGTTGATTTTGCAAATTTGTTGGTTTAAATGCCATAATGCAATGTTAAGGGCTTGTGTTTATATCTTAAAATGAAAGTTTTGAGATAATTGATTTATTTTAGTAAATATTTGTTATAAAAGAAAAAAAAAATTAATCTAAATTATCCAAAACCTCCTCTAGCTCATTGCAGGGAATTAGATTCCAGAGAGGCACTTAAGCCTACAAAAAAGCATGATTTGGATTTCATGGTATCAAGAATCCAAAATAAAATAGTGAATTGTGTATAAATAAAGGATCAAACAAGCATGCAAGGAGGAATTGGATTTATGATACACTATTAGGATTATGTTTCAAGATGGGATTTGCAGTAAAAAATTTGAGGCTATTAGTAAGACTACATGAAAGGATGATTTGGATAATAATGGTATACAAATTTAAAGTAGATAAGGAAAAAAATTGAGTCTAACTATACAATTATGAAGGCCACATCCCAACATGATTTTGCCTTGATGGTATCATTTTTTTAGAAAATAGGCCAAAGAAATCAAAGCCATAAAAAAATGATATCTTTAGATAGAAAATAATGGCAAAAGCTTCAGCTTTATAACCATGTGCGCCCAATGTGTTGTTTAGATTCAACAACTCTTACATTGTAAAGTGAAAAATATATTTATGGAGGGGAAGAGATTGAATGAATTGCCCAACACTCAAAGAATTGCCTAAAATACTGCTACGTTTCCATGAGTATTAGTCAATGAGATGATTGATATTTGCAGAAATCATAACAAGGTTTCAGTTTTGCACCTATTTGAAACTCTTTAGATTTAGTTTTCTAGTATATTACTTGAACCATAAAGAAATTATGGGGAATTAACCGTAAGCAATGGAACATAAGTCGTTGACCTCTTTTGTAGGAATATATATGTGTATATTTTTAAAGCAGTGAAACAAGGTACAATTTCATAGCTTGAACTAAGCACGCTTATTTTTGTCAATTTAGAGGAAAATAAAAAACAAGACAAACTTCATGTAAAATCAAAATTGCTTCATTAATAACCTCCTCACTTCTAAATATCAGAAAATTAAGAATAAAGCCTCACAAATCCAATATGGGAATCACTTTCATCAATTCTTGTGAGTTAGTAATATATCATACAAGTGTAGGACATTGAAGGTAAATATTTAGAATAGGGGTTCCCATTGCATTCAATTATTTATTGGGCATTGCTAAATTCATGCAAAAGCTTTAACTTACACTCCAAAAGTAAGTCATAAACAATTTGGTTAAATGCATCTCTTAGATATTTCAAATTACCGTGGGACTATATAGAGTATTCCTCTGATATCTTGAAAAAATTTCAAATTAAGGAAAATGTATTTTCTTTGAAGAGTCCATTGTGTTAAAATACAATGGAAATAATAAGAATTGATAAATTACACTAGCCACAGAAGTTTGATTTCAAATCCTGAAACATCACTTCTCTTTATATTACAACATCTCTGATAAACAAGGGATTCACAACGGAAAACAACCTCTAAACCAAATGGTTGTTTACTTAGTTAGTTGATAGTAGCACACTTCTATGTGTGCATACAATGAATAAATTGTGAGCTGAAGATAAATTTGATCCTCCTTTTCATCCACAATGCACAGTGAAAATTCCATTCCCAAATGTGCATTGTTTTCACATTGTGAGCTTTTGCACTCTCTATTGTTCTTATGACCAGTAAATATCAGTAAAAATGCACTACCAATGCACACCAATAGAAAAAATTTAGCTTCAAATCATTTACACTTCATTTCTCCTCCACCTCGCCCTTTAGCCAACATTACTGTTTTTTCCCAATTCCTCGTCACTATTATCATCCCATCTCTATATTCAATATGTCCAAAATACAAGTATCAGATTCAGGGAGGAAGCCTATTATCACATCAACCTAGGATTGGCAAAGTTTTTGGTGAAAATAATGTCTTTAGAATGCCTTAATTGATAACCCAGTTAAATACATAATTTGCTCAGTTTAAAGAAAGCAACATAGAATTACCTATAAAATAAGCCAAATGCGTGATGATTTTTGGGTTCATAGTACTGATTTCTTTTTCCACAAGACCTTTTCCTGTTTGTGATCAATATACTCATCCTATTCGAAATTTTTGTTTATTTAATTATTTCTAGAAGTCAACCTACGTTGGGTATTTTGAATTCCATAGTTCGAATCTAGCAGAGGTGCACTCAAATAAGTAATCCAGTTTTTCTTGCTAAGTTTGAATGGATTTATGATGACAACAAAGGAATAAAAAGAAAGTGGTTTTAAAAAGTAGTGTGGAATAAAAATACCCTCGAAACAATTGGGATGGACCATGTGGCCCATCGCATGAGGGGCAGTTGCCCCACGACTCGGTCGTTATGACACAACTGGAAGTATTTTTCACAACACAATTGCAAGTCCAGAACCACACCACCCAAGAACCTACCCTAAGCTTATTTGTTGATCTATCATGGTTATTTGGTTTCATAGGGGAATATGGTTGTCTTGAGCGTACTATTTCTGTCAAATTCGACTGATCGATGATGGTTTTTCGGAAGAAAAGGGAAACTTGTTTGCAAGAGATAATTTCCCGCGTCGAGGAAGGAAGTGTTGAAATTGTAGCAATAAATTCCTAATTTAATTTTCCCTTGAATTAAATTAGGATAAAATCAAAATTCCACATCACAAGACAACTTGAATGAGTTACTACTGAGTTTTTTTCACTTAGTTATCTTAGTTAATTTGAGTTGAGGGCTTAACTTGAGTTGTGTACAATGATTGCTAACTTTTAGGAGCCTAGGTTGAGTTAATTTCAGTTGTTACAATTTAATTCAGTTAAATTGAGTTAAGGTCATCTAAACTAGTTCCAAGTGTTGGAGGAAATAGTAGGAGGTCTAGCAGTGGAGTGCAGCTTCAATGTTTAACCAGTTAACTGATTAATCAGCCTAAATTAAATCATGCATGCATGAAATTTGAGTTACCCATTTGAGATTAGAGTTCAATGGAAGTGTATTATCCATTGTATAATTATCCAAGTTGTACAAGTGGTGCATGTAGTCAGAGAAGGGCCTATAGGGATTGCACATTTCTGGATGGGGAATTTCCCTAAATAATAGGGGTAAATTTATAATTGAATAGCGCTAGGAAATAGGGACTTGGGTAGGTATGAATTTGGTTAAGTATTGACCGGATCTAGCTTGTGAAGTTGTGCATAGGTTTCTTAGGCTTGAGAAAGCATTGTATTTCTTCTCTATTTTCTGACTAATGCAATATAGATAGGAAGGGGTTTTGATCAATTGCTTTCCCCTAGATAAATTCTCGTGTATGTGTGTTAAATAATGATGCATGCTTTTGATATATGTTCTCAATCGTGAATTGATTTCCGTAGATGAGTAGAGTATATTTGAGTCTTGTGTTTTAGAACATTATATGTTCAGTATTGAATCTACAATTATTTTCTACATGGTATCAGAGATAGATTCACAGTATAGAAGAGAATTTGAAGTTGTCTTCTCAATAGGAACGAGTTTGCAAGATATATTCTTCATAGCTAGCAAGATGGAGTTCTATGGTCTATATGGCTCTAGTATTCCCATAAGGGTAGCTAAAATTATATTGCTTGGAAGGACCGCATGGAGGCATTCATGGAAGATAATTAGCTGAAGGAATAAGAGTGTACAAGACCATATTGTCTCTAATATCCATGGGAAAGTAAATTTGTATGAAATGTGGTAAGCATTGATATATTCGTTCCATGACAGTAATGACCATAGGAATTTGACACTCAAATACAAGCTTTGGAATATCAAGATGAAACAGGGCAACACGATACCACAGTATTTGAATAGGCTCACACAATGTCATGATGAACTTGGGAGTGTTGGTCTTATTGTTGTAGAAGTTGTTCTTGTAAGCCTAGCACTTCTAGTCCTTCCCAAGAGTTGGGACAACTACCAGGATTTAGTAAACGGGAGGGAGAAACTACCAAACTGAGAAATATTATGGTCATATTTGGTACAGGAGGAGTTCGGGTGGAACACCAAAGACTCGACCTCATCCAAGTGTGAGGAAGAAGAAAATTGTGCCTTGGCTAGAAAGGTAAAGAAAGGGAAATGGAAGAAATATCAATCCAAAGGAGATTTGAGTCAAGGGGGAAAGAAGAAATACTTGTCCAAAATAAAGTGTTTTCACTGTCATGAACTGGGACACTATACCACAAAGTGTCCACACAAGAAGGTTGGAAATAATCCCTCGGGAGCAGGATCAGGTGAAGCTTTGGCTTCACAATTTGAGTTGGATTTCACCCTCATTGCATGCATGGAAAGCACAATGATGGGTAGTGTGTGGTATTTGGATAGTGGTCCCTCATTTCGTATGACAGGAAACTGAGAAATTTTCAATGACTTGGGGGAGAAGGACCTCCATATTCACATCGATATGGGAAATGATGGGAGTTATAGCATGACCAGTATTAGTACAATTACTTTTCATAGGGAGTTTGGCTCCCCTCTCAAACTCAAGGATGGGTTGTTGGTTCCGGGTCTAAAGAAGAATTTTATTTTCATCGATGTTTTGGAAGATCATGGCTATGATGTGATATTAAAAAAAGGAAAGGCATTCCTTAGGCACATCTCCACAGGACAAGTGAAGCAGATCAGGGTTCAAGTGAAGAACCTCTACAAACTGCATGTGGAATAATTGTTGCTTTGAGCACAAAGAAAGAGAAGGTGTAGATCCGAGATATAGGTGAATTATGGCATAGAATAATTGGCCACTTGCACCATGGAGCTTTGAAGATCATGTAGCAGATTATCACGGGCCTCCCTAATGGAGCACTACAGCAGAAAAATACATGCAAAGGGTGTACCTTGGGGAAGTACATAAAATCAAACTTCAATGATTGGGATAACAGGGCACGTGCAACCCTTGAAAGGATCCACTATGATGTTTGTGGACCTTTATCGACAACCTCCATGGCCAAGCACAGGTATTATGTTATATTTGTAGATGATTTCTCATGTAAGTGTTGGATTTTCTTCATGCAGAAGACAGGTCAGGCATTCTCCAAATTTGTTAAATTTAAAACACTTCTTGAGAAAGAAATATGCAGGAAAGTGAAGGCTCTCAGGAGTGATAACAGTGGTGAATATGCATCGAATGAGTTTAAGAAATTTTGTGCAAAGGAATGCATTCGAAAGGAGTTGACAACACCCCATAACCCACAACACAATGGGTTGGTTGAGATGAAGAACAGAAGTATTGTGGGAGTTGCACGGATGATGTTGCATGATCACGACCTACCTCTAAATTTGTGAGCCGAAGCATGAAACGCAGAAGTATATGTGTAGAACATGAGTCCTCATTGGATTCTTGGGATAAGTACACCAAAATAATATTTTTCAGGGAAGAAACTAGGTGTTACATTTCAAGATCTTTGGTTCATCATTTTTATGTCATTTTTCCAAGGAATCAAGAAAAAAGCTATGATTTGGGCATATTTGTGGGGTACATTTTAGAAAATCCACGTATATTCAAAATATTTGTAATATGCTAAAAAAACACGTGAAGTTAGTTTACAAATTGCGGAAACCAATTATGATCGCACAATCACATGAAAAAGAAAGAGAAAGAAATTCCATCACACAAAACAAATATTTATCTGGGGAAAGACTCAACTAAAAACCTTGTTATCTTTATATTTCATAATTCAAATAATATTAGAACAACACAATGCTTCTCTCAGGATTGAGAGCTTTGCTTGTCTCACTAATTCCTAGGCAAGCTTGGTTCAATACTTAATGAATTTCGTGGCCCTGGGAATCCCTATTTCCTTGCGTATTTTCTTGGGTAATTAGGCCCCTATTGACAAGGAAATTCCCCAATAATGATTTTACAATACATCAAGGCTCTTCCTCTGACTCCATGCACCACCAGTACAATTTGTTTATTATACAACTGATAGTAAACTTCCCTTTAACTCCAATCTCAATTGGGTCTTTCTTAGAACTAACATGCATGATTTATTTATGAGTGAATTATCAGTTATCTGATTGATCACTGCATGTGAATTAAATCATTTTTAATTCACTTGACCTCTCCCCAGTTCCTCCGTCAGTTAGAACTAGTTAAACTGATTTTAACTCAAATAAATTAAGTTAATTAATTACAACTCGAAATAAACTCAACGAGGGCTCCTAAAAATTAGGAGACACTCTACATGCCTCTAGTTTGACCCTCAACTCTAATTAAATGAAATAACTAAGTCTTCCTGACATAGTTAACTCGTACAAGTTTTCATGTGATGTGGAATTACAATTTACTTCTAATTAATTAAGGGGAAATTAAATTAGAAGCCTCTTCTTTCTGTCATTTTCAACACTCCCTCTCAAAAACAAAGGGATTGTCTCCTACCCCAATCCTTCCTATGTGGAACTCGAATTCGCCTCTTGAAAGTGCCTTTGTCATTTGTCTGCTACCCCGATCCTTCCTCTGTAGAACTCGAATTCGCCTCTCGATAGTTCCTTTGTCAAGATTTCTACATCCTGCTTCTCTGTAGGAATGTACTATAATGATATAATCCTCCTCTGCACACAATCTCTAAGATGGTGTTATCAGATATCAATATTCTTGGACCTGTCATGAAAAATTAGATTAGCTGAGGGTTTGATGCAACTCGTGTTGTCACAATAAAACAATGTTGGATCCATCTGCTCACCAAACAACCCAACAAGGATCTTCCTCATCCAGATAGCGTCATAATTGTCTTGACTATCAGTGGGCAACCAACAAGGACACAAAAAGCAGCAACCTCTCACTGATTGGGCAACCAAGAAAATTCACACTCTTTCCTTGGAAGCATCTAAGAGCAGAAAAGAGGGAAGCATATAAAAATCTAGGAAAGAAGGAAACATCTCAATGTATTTGCTTTATCTAATAATGAATTTGATTTTATGAAAATATATTTTGTAATTACAAAATAAATAAATAAAAATAAGGAGAATGATTGCATTGTTTATAAAATGGTCATCTCTCCCTCATAATAAAGACCGTGGTATTGTTTCCAAAGCTACTGTGTTATTCGTTTTTTGTGCCTCTATCCTATTATGTGATTCACTGCATTAGTTTTTCAGATCTGCGGGTAGATCAATTGGTATCAGAGCATAAGTGTTGGGAAAACAGCTCCAAAAATAGAAGAAAAGAGAGATAAATGCCTTATAAATAAGCCACTTCGAGGGGGAAACCTCATTTACATTACATAAATGAAAAATTCTTGGATGATACAAATGACAAAACCTCCTTCTATATATAGGAGTCCATGGGGTCACAACATAATCCTAGCCGAGCTAACAATAATAATGTAAGGGCACAACAATAACAATATTGGGGTTACAAGGGTACAACAATAACAATAAGGGGGCTACACTAACGATAATAAGGGACTACACTAGTAATATAGGGACCTAACATGACCCTCTCCTTAAAAAAAGTGTTGTCCTCAACGCTTGAGTAGCTCTGGGTGCTTCTGTATAAAATTCTCATCCTCCCATGTAGAATATTCAGTGGGTAAGTTATTTCACTTGATGAGATACTCTGAAATTGATCGATTTTGTAGCTGACAATTTCTTATTTCCGTGACTGCTTCAGGTTCCAATATAATTTTTCCTTCCTCATCAAGTTCTAGCAATATTGTTTGAACTGGAATTTTTTCACCTATAACCTTCTTTAAGCATGAAACATGGAAAACTGGATGCACTCGCAAAGAAGCAGGAAGCTCCAAATTGTATGCCATAGTACCAATCTTTTGCAACACATTGTAAGGACCATAGTACTTTGGCAACAATTTATTATCCTTCTTATCTTTTTTAAGGGACATTTTTTTGTATGGTTGTAGTCGTAAAAATACCCAGTCTCCTACATCAAAACTTCTCTCTCTACAATGTTGATATGCATGTTGTTTCATTTGATTTTGTGCCAAATTTAGGTTATTCTTTAAGAGTTGGCTAACTTCTTGTTGATGCTCGATGTGATATTCCACTGCTTGAACCTTATAATTTTCTCTTAAAGATGATGTGAAGGATGGTGGATGATATCCATAAAGTGCCATAAATGGGGTCATTTTTGTTGCAGTATGGAAGGAAGCGTTATACCACCATTAAGCGAGAGGTAACCACTTGACCCATTATGTTTTTTTATCATATACAAAACAACGAAGATATCCTTCCAAACATTTATTCACTATCTCAGTTTGACCATCAGATTGAGGATGATAAGATGAGCTATGAGCTAGTTGAGTACCCAAACAAGAAAATAATTCCATCCAAATATTTCTAGTAAAAATGGGATCTTTGTCGCTTACAATAATCTTTGGGTATCCATGTAGCTTTTGAATTGTTTCCATAAAAATAGTAGCAATTGTACTTGCTTTAAATGGATGAGATAATGCACAAAAGTGTGCATACTTGGTAAGTCTATAAACTACCACCATGATGACACTCTTTCCTTCAGACTTGGGTAAGCTTGTGATAAAATCCATTGAAATATCCTCCTAACGTTGACTTGGAATGGATAAAGGTTGTAGAACACCTAGGGCCTTAATTGTCTCAACTGTCGGCAAACCAAAAATTATGCCACAAACTTTTGAATGTCAGATTTAAGGCCGTTCAAAACAATTTATTTCTTCACCCTGTGGTAAGTTTTTAAAAATCTTGAGTGCCCTCCTAATGGAGAAGTGTGCAATTCCAAAAGAATATTTTGTTTTAGTTGGGAATTCTTACAAAGATATAAGCGATCTTTGTACCATAAGGAATGATTTTTCCAAATAAATGTATCAGGTGTACTGGGATCTTACTGCAACTTTTGAATGAGTGTCCACACTTCTTCATCCTTCTTCCATTCATCCCTTGCTTCAGTTCTCCAATCTGGTTGGATAATAGAAATGGCACAAAGAAATGCTTTTACCTCTTCATTCTTTCTTGAGAGTGCATCTGCAAAAACATTTAGCTTCCCTTTTTTATAGATGATTTCAAAGTCATAACCCAAAATCTTTGTGCCCCATTTTTTCTGTTCTTCTGAAGATAGTCTTTGTTATAAAAGGTGTTTAAGACTATCATGATCGATTTTTACCTTAAAGTGTCTTCCCATTAGGTAAGGTCGTCATTTCTTTAGTGCATGTAGTATTGCTAACATTTCCTTCTCATAAATAACTTTCAGTAAATACTTTCCTTTTATTGGATGACTTTCAAAAGCAATGGGCCTTCCTTCTTGCATTAAAACAACACCGATTCCATTTCCTGAGGCACCACATTCCACAATAAAGGTTTTTGTGAAGCCTGGCGTAGCTAAGACAGGTGTTAGGCACATTGCCTCTTTAAGATGTTCAAAGGCCTTATTTGCTACTATTCTCTCGTAATTCTTAACAAACTTGCGATAATACCCTGTTAACCTGAGAAATCCTAGCAACTACTTTGTGGTTGTGGGGACTTTCCATTCCTTAATGGATTTAATTTTGTTAGGGTCTACCTTAACACCCTCATGAGATACAATATGACCCAGATATTCCACCTCTTGTACTCCAAAGAAACATTTGGATGTTTTTACATATAATTTTTTCTCCTCCAATAGTTTGAGCACCGTGTCAACATGTTGACCATGATCCTTCCAAGACCTGTTGTAGATTAGTATATCATCAAAAAGTACTAGCACAAATTCTCTAAGGAAGGGTTTGAAAACGGAATTCATCAACCCTTGAAATGTAGAACATGCATTGGTAAGGCCAAAAGGCATGACCAAAAATTCATATTGACCCTCATGAGTTAGAAATGTTGTTTTCAAAATATCTTTAGTCTTCATTCTAATTTGATGATATCCTGAACAAAGATCCAACTTGGTAAAATAAATTACTCCATGCAATTGATCCAATAATTCATCAATCACAGGAATGGGAAATTTATCTTTAATAGTGAGCTTATTGAGCTGCCTATAATCCGGACACATGTGCCATGACCCATCCTTCTTGTGCACCAATACTACTGGGGTAGAGAAAGAACTTTGACTAGGTTGAATTATACCAGCCTCTAGCATTTCTGCAATCATACGTTAAATTTCGCTCTTTCGGACATAAGCATATCTATAAGGCCTGATGATTGGAGGAACACTTCCTGGAATAAAATGAATAGCATGATCATGATCACGAATAGGTGGAAGTCCTTTGGGAGTTTCAAACACCTTGGAATGATTGTCCATGAATTTTTGGAGATCTAGAGAAATAGATGATTTTGATGTTGGAACTTCTAGTGAGCATAATTGTGCAATTACACTCATTGTTATTTCTTCATAATCTTTGTCAATACATTACATCTTATTATCTTTCTCGGCTTCCCTACGATACCCCATAATTCGACTTCCTTTCCTTCCAAAAACAAATTCAATAAAAATTCTTGAAAACTAAAAGCTACCGTCCCCAAAGATTGTAACCATTGTAGTCTTAGTACAACATCAGCACCTCCCATTGGAATGGAAAGCATTGGACTATTCAATACATATTCCCCCATGGTTAGCTTGATATTATGGCATTTTCCAGAGCAATTTATAGTTCCTCCATTGGCAACCATCACTAAACATTCTGGTGTCGGGTATAGGAAATGATTCATTTCCTTGGCTACCTTACAATGAATAAAATTATGGGTACTACGTGAATCAATCAACACTATTACCTTTTTCTTCTTGATATGTCCTATCTTGAGAGTTTGAGGAGTGGTAACCTGCCAATGCATTACATGATATGGTCAGACTCATTTCTTCTTATTCTATAGTTGGTTGTTAGTGTATATCCTCTTCTTTTGAAATTTCTTGTTCATTTTCTTCTTCTTCTTCACAATCTATGTAAAATAATTTCTTCTCAGCACACTTATGACCTTTAGTGTATTTGCTGTCACAACTATAGCAAAGGCCTTTTTCTCTTTTTTCTTCCAATTTTTGTGGTGTCAACCTTATAGGTTGTGGAAATCTAGGAGTAGCAACACTTTCATATTTATAGATGTGAGTGGTAGGCTTCCTTGTCGCCATAATTTTACATTCAATTTTTCTTGCCAACTTGAATGCCTTCTCCAATGAATCAAGTTCTCAAATGCGAACCTCATGTTGGATGTTATCGTTTAAATTCCCTATGAAGACATCAATCATGTGTTCCTCTGGAATATCAGGTACCCTTATATTCAATTTTTGGAATTCCTCAATGTGCTCCACCACTGAACCCTTTTGTCTGAGATTTATCAATGGGCTAAAAAAAGTGTTACTCTTTGTATCCTCATAATGTGCTATCATTTCCTCCGTAAAAATAGACAAAGTGACAATTTTTTTACGAGAAAAAAGCCATCGATACCATACAAATGTATTTTGTTCTAAATATAAAATTGCAATGTGTACCTTTTGTGTGTTTTGCACATTATTGAGATCAAAATATTGCTCTATCTGTAGTATCCATGTTACGGGATCCTTTCCATCAAACTTCCTCATATCGATATTTGGAATATGGCGGGTCTTCCATCCAACATTAGAGTTTATGAAATCATGATTAACATTTATTTTTTTTCTCATCATGAGATTCCTCTACTATCTTTTCGCCATTAGGAAACATTTCTTGTATCAACTTTGTCAAACCTTCCATGTCTGCTTTTAGGTCATTCTTCATGTTTTCCATCTTTTATTCTATGTCATCCATCTTGGCTTCCATGCCAGCTTCCATGCCATCCTTTTCATTCTTCAAATCATCCAACTTAGCTTCCACGCCTTTCTTTAAAGCTTCCATTTCATTTTTTGTTTCTCTTTGCGAGAGTGAAATTTGGTGCACTTGCTCTTGTAATTTTGATATGTCATTTTTCATTTATTCATCTTCACGAGTCATAACAAAGCCTTCTGAAGGCTTAATGTGTGTTTAATTCTTTTTAGGGGGCATTTTAGAACCCAATACTGATATCTATTCTACAATATGCTTTTGGAATCAATTCAAATTGATTCTTCAAACAAGAATTATGCAATTCGGAAAAAAAATAAATAAATAAATTAAAATATATATATATATATATATATATATATATATATATATATATATATATATATATATATATATACACACACCTTTTTCTTGCTTTTGAGGAGATCGATATTGAAACTGAATTATTTCTATGATTTAGGATATTTAATATCTTAAATTCAGTCCTATATTATCCCTCTGAATCTTCTTTCGAATGCCACAAGTCTTACCTAATTTGGATTCTTCAAGACAAATGGTTATGCCCAATATCGCACAATGACCTAATTATGGATTGGTTCAGTAGAGAAAAATTGTACGGTGTTCCACGTGTCACTTTTTCTAGATTTGGCTCTCAAATTGATATAAAATAAACTACAATTCGTGTACTTGTGGCCATTTTTTACAGAATTCCAATCCAATACTCAGAGAGAGAGATATGATTATTTTCCCACGGTCACCTCTTTGAGATGAAATTTGGGAGCCTGAAACAACCCTAACTTCCACAGATCATATCTCCGAACATATTGCAAACCAAGCTCTGAAATTTTTACACGACATTCCTCAGGTTTTCAGCTTCACTCTGCAAAAACTTCACCCTTTGAACCTTCGTAGAAAGAAATTTATAGCATAAATTCCACGATGACCTATTTAGGTGAAATTAAGGAGCCTGAAAAAACCCTAATTTCCATAGATCATATCTCCAAAAATATTGCGAACCAAGATCTGAAATGTTTACACGACGTTCCTTTGTATTTCGGCTTCGCTATGTAAAAATTTCAGCTTCTAAAACTTCTTAGAAAAGAAATTATAGAGAAAATTCCACGATGACCTTTTTGGAGTAGCGAAACCCTAGAATCCAAAGCTCTAATACCAAATGTTATGAAACCAGCTCCAAAAATAGAAGAAAAGAGAGATAAATGCCTTAGAAATAAGCCACTTCAAGGGGGCAACCTCCTTTACATTACATAAATGAACAATTCTTGGATGATACAAATGAAAAAACCTCCTTCTATATATAGCAGTCCATGGGGTCACAACATAATCCTGGTCGACCTAACAATAATAATATAAGGGCATAATAATAACAATATTGGGGTTACATGGGTACAACAATAAAAATAAGGGGGCTACACTAACAACAATAAGGGACTACACTAGTAATATAGGGACCTAACAATAAGATGTTGGAAGCCATCCACCTGTTCGAAGAATTTTTTTTAGGGTCATACATTACAATACATTCGGTGGATGAAAATCATGTCGTCCCATTAAGATCCCTCCACTGCAGACTCGCCAGTAAATGATTTAGCTAGGGATATTCAAGAGCTAATTACGCTGCAGCAGCAACGACATCCTCGAAGGCAAATGCAACTTGATACATGCTTTCAATTTCCCAAATCCTCTGGCCAAATTAATGGTGAGGTTGTTGATTCTTAGCTCCATAGTCTCTCCAACTATTTCAGAACCTGTCCAATGATGGAAGAGGAGACCAAACTTCAGATCGCCAGTCTACAATTGGAAGGCCTAGCACAAATATGGTGGAATACTCATCTTGAGAATATTTCCTTGGTTGTCAAACTTGGAGAACCAGCCAAGACCATATTGACACCTATCACATCCTGGGATCTCTTTTGCTAGTCCTTAAGAGAACGCTTATATCCTCCAAGATATATCCAAAATCTCCTTTCCAAATGTTTACAACTTCGACAAATACCCAATCAATTAGTGCAATCTTACATTGATGTCTTCTGCAAGTAGCGCATTCAACTCCATATCTTTGATCCAAAAGAGGTACTAATTATCAAATTTAATTATGGTTTGCTAATGCTTTTTCGACGCGAAGTTGAGTTGTTTGATAGTACTTCATTAGATAAGGCCTTTATTTGGGCCTTGGCCGTGGAACGCAAAGTGGGTACTCCAATTCGATCTCCTCAAGCAAGAAATGGTCCATCTCCCTCTGGTTCTTCTAATTTCACCTTTGCCTCATCCCTCACACCTCACAATGCCCCCTGGTGTACTTTTCCTAAGACCAGCTCACATGCTTCTGCAGATTATCAAGTGTTGAACAATTTTCACCTTAACAAGACTCTTTTTACATAGGTCAAGCAACCAAATGCCACTACCCCACTTCCAACTATTTCTCTCGAAAATCCTACCAAAGTGGACCCCTCTCTCATCCTCATGACTACTAATGCAACAAACACCTCTGTTATGCCTTTGTTTACCCAGATTTGTCAAAAAAAACATGAGTTGGCCACGCGTATTCTTGACAATGGGAGTCAAAATAATCTTGTGGCACAGGACTTGTTGTAACACCTTTTCCTTCCCACTACTCCTCGCCCACACCTGTATCGTCTCGGTTGGGTCCAAAAGGACGGTCCTCATCTTACCATCTCCCAATGTTGTGTTGTCACCTTTGCTATTGGACCTTTCCGTGATAGTGTGGTATGTGATGTTTCTCCTCTTGATTATGTCGATTTATTGCTAGGCATTCCATACCAAGAGGCTCGACATGTTGTTTATCATGCTACAGATCACCAATACCACTTGCAACATGATGGGTGCACCTATGTGCTCACATCCTCAGCTACCACATCAACTCAACCTTCTATTGGAAAAGCTCCCATTATGAGAGTAAATTTAAACCAAGGTCTTTCTTCGTGCTTGGTTCGCCCTATCAAGCTAGACAACGTCACCAATCCAATCCCCCCTATAGTGGCTCCTCTACTCCAATAATTTGCAGATGTATTCACCCAACCCACAGGGTTGCCTCCAACACGCTCTATTGAACACCACATCGATCTTATTCTAGGTGTTTCCTTACCCAATACCCCATCTTATCGCTTTTCTCCTCGAGAGGCAACTGAGATAGAACGCAAAATTGAAGAATTGTTGACATCCGGTCATATTCAGACTTCATCCTTGCCATGTGCATCTCCAGCTTTTATTATTCCCAAAGAGGATACTTTTGAAGAGACACACACTAGTGCAAGAAAAATGGATGACTGCAGAAACATTGCAACACACTTTCCTTCATTTAGTGGAGGAAGCTAGGACGCTACTTGATCTAAACAAGGAGGAATTGGGCAACCAACAAGGACACAAAAATCAGCAACCTCTCACTGATTGGGTAACCAAGAAAAATCGATTGGGCAACCAACAAGGACACAAAAATCAACAACCTCTCATTGATTGGGTAACCAAGAAATCTCATATCTGGTTGGTTGGAAGAGACACACACTAGTGCAATAAAAATGGATGACTATAGAAACATTGCAACACACTTTCCTTCATTTGGTGGAGGAAGCTAGGACGCTACTTGATCTAAACAGGGATGAATTGGCAACCAACAAGGACACAAAAATCAACAACCTCTCACTGATTGGGTAACCAAGAAAAATCGCACTCTTTCCTTGGAAGCATCTAAGAGCAGAAAAGAGGGAAACATCTAAAAATCGAGGAAAGAAGGAAACATCTCAATGTATTTTCTTTATCTAATAATGCGTTTGATTTTATCAAAATATCTTTTGTAATTACAAAATAAAAAAAATAAGGAGAATGATTTCATTGTTTATAAAATGCTCATCTCTCCCTCATAATAAATATTGTGGTATTGTTTCTAGAGCTACTGTGTTATTCCTTTTTCATGCCTCTATCCTGTTATGTGATTCTCTGCATTAGTTTTTCAAATCTACAGGTAGATCAAGCAACCATGTACTATGCTTCTATTGAATTGAGTGCAATTGATCTTCGCTCCCTGCTATACTAAGAAAATGTTTTTGACCCAAAACTGAAGATGCCCCCTGATGTGCTCTTCCTTTCCGATGGACTCCCTACCCAATATGTATCTATGAACCCTTGAAGCTTCACTCCCTCTGTCTGCAATTACCATAGACAAAACTGAGTTGTGCCTCTAAGGTATCTAACCACATGTCTGGTTTCCTTCCAATAGAGCTTGGTAGGCTTAACCATAGCTTGAGTAAGTTGGTTAACCACATAACACATGTTTGTTCGTGTGCTCACGAAGTGTTTAGTCAATTTAATGTCTTAAATTTCTTTCATTAATTATCAACCGAGGTTTTTAAACTGATGAAGTGTGGTGCACTGTATGTGCTTAGTTAACCTATTTCTTACTTCGTTGTTTTGTATTTTATGTTGTTTTGGGGGGTTTTTGTTCTTTGATGTCTAAGAATGTTTAGTCTAAAACTGTGAAAAGATTTAAATGAATCTAATGAATTTTAAGAAGGAAGAAAAGGAAGTGTTCCTAAGTTAGTCTAATTTTCATAAAAATAAACCAAAAGCTATTGGCTAGCTAAGACCTAATTTGGAAAACAGAGCATCTATCTTATCTTATCATTAGTTCTATTCCATGGATCTAATTCTAAAACTAAGATTGAAACTGCAGTGCTTGTCTTAAGTAAAAGCAGAAAATGAAACAACTAATGTACTTCTGGTCACTCCAGCATTCAATTATGAGGTATGAACTTATTGAGATGATGTTAAGTAACTGTATGTATTTTGACTTCTAATGCCCTAGAACAGTAAGCAAAGAATGCAATGAAAACTTCTAATGTATTTTTAGTTACTTCCAATATTCAATTATGAAGTGTGATCTTCTTGAGATAGTGTTAAGTAACCAATTATACCTAATGAACTAGAAAAGCAAAAGGTAACTCAGTAATTGCACTCATTAAACATTCAACCATTCAATATTGAAACATGATTAAATCAATCTCTTTTAGAATGACTTTTAGGAATATCAGTGATGAAATTAAGTGAGGATCTGAAAGAAAAATGTGAAATCATGTAAAACTAACTAAAAACAACTAATGTATATTTGACTTTTCTGCAACATTCATTGTGAAGTATTACCCTCTTGAGATGCTATGTGAGAAGTCAATTATGCCTTAGTCTTTAACTTCTTAGAAAGCAAATAACAATGTGCAGAGTAAATCTAGCCACTGTATGAATTAGACATTTAACCATTTAGTTTAGGATCATCATATTGAAATGGCTTTTGAAAACATCTATTGACACAGTTAATTGAAAATTTTGTTCTAAGAAAATGAATGACAAAACAGTAAGAAAACTAGGAAATTGTGTAATATTATTACTTCAATATTAATTCTATTTGAAAACAGAGTTATCTATCTTCATGAAATATCTTAGAAGAACAAGGTTGCACAATTGTGATTTAATGTTATGCTATTGATCAAAAACTAGAATGAACATTAACCTAAATAGAAAACAAATTTGCTAAAACCAGAGTAATGGACATTAAACTAAAAATAGCAAATGAAAAACCTCCTACAGTGCAGGGGCCCTCTGCAACTGATTCGGTTGAACTTCTAGCTGGTTAAGAATGCACTTAAACAGTCATTGGCAACACGAACTTTGTATTATGATAAAATGAAGTCTGAATACAGAGTATCAGCAAAAAGCTTAAACTTAACACTTAAATTCTGAACTGTCTTCTCGGCCTTTTACAACCGATTTTTAAAGGGAAATAACATAATTTTTTGTGAGATAAACTTGCTACAACTATCTAATTTGAATTATACTTGCAATAGAACTGTTAGGCTCTTGATTTGCTACTGTTGATGTTTGCAACAAGAAACAGTGAAATTGGCATTCGGCAACAACATCCTTGATCCTAGTGAAAATTAAGCACCTACACTAGGTGGGGCCCACACAAGATATTTTTGGGTGTATGTATATTTATAGATGTATGTGCAAATTCTATTTATAGAATGCATGTCTATTTATGCATGTCTATCTTTATTATCCCTTAATATAGATGGACAATAAACTGTAATCTGTTCTCAATGAGAAATTGAAAATAGTTAATTGAAGTGGAAAATCAGTTAGCTATAGGAAATTCGAGTTCAAAGATTGGTTGATGGGATATGCAGGTTGACTTGATTTGTAACAGAGTGATTCTAGTTTTAACAAAGTTGGAAGTGCAGTGGTGTATGAGTTGTGCAAGTTGTAAATCAGTTTAACTCAGTTAAGTGAGTTAAAGTTAGGTGTGCTAGTTGTAACTGCAGATACACTAGTGAGAGATCAAGTGAATTAAATATTAATTAATTCAAATGTAGTGATCTCACATGCAACTTATGTTTTTTATTATTATTAACGGCATGCATGTTAGATCCAGTGGAGACCCAGTTGAGTTCTAGGTGAAAGGGAAGTGTAACTATCAGTTGTGATATTAGCAGGCTACCCAGGTGTAGTTATAACACCACAGCATGCCCATGATACTTAGCGCAGTTGAGGAAGGCTGAAATTATTTTTTATTAAGGATTACATTCATTAGGAACTGCGTGAGCAAGCCAGGCTGTCTGGAGACAGTAAATTGGCTAAGGAATTTTCCAATTTTTGTATGACAGTGTGAGATAATTAGCTTATGTACTAAGAGCTCTTGTGAGAAGAGTTTTGTATGTAATTGTCTCATGATTCCTTGTGGAATATACAATATATGATAGAGGGGTTTTTAGCAGTAAGCTTTCCCTGGGAATATCTGGTGTTGTGGTTTTGATCTATTCTTCTTTGCTTCATGTGATTGGCAATTATGTTGTTTTTTAATTCCACAAAATATTTGTAGAAGCGATTCAGTATTTAACTTTAGCATATTGTTAGATCGGGTGAATCCAAGATATATATGCATATTGTATAATTTCTACATGGTATCATAGAATTTTTAATCACTGAAGAGATTGCAATATTGAAGCGGTGCTGAGTTTTTGTGCTGGTGGAAACAATTCAAAATTGCTACAAGAATTTCTTGGTGCGATAGTTGAGTATACATTGAAATGGCTTTCAATGGGTTGTGGTTGGAGTATGCACTCGAGGGAAGCTCGAACTACATAGCCTGGAAGCACAGGATGGAAGTGGTGCTTAAATATAATGGCTTGAAGGAGTTTATCAATAGTGATATTCCTAAGCCCACTTCGGCGGATGCTGCAGTACTTGACGCATGGCAAAGGAAAGTATCAAGGGCGAGGAGGATTTCGTTGGAAGGTGTGAAAGACCATATTGTTTCAAACCTTCATGGGAAAGCCACTCCATATGCTATGTGGAAGGCCTTGACATGTCTTTTCCAAAGCAGCAACGACCATAGGAAATTGGTGCTGAAGGATAAACTCAGAAAAATTAAGATGGAGAATAATGACACTATTCCAGTATACTTGACAAAGTTTGTCCAATGTGGGGATGAGCTTGGGAGTGTAGGAGTCAGTGTTGCTAATGATGATTTGGTGAGCTTGGCTCTCCTTGGACTTCCTAAGTGTTGGAATAGTTATCAAGACTGTCAATGGATGGGAGAAACTGCCAGATTGGGAGCGACTTTGGTTAGATCTAGTGTAGGATGAGATAAGGCGGAACACCAGAGATGGCTCTTCGTCAAAGCATGATGATGAAAAGGACTGCGATTTGGCTGCCAAGGTGAATAAGAAGAAGGGGAATAAATTCCATTCTAGATCTGAGGTCAGAGAAGATGGAAAGGAGAACAACATGTCCAAAGTGAAGTGTTTTCACTGTCACAAGTTTGGACATATTGCCACAAATTGTCCACATAATAAGGAGAACAAGATGGCTACTGGATTTGCAGCTGGTGAGGCTCTTGTCTCGCAATTTGAGCTTGACTTCTCATTGATCGCATGCATGGTTTATAGTGCATTGGGATCGGGGTGGTACTTTGATAGTGATGCTTCCTTTCACATGACGGGAGATGAGAAATTGTTCAGTGACTTGGTGGAGAAAGATCTCCAGATGCATGTTGAGTTGGGCGACGATGGACGATACAGTGTGACCAACATTGGTACCATTACCTTTCAGAGGGAGTCAAGTAAACTCTTTCATCTAAAATATGTTGTGCATGTTCCAAGTTTAAATAAGAATTTAATCTCACTCACAATGTTAGAGGATAGAGTCTATCATGTTGTCTTTAGTGAAGGAAAACTTTTCCTGTGACACAAAGCAACAGGGCAAGCAAAGAAGGTTGGGATTCGAGTTAAGAATCTCTACAGACTTGAAGTAGATGGGATTTCTACAGAGCTTCCTACTATTGGGAAGTGTGAGAAATCCATGAAATTGACGCTTGAGAGGGAGTAGGACTTGCATGCAAGTAAGAGTGAACCACAAGATGTGGAGCAGCCACAATTTGAGGATCATGGAGTGGGTGAAACCACTCATGCAGAGAAATTTTGTGCTAGATGGGCAGAGGGAGTGCATGCAACTATACCACCAAGTAAGAGGTGGGGAGACATGCATGAGTAATCCCAAGAAGATATTTCTGGGCAGGATTCATGGAGATGGTGTGGATCTCATGAATTGAACCTGGCTATGAGGAGCCCACAGAGCAGCAGTAGCGGGATCATTTGGATTGATGTAGTCAGATGTCGTGTGGACATGAAATCAAAGTGACAGTATCGGATACTGGAGCACATATTAGATTTTATAGCAAATGCAGAGTGCATGGATGCAGAGGTCAACAACGCAGTGGTTCCAGAAGACATGTAAGTAGCTAAGCAGAAGTCAGAAGACTTTGATGACAGATGCATTATACTGATTCAGTTGTTTGGAGGTTATTCAGTTTCGGAAGTGTTGCATGCAAATGTTGCATGTGCGATAAACAATAGCGAAGTGTTGCAAGCAATATTTGCATTTGCAAGAATCACTAGAGAAGTGTTGCATGCATGAGTTTCACGTTGCATGCAAGGGTTACATGTCGCATGCATGGAGTTGCATGTCGCATGCAAGGACATTCCTATCTTGTTCAGAGGGAGTGTTGAAGTTTGCAACAAGAAGCAGTGAAATTGGCATCCGGCAACAACATCCTTGATCCTAGTGAAAATTAAGCACCTACATTAGGTGGGGCCCACACAAGCTATTTTTGGGTGTATGTCTATTTATAGATTTATGTGCAAATTCTATTTATAGAATGCATGTCTATTTATAGATGCATGTCTATCTTTATTGTCCCTTAATATAGATGGACAATAAAATGTAATCTATTATCAATGAGAACTTGAAAATAGTTAATTGAAGTGGAAAATCAGTTAGCTATAGGAAATTTCAGTTCAAAGATTGGTTGGTGCGACATGCAGGTTGATTTGAGTTGTAACAGAGTGATTCTAGTTGATTCAGGAATTGCGTGAGCAAGGCAATCTGTCTGGAGACAGTAAATTGGCTAAGGGATTTGCCAATTTTTGTATGACATTGTGAGACAATTAGCTGATGTACTAAGAGCTCTTGTGAGAAGAGTTTTGTATGTAATTGTTTCATGATTCCTTGTGGAATATACAATATATGATAGAGGGGTTTTTATCAGTAATTTTCCCCCCGGAATATCTGGTATTGTGGTTTTGATCTATTCCCGTTTGCTTCATGTGATTGGCAATTGTGTTGTTTTTTAATTCCGCAAAATATTTGTAGAAGCGATTCAGTGTTTAAATTTGGCATATTGTTAGATCGGGTGAATCCAAGATATACATGCATATTGTATAATTTCTACAACTACGATAGAGAAAATCAAGAGTCCTACTGCTTTTAATTAACGTACTTTGACCACACCTTTGACCATGTTCGTAGGCCTGCTTTTCTGTCGATCTGGACCGAGTGAATAGGATAGAATCCATGTATAGATGATTCTAGAAATGCCCATGTGGCCCAATTCTTCATTTGACATCCAGAACTTGCCAGACCATGAGAGTAGCTACTGAATCCACATCTAGCTGCAGAATAGGCTGCATTCTGTAGCTAAATTGCAAAAATCTATCCAAATAGAAAGAACATGAAAATATAATATGACAATCATTTTAATGCATCCTTAAGACAAAACCTAGCTTTTATCATTGATTGGGGTCTATGATCTTATGAGAAAGTGAGGGAAAGAGGTGAGAAAATTTGTCAAAGATAGGGTAATTATGAGGTTCAACATACCCCCACTGCAAAATCATTGCATGTCCTCATGCAATTTGCCAAAATTGTGAGTTCTTCTTCCCTACTGCATTTTCTCAGACACTTCTACTAGCACATAAAATTTCCTTATTTTGTTCTTCTTTGAAGTGACTGTCGTCTTGGGCCTTCTCATAAGAAGCTTATACTTGAGGTTAATGACTGCTCTATGTAGTAACTTATTCTTTCTTTTCATTTTCATGTTTTTCTTATACCATAGTCCTAGATGTAGAATGGTATTGTCATGAATTACCTTGTCCAACTTGCTTTGCTACTTCAAGTCCTCATTCTCCTATTTGATATGTATGTTCAATATCTCTAGTCCATAAATATATTTCTTAAGAGCATCAACTAGAGGTTCTTGTGGATTGACAGAAGGTTCTAGGTTCATTGATGCATTTTTCTTCTCCAGTGATTCTACATAATCATATATTTGCTGTTGAACTGGGTCTATGCCTAGAGATCTTTTGTTGGAGATACCTTCAAAATGATGAATAGGAGAGTTCTGAGGACTTTGTGTAGGAGAAATGTTAACAGGAAATGATATTGGGGTTTCCTCATCTAAATTTATAAGCTATGTCCCTTTTGGTAATGTTTTCTTCATAGAGCCTCGGAGTCTAGAGCTCCTTCTCAATTTTGAAGGACTTTCATTCTCCTGATTTGTAACGTTACTCCTCTTTCTTATCTTACCCTTTGTCTTGATTTTCTTTCTGATTTCAGTCAATTCTTAAAAGATTAGCTTTTAATTATCCTATGAGATGGCATGTACACCCAATAGTAGTGAGGTGTATCAGTTTACCCCACAAATATTCCCAACTCAGCTGTTAGTTCTATATTTTTCCTGGCATATTTGGTTACATGATAATAAACTGATGAACCAAAAATTTTAAAGTGTGTCACATCTAGTTTCTTTCCTAAAAAGTCTTCATCTCGTGTACTCATCCCGAGAATCTGATGAGGAATTATGTTCTGCACAAATATTGTTAATGGTTCTTAAACTCATGTGGTTATTGTTGTTATTTGCAGAAACCGGATCATCCACAGTACCATAAAACAGTTGTCAACATTTCGAATCCGCACATGGATCCATCTTCAAGACGAGAAGTGAATTAAGGAAGAAAGAAGGTTGCAAGAAGTCAAGATATAAATGGTGAAGGCTAATGAAGAGGATAAGAGGAACCGACACTAAGTCATGTAAAAATTTAAAAAAAATTTAATTAATGTTTTAATAATTTAATTAAAATTAAAAATTAAAAATTAAAAATTTTAAAAAATTTTAATTGAAATTTTAATCAAATTAACCTCTAACTCTCTAAAGCTAAATAAGATAAATAATTAAAGAGTTATTAATAAATAATTAAAATATTATTTAATTATTATTAATGAATTGATTCTAATTCTTTAAAAAAACCTAAAAAAAATTCATTTAATATTGATTCAATTATTGCCTAAGTTATTAATGAGAATTTTCTAACCATATGTAACTAAACAAGTTTCAATCAATTCTTATTAATTAACCATTAAATTTTTGTTTTTTAATTAATTAATTCCTAATAAATTTAACTAAATTTTAATCCTAAAACCTATAATATTCAAGAAACCCTACTAGGTGTTAATTTTCTTAATCAATTATTAAATCAATTAATTCCTAATAAATTGTAATACTAAAACATAATGATGAGCACCTATTAATTTATAATTATCCTTTACTCATAATAAATAATAATTAATTAATTTTTATTAAGAGAATAAAAATTAATTAATGAAATTAATTATTATGAGTAAGTAGCATAATTTACTAATAACTTACTAACAGGATTTTTAATTATACTAATAAAGAGCACCATTCATTTTTATTTTTCTTTTACTCATAATAAATCATAATTAATTAATTTTTATTAATAGAATAAAAATTAATTAATGAAATCAATTATTATGAGTAAGTGGCATAATAATAAGAGTTTCTGAGCTACCGCGACCCTAAACTAGAAAACTAAAAGGAGGGAGAAGAATACCTGCAACATTATACCTTGGATGAGGATGAACCTAGGGAGCAAATCTTTCTAATAAGCGGTCGCCAACTATCACTGATCTCGTAACCTCCATCCCTGTTGATGTTTTGCGGGTGTTTTATAATCTCCAGCGCTTCTCTAATCTTACGTCTCTGATAGTGTTCCTCCCTAGCAATAATTCTAGCATCCTCAAGGCGCAAGTGATGTTTTGTTTTTGAGGAGTGATCAGCAAGAGCCAAGGTTCAGGATCGTTCATGTTTAATATCGGCACCATGCTCTTTTAGACACTTATGCAGAGAGCGCCTTGTTTCACCAATATAACACTTCCCACAAGAACAGTCAATCTTGTAAACACCTTTGAGCTGACCATCACTAAGGCTATCTTTAACTGAGCGCATATTCTGTCTAATGGTGCCTGCTGCTGAGAATTGTGCAAAAATGTTGCTCTTCTCCAAAACCCTAGCAATCTTATCTTTCACACCCCTAATATATGGCAGAAAAACCTTTCCACCCCTCTCTTGAGGGTCCTGACGCTTCTTGGACACGACAGCGTTTTTTGCTCTGTCTATGGCTTTCCTGATTTCTCTTTCCTTATAACCTAAACCTAGGAAAACATGAGTTAGGTGAGAGATTTCTTCTTCCAAGTGCTCCCTGTCTGATATCCTCAGGGCTCTTACAACAAGAGTGTTGAGGACACCAATTTTTTTATCAGGGTGATGGTAAGAATCAGCGTGAAGGTAGATTTCAGTATGGGTTTTCTTCCTAAAAACTTGATGCCCTAATGTTCCATCCTCTTTTCGGGTAACCAGAACATCCAAAAAAGGAATGCTCCTATTTTCTTCCATCTCCTTAGTGAACTTAATATCTGGGGAAATTGAGTTGATGTGATTGAATAATTTCTCAAGGTTCTCCCTACCATGCAACCACTTTATGTTAGTGTCGTCTATAAACCGCTTCCACCAAGTTGGACTTAAGGGAAAGGAAGCAAGGGCCTTCTTCTCGAATTTTTCCATGAATAGGTTGGCCACAATAGGTGAGAGTGGTGATCCCATTGCGACACTGGATACTTGCTCATATAATTCTCCTTAGAAGCTGAAAAAGGTGGATCGTAAACAAATCTCAGCAAGCTTGGTTGTTACAGGGTCTGTGACCTCATTAATGACCTGCACTGCTTCATCTAAAGGGATTTTGGTAAATAACGACACCACATCAAATCTTACAAGGATGTTGTTCTCATCCACTTTCTCTTTTTCAATAAGCTTGATGAAGTCACTTGAGTCCTTTATAAAGGAATTAGTGTTCCCCACAAGAGGTTTGAGAATTTTTGCGACATATTTCGCCAGTTCATAGTTGGGGGATCCAATGGTATTGACAATTGGTCTAAGAGGAACCCCATCTTTGTGAATCTTGGGAAGCCCATAAATTCTTGGAGTGGCATCACCGGAGGGTGTCAGTTTCTTATTCAACTTATCATCAAGATGGGAGTTCGAGATTGCCTTATTAACCTCTCTTAACACCTTTGGCAGGGGGTTGGACTTCAACTTCTTATAGTTGCCGCAATCAAGATGTTCTTTCATATTTCTAATATAATCCTCCTTATCTAAAATGACGGCAGCCCCTCCCTTGTCTGCCTTAAGGACTATAATCTCTTTGTTATTGCGAAGGTCTCTAAGAGCGCCTATATTCTCCTTGCTCAGGTTGCTCTTGGGGGGTTTAGCTCTCCTTAGAATCAGGGAGCATTCTTTTCTAAGAGCTTCTTTGTCATCCAAAGGTAAATTTGAATGCCCTCCTCAATGCTACATAAAATGCTTTCATTGGGAATACCTTTAGGGGCAATGGCGAATCCCAAACCTTTGCTGAGAATCCTACATGTATCATTACTTAATTCAACTGAAGAGAGGTCGACAACTTTTTTATAAAAAATTAATTAAATTATTAAAACATTAATTTAAAATTTTAAAATTTTTTACATGACTTAGTGTCGGCTCCTCTTCTCCTCTTCATTAGCCTTCACCATTTATATCTTGACTTCTTGTGACGTTCTTTCTTCCTTAATTCACTTCTCTTCCTAAAGATGGATCCACGTGCGGATTCGAAACGTCGACAATTGTTTTATGGTACTGTGGATGATCCAGTTTCTGCAAATAACAAATATTGTTGTGTTGCATGCTTCAACCCACAAGTGCAATGGTGGACCTTGATCACGCAACATCGTTCATGTTGCTCCCACAATAGTTTTTGGAAATACTGAGAGGGCGAGGGGGGGGGAGGGTGAATCAGTATTCCTTTCAATTAGAGCATTAGTTAATCTTCAATTATTATCAGTGTTTGGACAATGATAGCAGCAAACAAGAGGAACACAAATGTACACAGTTTTTAAGGTGGAAACCCACTCCAGGAAAAAAACCACCTAATGCTTTTCTAATAATTCTTTAATATTCAACTCCAATTGAAAATAAAGCTCCAACTTCCTAGAATCTAGAAAAGCATTCTTCTCCAGCTCCCACTGGATGGACGCTCCAACGCCTGAGATTCTTCAGTAGTCAACTAAACGGATGCCCCAACACCCAATGAGATACAACTCACCCTACCACCACCCTACCACCCTATAGAAGAATAAAAGAAGAATTGACTCTTGTACCAGGGAAAATGGTCCACTTTACAATGATATAGAATGATGCAGAAGAAGAAGATATACTAGACCATAACCCCAACTTTGACACAACCACCTAATGATGATCCTAGACCTCCCAACACCACCTCTTCAACCAGTGGCAGATAGACACTAGTACAATTTGTACAATGATGTATTTACAATGACTAAGTACAATGATTCCTTTACAAGGATTGTATGCAATGCTGCCCACTTGAAGACTTCATATGATGAACTTCTTGCTGTTGTTATGCACCTTGGTTGCTGCTCTTGTCATGCTACCCTCTACTGCACTTTGCTTTTCTTTTCTGCCATAGAAAGTCTGGTCTTTTGCAATCCTTGACAACACATGATCTAGCTTTTTCTTGCCTTCTAGGAGCTCGATATTGAATCTAGTGTATCTCTGTTATTTTAGATCCTAAATATCTGATTTTCGGTCCTGTATTATTCCTCTGAGTTGTCTTTCCAATGCCACAGGTCTGACCCAATTTGGATTCTTCAAGAGAGAGTTATACCCAATTTCTCACAATGCCCTAATTATGGATTGTTTCAACAGAGCGCACTTATACGGCGTGCCACGTGTCATTGTTTGTTCATTTGGCTTTGAAATTAATATAGAAAAAACTATAGACTATGCACTATCTGCCAATTTTTATGGAATTTCAATCTGATACTCAGAGAGAGAGTTATTATGATTTTACCAAGGTCACTTCTTTGAGATGAATTTCAGGAGCCTGCAAAAACCCTTA
Organism: Pinus albicaulis; assembly: GCA_034641835.2. Classification (NCBI taxonomy): domain Eukaryota; kingdom Viridiplantae; phylum Streptophyta; class Pinopsida; order Pinales; family Pinaceae; genus Pinus; species Pinus albicaulis. The sequence continues at coordinate 73,851,806 of CM076572.1, read as the reverse complement.
CTTCCACAGATCATATCTCCAAAACTATTGTGCAACTTGATCTAAAATTTTTACTGCTGCTTCCTCAAGATTTTAGATTCGCGTCATAGAAATTTCAGCTTCTGAGCCTTTTTAGAAAAAAAGTTAGAGAAAAAATTCCACGATGACTTGTTTCAAATGGTCGAATCCCATTCATAAGGAGGAAATGAGGATCAAAATTTATATAAGTGCTTAAGTTGAGAGGGGCTTCAACAAGTGAACATGGGAGGGATTTTAGGAGCTTAAAAAATATTAATTATGACTTTTCAATGACCCATTCCCCAACCCCATGGGGTTTTAGCCCACTAACTGGGGTACAAACTTCAAACATGAATATCTCTCAAACCGTGAAGAATTACATGGCGTGCCATATATCAACGGAAACATCTCAAAAAGTAGAAACCATCAAAAGAATTATTGACCTAGAATATATTAATTTGGTAGGTCAAAATTCCCATGCAATATTGGGTTAGCCCCTGGTGCTGCTTGGGTTGACATCAATGACAACCGCTGATCAACAATCTTCCCCTTTGGCATTGATGGCAACACAAGTACTCCCCCTGCGATCATGACACCTCTTCCTACAACATTCTCTCCCCCTTTGACATCAATGGCAAAGGGTAACTCCCCCTGAAACACAACCATCCTGCGGACCTGTACACACTTCCACTCGCGGTAACACACAATCGTCCTGCAGACCTGTACACACTTCCACTCCCCCTTTATATTCTGAAAAAGGAAAATATAATGAGAACTTGGGAGAATCCCAAGCTTCTAGCGAAGATATTCCAATGCTGGCGAATATTTAATGTGTGATTCTTTTGGTGCTGCTTTGAATCTTGCTACTTGTCCAACTGCTTGCATAACATCTGGTCGGGAGGCTGTTACATATAAAAGAATACTAATCATAGATCTGTACAACCTTTGATCCACATCCTTAGATGAGTCATCTATGCTCAATTTGCAACCTGTTACCATTGGAGTAAGGATGGGTTCGCAATCTTCCACTGTAAATTTCTTGAGCATTTCCTTCATGTACTTGGCTTGACATATAAATATTCCTTTCTCTTGCTGAGATATTTGAAGCCCTAAGAAGTATGTCAGCTCACCAAGTAAAGACATCTCGAAATCACTTTGCACCTTTGTAGAAAAAATCTTACTTAATCGATTATCATTGCTACCAATTATTGTATCATCCTCTTTAGCTATTAGACATGCTTTAGTTGCTTCATCCAAAACATATATGTCGTTTGGAGCTCAACTTTCTGTAGCCACAATTTCACCATACACGCCTTTCCTGATTTCACATTTCTTGGAGTTGAATAGTATTGTGTGTCCTTGATCACACATTTGTCCAACACTGAGTAGATTGTGATTCATGTTTTCAACCAATAGAACATTCTTGGCTAGAACATCTTTTCTTCCGAGAGTGACAGTACCTGATCCTATAACATTTGAAGATCCATCATTTCCAAAGGACGCGGTTCCATCCTTCTTCTCTTTCAGAGATACAAATTTATTTCTATCTCCAGTCATATGCGTTGAGCAACCGCTATCAACATACCACACATCTTTGTTCTTTTGAGCCTTGAGAGTGAGAGCACAATTATCATTCTTCTTCTTCTTCCATGTTCGTTCATTCTGTGGCTTTGAAGATTCTTCTGGAGTATTTTCAAGTCTGCAATCTTTGGCTATGTGTCCAAAGTTCGAGATTTGTAACATTCAATATTATTTCTTAAATGTTCAAATCTATTGATGTTTCGTTGAGCCCTGGGAGGTTCATATTTGACAGATCTCCTGGAATTGTATTCGTTCCTAGGGTACGTTCGACATTCTACAACTTTATGACCAGATTTTCCACATGAATAACAGTAGCCATAAAAAATATGTTGGTACCTGGATGGAAATTTTTGTCGAGGAATTGTCTTCCAAGGTTGTTCTTGCGAATATTGTCCAATGAAGTCTACATGCATGTCAGATCTCATAGGTTCATTGTATTTTGTTGTAGAAGGTCCTGCTTCTTCTTCTTTGTAACCGATGCCAGTTTTTTCATTGTAAGATCATTGATTGTTGATGAGTTCTTCTAATGCCCTTGAGTTGTTGGCATAGTTTTGGATATTTTTTCCTTTCTTCACTTCCTCACGTAGCGAGACTACTTTGGCTTCTAATTCTTCCCTTTCTTGGTTACTTTCTTCCAACTTCTTTTGAAGTGACTCTTCAATTCATTTTTGTTCTTCAACTTCAATTTTGAGACCTTGAACTTGTTCTTCAAGAGTTTTGGAATGGATCTTCTCCGCCTTGAGATATTTTATAAGCTTGATTACTTCCTCATAGAAATTCGTCTATGGTCCATCCTTCTTCTTCGTTGTTTGATACCTCTTGCTTATTGTTCTTGGGTTTATTGTGCTGGCCATAAACAATACTCTCTCATTGGCTTCTTCTTCACTATCATTGTCTTCATCAGATGATGAGCTATCTTCTTTAGAGAGAAAGTTCCTTTTGGATCCTTGCTTGTTGAATTTCTTAAGGCCTTTCTTTCTTTTTGAGTTTCCATTACTTTTGTTTGTACATTTTGCTGCAAAATTCCCAACCTCATTACAGCTGAAACATATCAATGGAAGTTTACCTTTGAATTTTCCCTTACCAATTTGTAGTTTTCTCGTGAAGTAAGCATATTCTTCATCTAAAAGACCTTCTTCATCATCTCCCTTTTCTTCACACTTGCAGGTGCATGTCTTTTCAATTGAAGGTTGTTTATCCTTATTGGTTTTCTTAGATGCAACGAACGCAGTTTCTAGATGAGAAGTACCCTCTTCTTCATCAAGTCTCATTTCATATGCTATGAGAACTCCATGTAATTCCTCTTTGCTAAGTTTGTCCAGATTTGCACTATATTCTAAGACCGATACCTTTGGGTTGAATCTCCCTGGTAATGTTCGAAGAATATTCCGTATAATAGTCTTCTCGTCAACTGGCTCTCCCAATCCTTCCAGATTATTGGTTATTTCATCAACGTATTGAAAGTATGCAGCAATGTTGGAATCTTCTTTCATTCTGAGTTGCTCAAATTTTTCTCTATAGATTTGAAGCTTTGCTTCTTTGACACTTGAATCACCTGCATATATATTCTCAAGCTTGTCCCATACATTTTTGGCGGTTTTACAACCGAACACCTTATGATAAGCAGATTCAATAAGTCCACTGATATTAATATTCTTTTCTTTTTCATCATTTACCAAATTCTTCTTACCTTGTTCATCTGTGGTTGATGTAAATCCATTTTGAACAGTGTCCCATACTTCGTAACCTTGCACCAAGAGATAGACCTCCATTATTCCTTTCCAAAGTGCATAATTATTTTCATTGAATAGAGGTACATCATTCTTGGTATGGTCCATGACCTCCTTCCAGCTGTTAAACTGCTATTGAAGGAACCAAGCTCCTATACCATTTTTTGTTGAAAATACTGAGAGGGGGGGGGGGGGGTGAATCAGTATTCCTTTCAATTAGAGAATTAGTTAATCTTCAATTATTATCAGTGTTTGTACAATGATAGTAGCAAACAAGAGGAACACAAATGCACACAGTTTTTAAGGTGGAAACCCACTCCGGGACAAAAACCACTAATTCTTTTCTAATAATTCTTTAATATTCAACTCCAATTGAAAATAAAGCTCCAACTTCCTACAATCTAGAAAAGCATTCTTCTCCAGCTCCCACTGGATGGACGCTCCAATGCCCAAGATTCTTCAATAGTCAACTGAACGGATGCCCCAACACCCAATGAGCTACAACTCACCCTAGCACCACCCTACCACCCTATAGAAGAATAAAATAAGAATGGACTCTCGTACCAGGGAAAATGGTCCACCTTACAATGATATAGAATGATGCAGAAGAAGAAGATATACTAGACCATAACCCCAAATTTGACACAACCACCTAATGATGATCCTAGACCTCCCAACACTGCCTCTTCAACCCTTGGCAGATAGACACTAGTACAATTTGTACAATGATGTATTTACAATGACTAAGTACAATGATACCTTTACAATGATTGTATGTAGTGCTGCCCACTTGAAGACTTCATATGATGAACTTATTGCTACTGTTATGCACCTTGGTTGCTGCTCTTTTCTTGCTACCCTCTGCTGCACCTTTCTTTGCTTTTCTACTGTAGAAAGTCTGGTCCTTTGCAATCCTTGACAACACATGATCTAGCTTTTTCTTGCCTTCTAGGAGCTCGATTTTGAATCTAGTGTATCTCTGTTATTTCAGATCCTCAATATCTAATTTTCGGTCCTGTAGTATTCCTCTGAGTCATATTTCCAATGTCATGGGTCTGACCCAATTTGGATTCTTCAAGAGAGAGTTATACCCAATTTCTCACAATGCCCTAATTATGGAATTTTTCAGCAAAGCACACTTGTACGGAATTCCACATGTCACTGTTTCTTCATTTGGCTCTGAAATTGATAGAGAAAAAACTACAGGCTGTGCACTATCTGCCACTTTTTACGGAATTCCAATCTGATACTCAGAGAGAGAGTCATGACGATTTTACCAAGGTCACTTATTTGAGATGAAGTTCAAGAGCCTACAAAAACCTTAACTTCCACAGATCATATCTCCAAAAATATTGCGCAAATTGATCTGAAAGTTTTACTGCAGCTTCCTCAGGATTTCGGCTTCGCCTCATAAAACTTTCAGCTTCTGAGCCTTTGTATAAAAAAAGTTAGAGTGAAAATTCCACGATGACCTGTTTCAGATGGTCGAATCCCATTCATAAGGAGGAAATGAGGATCACAATTTATATAAGTGCTTAAGTTGAGAGGGGCTTCAAAAAGTGAACGTGGGAGGGATTTTAAGAGCTTAAAAAAATATTAATTATGACTTTTAAATGACTCATGCCCCAACCCCATGGGGTTTTAGCCCACTAACTGGGGGTACAAACTTCAAACATGAATATCTCTCAAACCGTGAAGAATTACATGGTGTGCCATATATCAACAGAAACATCTCGACAAGTAGAAACCATCAAAAGCATTATTGACCCAAATATATTAATTTTGTAGGTCAAAATTCCCATGCAATATTGGGTTAGCCCCTGGTGCTGCTTGGGTTAGCATCAATGACAACCGCTGATCAACAATAGTTATGTTCTTCCTTTCCGCAACCTCATTCTTCTATGGGTTATGAGGTGCTATCAATTCCCGTTGAATGCATTCTGAAGCACATAATTTCTTGAATTAATTCAATACATATTCTCCACAACTTTCGCTCCTGAGAACCTTCACCTTCTTCCTTATATCTTTCTCAACAAGTGCTTTGAACTCAGAAAAATTTGAGAATGTATGATCTTTATTCTACATGAATAATATCCAACACTTGTGTGAAAAATCATCTACAAAAATCACATAATACTTGTGTTTTGTTGTGGAGGTTGTCGAGAACATATAGAAATTATACAAACATATGTATATAAATGGATTCAATCGGATCAAGCAATGTACTAAAGCTAGATATTGAATCCCTCTACAAATCAATTGCGGAAATCAAACACGATTGCCAATCACAATAAGCAAAGAAAGAATCAAATCAAACCACAACATAGATAATTTCCCAGGGAAAGCTTGCTGCTCAAAATCCCTTTATCTTCTATTGTATATTCACGATGGAATCATGAAACAGTTACAATCCACTCTTCTCGCAAGAGTCTCTTGCACTCTCACAACTCTCTCACACTAATCCAGAAAAAATTGACCAACACTTAGCCAATTCTCAGCCTCTAATCAGCCTGCCTGCCTTATGCAATTCATGTGGAAATCAATCCCTATTCTTTAGGAATTTCAGCCTTCCAAAACTGCGCAAGGATCATGGGCATTCCAATGGTTTTTTGGTTGCATGTGGGAAACCTACTAATCACACAACTGATAGTTAACATCCCTTTAAAATTTGTCTCAATTGGGTCTCCATTGGAACTTACATGCATGCAGATATTAATAGTAAATCATTAGTTGCATGGCAAATCATTGATTGTGAATGAAATATGATTTAATTCCCTTGATCTCTCACTAGTGCAACAAACTAGTACAACTAGTCCAACTCACTTTAACTCACCTAACTGAGTTAACTGATTGCTCATTCATTAAACCAATGCACCAACTACAATTCAAACTCCATAACTAATAGAATTACTCTGCATGCCTCACCAACCACCCTCAACTTGAAATACATGAGCTAACTAAGTTTATCACACTTAGTTAACTATTACAAGTGATTATGAGATAAGATTGCTTTTTATTGTCCAATTTAATTAAGGGAAAATTAAATTAGACGCTACACCAATTTAATTAATTAAATTGACCATCACACTAATGTATGTCTAGGACCTGTGGTCCCACACTAGTGTGTGTGCTACAATTTCTTGTTGGACTTCAATGCTCCCTCTCAACCAAAAAGGGATTATCTGCCACCCTGATCCTCTATGGTATTTGAATTTTCTCCTGGAGAGTGCCTTCGTCAGAATATCTACATCTGGATCTTTTGTGGGAATGTAATGAAGTAACATAATGCACCTCTGAACACAATCTCTGAGATGGTGGTACCGGATTTCTATGTTCTTGGACCTACCATGGAATACCAGATTAACCGAGAGTTTAATGCAACTATGGTTATCATAATGTATCACCGTCGGATCCATCTGGGAACCAAACAAACCAACCAGGATCTTTCTCATCCAGATGGCCTCACATGTAGCCTGACTTGCTGCCATGTATTATGCCAAGGCTAAACTGAGTGCCATAGATCGTTGCTTCCTGATGTACCAAGAAACTATTGTTGATCTTATATTGAAGATCCCTCCTGATGTGCTCTTTTTGTCTGATGGAATGCCTGCCCAATTTGCATCCGTGAAGCCTTGAAGCTTCACTCCCTTTTTTCGTTTGTACCACAATCCATAATTTGTAGTGCCCCTGAGATATCTCAATACATGCTTCCTCACCTTCCAAAAGAGCTTGTTCAGCTTAACCATAGCTTGACTTAGCATGTTAACTGCGTAGCAAATTTCTAATCTGGTGTTTACCAAGTACATTAGTGAACCCACTAGCTACCTGTAAACAATAGCGTCCACTACTTCTCTTGAAGTAGCATCCTCTTTCCTCCAATTTCCTGGAAGAGGAGTATCCATGGGTTTACAACTCTCCATGTGAAACTTACCCAGAATCTCTTTGGCATACTTTCCTTGAGAAACAAATAGTTCACCATCCTACTGCCATATTTCCAAACCAAGGAAATAGTGAAGGATTCCCATGTCCTTCATTTATAACTCCCTTGCAAGATCCTCCTTGTAATAAATTATCAACTCCTCATCACCTGTCAAAATTAGATCATCAAAATAAAGTACGATAATCAAGAGCTTACCATCAACCATAATCTGGTACAGGTTTGTATCAACTTCACTTTTGGTGAAGCCCAACTCGGTGAAATAGTTGTAAATCCGAGTGTACCAAGCATGAGGTGCTTGCTTCAGCTCATACAGTGCTCTCTTGAGTCGACACACATGCGACTCACTGTCAAATATCTTGAAACCTTATGGCTTCTCTATGTACACTTCTTCCTCAATAACTCCATTGAGAAACGCAGTTTTCAAATCCATCTGATGAAAGTGCCACCCCATATGCGCTAAGTGCAAGGATAGATCTAATGGAAGAGTATCTCGCAATTGGTGCTAAAGTATCCACATAGTAAATTCCCTCAACTTGTGAGAATCCACAGGCCACAAATCTGGCCTTGTACTTCTCCACACTCCCATCTGCTACTTGCTTCACCTTATAAATCCATCTAGATTCAACCATTGATTTTCCGAACGGTCTTGGGACAACTTCCCATGCATTTTTCTTGATGATGGAGTCATACTCCTCTACCATAGCGTCAACCCAAATTGGTTGTGTTAGCCACCTGTAAAATTTGATTATATCAGAAGGTGGCTAAATCTGTTTTGAGCCTTCAAGGAACAAATTCTATTACTAAAAATTGTTGGCTCTTGAAGACTCTTGAAGGCCTCTTGCCTCTGTCCAGATCCTATACTTCATTTACATCCCAAAAAGACTCTGAAATCCTACTGATTTCCAAGGCCAAATGTTGTTGCAAACACCATTTTTTCCTTTCCCTTCTTCCCAAACTAACCTCATCTTTCTATCCCCCTATTTCCCAGAAAAATCCCTCATTTTCACATTTCTGCCTTTTCCCCTCTTCAAAATCCCCTTTATAAGGTTCTAAGACCTCTTCTTAGCCTTATCGGAATCCCCATATTCCTTTGAAAATCCTCAAAAAGCATTAAAATGCATATTTTCTATGTATAAGGCTTAAGCCCCCTGGAGCTAAGCCCTTAGCCTTTCCACCCATACACCCTGGCACCGTGACCACGCGCTGAGCAGTCGAGTGTTTATTCCAGTTTAAATAAATACTTCGCAAAACGTTGAAAAAACATTTGAATATTGATTTAAACCGTCGAAATACCATTTTATTAAATTTTCCGCCCGTGCAATTTTTGGAGCAACCTACACCGTTGATCTGATCCACAGATCCGACGGTGCGGAGCGCGCCTCCCGGTGGACCCCCAGCCATGCGTCGTTGCCCAAAATCGGCGGTATCCATCGCACCGCCTTCGGTAAAAAGGTTGTTTTCCCCCGGTGGCCAGCGATTCCATACATCGCTTGCCACACGTCCCATGTACTATTTGAAAAATCGTCGTCCATCCGTCATCCATCGTGCGTTAATATTCGAACCGGGACGCCCAGCGATATCGTTGTGGACCATCCGACCTGGGCCCACTGATCCAACGGTGATCGCTCACCGAAGTTTCTCGATGGTTAACGAAGGTGCGTGCGCGATAGCCAGGCCATCGTATAGTGGCAAATCAATCTCCGCCGTCGATCTGATCTGCAGATCGACGACCCACAATTTATCACCCGATCTCTCCGTTTGACTTTCCATTGTCCGATCCCGACCGTCGATCTCTGCGCGATCGACGGTTCAGATTCATCCTTCTCCTCTGACTGCCTTGTTTGATCTCGACCATCGATCTCTCCACGATCGACGGCTCGGATTTAATTTTTCTTCCGCCCATTCTATGATCTCCCCGATCAATCCCAACCGTTGGATGATGCCATCCAACGGCCTCACTCCTTCCACGCGCCCTCCGATGCAGTCAACCTATAAAAAGCAGGATTTCTTAATAGTATTCGTATTTTGCAGGGTTTTTATCATTTTCTCGCAATTTTTGAAGAAGATTCAGAGGCGGAGGGTGACGACCCTCTCGTCTTCGATTAATCAAAGGAAATCATTCATAGGGTATAAATTCATGTTTCCTCAGTGTTTCCTCAGGCATGGATGCCTTATTAACCCTGCGCGGCCCTGCACAACAGCAAAGAACACAGCAAATCAGGCACAGACAAAGAGTATCAGCGTCAAAGACAAAAACGCACCAGAACAGAGGATTAAAGGACAGATTTGTGGGGATTACGTCTAAGATGCTTATCAAAATCCTAATCCCCAAATAAAACACGGTTTACAGAAAACCTAAAGTGTTTTATCAAGCAAGAATGCTCCCACCGCCACAATCTAAGGCAAATCGATTCCTCCCAGCTACCATAGCGCCACCTGTTCCTCAAAGTACTCAATCGGGGGCCGAAGTTATTGAAGAATATCAAATTTTGCCTCAGTGCAGCCAAGAAGTTACTTCTGCAATGAAACTTAATGCAAAAGATATCTGCAGAGTAACCCTAGCGTCACACAGAGCCTCAAAGGTCAACTAAGCTCCCACCGAGCTTAATTCATAAGTATAAATCAATTAATACAGTGAAACACCTGTACAGTTTCTTCATTGAGCCCTCCAAGGGCCAAGAAGACATTAAATCTGTATTGATTGTAAATTGAGATCTTTTATTAAGATCTCACCTCCTCATCCTACTATATATACTACAACAGAAGATGAGTGAGGGGTTGGTTGTAGAACTTTGATATACATTTGAGCAAAAAAATTCTGATTGTACATAATATTCACTGGCTCTTGGAGCTCTGCTGGTGATAGATAGGTTAGGCTGAGATGTGTAGATGGTTGCTGACCTAAAGCACTGGACTTAAAGCTGTAACTGGTTTGAAGCATCAATACAAGCTGATTTATGGGATCCTGGTCTATGTCGACGGTGATGTTTCTCTAATTGTAACTTGTTATTTTATTTTTGTTTCCTTCTGTGTTACATATTCTCTTATAAAGAATAGCATGCATAGAGTTAGGACCTACTGTACATTAATGACCTTCTCTAACTGAAAATATTTATCTAAATGTTTTCTTCTACATTGTGTTATTTAGGAATGATTTAATTCAGTTTAAGCATAGGAATGTTGGCGTTCCCTCGTCTTATTGTCTTAGCTGAATGTTGTTCTTAGATTTTATTTTCAGTATATGTTTTGTGAAGACGAACTGAGGAAGATATGGTGAGCCCTGGTCCCAGTATGATCCCACAGACTGTCTGATTGTTTCCCTTTGAATGTGTCAAAAGATGGCTAGTTTCAAAGTACTTACCAGATCTTAGGCCATTTTTTTGTTATCTTTGCATCTTTCTTGAAAGTAACCGAGTAAAAGAAGAGCTAGGAGAGGATTTGTGGTGAGCCCGGCCCGCTAGTTTCTACTTCAAAAGTTGCCTTCAAGTTTCCCTTAGTTTTAAGATGTTTTGCTATTGAAAGTGTATCAAAGGCTGGCTAGTTTAAAATTACTTACAAGATCCTAGTTTAATTTTATGTTTTTCTTGAGTTCATGTCAAAGGCTGACTAGTTTAAAATTACTTATCAGATCCTGGGCTGCTCTTGTTTCTGCATCTGTTTATTTCTCCTTCATATTGTATCATTCCATTCCATAAATCAATCTTCTAAGAGATCCTTAGACATAGATGACTTTCCCCATTGACCACTCTTGCCTCTTGTTGTTCCAATTAAATCCTATTATGACTCCATAGCCCAATGGACTAAAACCTGCAATTATCTATTTTTTTGGTCGAAACTTACTCTGATTACCTGCAACTTCTCACCTTTGGAACTTCTTGCACTCAGAACTTTCCACCTCGAACAGTAATCATGCTCAACCATCCAAAAAACAAACAAACCCTTGGCCTTCTTAATTAGCCTAATATCATAAACCCCAAACTTCAAAAACAAATCCATCTTTGCACTTTTTGGAGAGATCCCTCTCCGGATTCAGGAGGGCTAGATCCTAGAATCCCAAAGTTGGTTGAAATGATGTTGTTTATGTAATTGGACTCTGCCAATCTTGCCAAATAAATTACAGATCCCTAACAGGTTGATGCACTGCTTCCTCAAAGGAAGATGGTTTTGTCACAATACACTTTCTCATAAGAGCCATGTATCCAGTAAACCTGTCTGGAGACTGCCTCTGTTTGTGCAGTGAAATAGGTGCTCCTACATTCTATGCTGCATCAAGTCTTAATCTATCAGCTTCCGTGGTACGCCTTCTACCATTTCTGGTGGATGGCTTTGCATGAGTGTTTTTTGCCACTCCATGATCCTCCGCATGTGGTAGCTCCACATCTTGAGGTTCATTCTTTGGAGACAAAGGTTCCTCATCTGCATGAAAATGCAGCTCCCTCTCAAGGGACAATCACATTGCTTTCACCTCATCAAATTTTATATCTTGTTTCACAACAGTCACCTTGTTGTTTGGAAAATACACTTGATAGTTGTGGGGAGTATCAGTGTACCCCACAAATATCCCAATCTCAGTTTTTGGTTCGAGCTTATTCCTGGCGTCTTTGGTCACATGCACATAAACAGATGAGCCAAAAATCTTAAAATATGAAACAGCAGGTTTCTTACCAGTAAAAGCCTCCTCTGGTGTACTCATGCCAAGTATCCGATGAGGACTATGGTTTTGCACGAATATTGTTGTGTTGCATGCCTTCACCCACAGATGCAACGGTAGGCCCTGATCATGAAAAATTGCTCGTGTTGCACCCACAATTATTCTATTATTTCTTTCTGCGACCCCATCCACCTTACTACTACCAGACCAGACATCTCATTTGTTGTTGGAATCCTATCCAGGTTTATGCAAAAACATTGTGAAGGACAGTGGTTCATTGCAAAAAGAGTTCTAAAGTACTTGAAAGGACTCAACACTTTGGACTCAAATATACACAGGTGAGCGACTTCAACTTGATTGGATACTCTGATTCATACTTTGATGGAGACAAAGAAACTAGGGTATCCACTTCAGGTTATACTATGAGTCTTGGATCAGGAGTTGTCTCCGGGAGATCGCGAAAAAACAGTCAGTTCTAGTAGATTCCACAACTGAGGAAGAATATGTGGCAGCAGCTAAAGAGGCAAAGGAAATTGTCACGGCTTAGGAAAATCCTAGAAGATTTGCAGATATTCAACTCCACTCATGATCGACAACATCTTTGCAATAAAGTTGGCCAAGAACCCAAAGTTCCATGATCGAATGAAGCACATCAATAAAAAATACCATCTGATTCGACATCATTTTGAGGCCAAAACAATCCATCTACGTCATTGTTCTACAAATGAGTAGACTGCAGACATCTTCACTAAAGTGCTTGGAAGAGAAAAGTTTGAAAAATTCATAACGATGATTGGACTCACCAACATCCCTTCAAATTAAGAGGGGGAATGTTGACACCTAATCCTAAGGGATTGGGCGAAATTGTACATTGGTGTAAAATAGGAAATAAGGAAGTCTAAGAGACATTGGGAAATGAATCCCAATAGTCTCACCTCCATGTATATATTCATGAGCACCCTTAATCAATTCACACAATTCATTTTGTGGAGTTAACTCATGGCCTAAAAATATATATGTATATATAAAATTTGAGGTGTTACCTCGAGAGGGAGCTTCAGTTGCATGAAGATGAGGAGCTTTTGTCTCCAAATGAAGAACCTTGGTATGTTGTGGAGTAGCCACGAGTAGAGGAGCAGAGAGTGGAGACACCCACTCATGGAGAGACATATGAAGAAGGAAGGGAGTGCACCAGGGAAGCTGACAGATTATTGCATGAAGCTGGAGAGAATGTGGGAGCACCCACATCACAGCGCAGGCAGAGGATGTCACCAGATCGGTACATTGGGTACATGACTCTGATGAGTGAGCTAGTTGAGACAAAACCATCCTCATTTGAGGAAGTAGTGCAACAGCCAGTATGGTTTGATCCCATGGTAGAGGAATATGATACCAAAGTCAGAAACAGTGTTTGGGAAGTGGTCCCAAGACCAGAAAACAAGTTAGTGGCGGGTTTGAGGTGGATCTACAAGGTGAAGCAAGCATCAGATGGAAGCATCGAGAAACACAAGGCTAGATTTTTGGAAAATGGGTTTTCTCAAGTAGAGGGAATTAACTATGAGGATACCTTTCCTCCAATAGAAAATTACTCTTCTATCAGATCAATTCTAGCACTTGCAGCGTAGATGGGATGGAATATCCATCAGATTGATGTGAGGACAACATTCCTCAATGGAGTGATTGAGGAGGAGGTTTTCATTGAACAAATGTGAAGGATTTGATACCTTCAACAGATATTCGTATGTGTGCAGACTAAAGCAAGCCTTATATGGATTGAAACAAGCACCCCATGCTTGGTACACCAGGATCGCCAACTATTTCACCAAAAGTGAAGCAGATGCGAACCTTTACCATATTGTTGTTGAAGGTAAATTGTTGATTATAGTATTATATGTCGATGATTTTATTTTAACAGGCGATGATAATTTTATAAAATATTGCAAAGATGATCTTGCAAGAAAACTCAAGATGAAGGACATGGGACTCATGCATTATTTCCTCGGTTTGGAAGTATGGCAAGGAGATGGGGAAATGTTTGTCTCTAATGGAAATTATGCCAACGGATATTGAATAAGTTCTGCATGGAGAGTAGAAAATCCATGGGCACTCCTCTAGTAGGAAATTGAAGGAAGGAGGATGCCACTTCAGGTGAGAAAGTGAAGGCCACTATTTACGGGTAGCTTGTGGGTTCACTTATGTATTTGGTGAACACACAACTAGACATGTGTCATGAAATTAACAAACTTATTCAATAAATGGTTAAGCCAACCTAACTGTATTGGAAGGTTGCAAAACATGTGTTGAGATACCTCAGAGGCACTACTCATTATGGTCTTTGGTACATACGAACAGAGGGAGTGAAGCTGCAAGGCTTCACAGATGCAGATTGAGTGGGAAGTCCATCAAATTGGAAGATCACTTCAGTAGGAATTTTCAGTGTTGGGTCAGTAGCAATTTCTTGGTAAAGCAGGAAGAAGAGATCAATTTCACTCAGCTCAGCAGAAGCATAGTACTTGGCTGCTAGTCAAGCAGCTTGTGAGGCATTCCGGATGAGGAAGATTCTTGTTGGGTTATTTTTTCAGATAATGGATCTCACTGTGATTTACTCTAACAATTGGAGTTTTATCAAAATCTCTGAGAATTATTTTTTTCATGATCGATGCAACCATCTTGACATCCAATATCACCAATATCCAATATCACCATCTATGAGATTGTGTGTAGAGGAAGATCATGTTGTTGGAATACATTCCTACAGAGGAACAAGATGCATATATTTTGAAAAAGGCTTTGTCAAAAGGAAAATTTGAGTTCCATAGAAGCAATATTGGGGTATCTGATAATCTCTTTCTTGTTGAGAGGGATCGTTGAAAATGCAACAATAAATTCCTAATTTAATTTTCCCTTGAATTAAATTAGGAGAAAATTGAAATCCACATCACAAGACAACATGAATGAGTTAATTGAGTTATTTTCACTCAGTTAGCTTAGTTAATTTGAGTTGGGCTTAAATTTATTTGTGTACAGTGATTCCTAAATTTTAAGGGCTTAAGATGAGTTAATTTAAGTTGTAACAATTTAATTCAGTTAAATTGAGTTAAGGTCAATTAAACTAGTTCCAACTGTTGGAGGAACTAATAGGAGGTCTAGCAGTGGGGTGCAACTTCAGTAGTCAACCAGTTAATTAATCAATCAACCTTAATTAACTCATGCATGTATGAAATTTGAGTTACCCAGTTGTTATTGGAGTTCAATGGCAGTGTACTATCAATTGTATAATTATCCAAGTTGTACAGGTAGTGCATGCAACCAAAGAAAGGACTATAGAGATTACACAGTTCTGGATGGGGAATTTCCCTAAATAATAGCTCAATTAATTCCTAATTGAATAGCGTAAGGAAATAGGGACTTTGCCAGGAAGGGATTTGGTTAAGTATTGACCAGGGTTGGCTTGTGAAGTAGTGAGATAGATTATACTTGTGCAGAGGTTGCTCAGGCTTGAGAAATCATTTCATTTCTTATTTATTTTATGACTAATGAAATACATATAGGAAGGGGATTTGAGAAATTTCTTTCCCCTAGATAAATCCCCGTGTATGTGTGTTAAATCATGATGCATGCTTTTGATATATGTTGTCAATCATGAATTGTTTTCCGCATATGAGTAGAGTAGATTCGAGCCTTATGTTTTAGAACACTACATGAGCAGTATTGAATCTACAATTAATTTCTACATGAATCTTCATTCTTATTGGAGATGCAAAGCTCTTTTCGTAGGGGCTCGAGTCATCACCTTCATCGATCCACTGTAATCGTGCTCAAACTCTGGCTCCCCTAGCAATCTAATCCTCTGAACTACAGTCTCCCATTTCTCTACATCCGAAATATAGTCTCCCATTTCAAAATTGAGGATCATATGCAAAGGAGAGGCCTAAGGAAGTATGTTTCTCTATGCCATTATGTGTTATTATATACGTCACCGATTTTTTTCTACTTTTTCATAGACAATTCTAACTACATATGAGGAATTTTTCCTCTTTTTCCAGCTAGTTAGATTGCTTGAAACAATTGATCTCTTTCTTTTCTCAAGGAATCCCCTTTTGCAAGAACCAGGGGGGATATTAAAAACCAAAATTCAGGTATAGGATGCAGCAAAGTGAATAGTAATAATGGAAGGGGAAAATGTCGTTAGTCAAAGATAATAAAAGGATTATGGTGTGTAAAACTGGGTTGACAACAAGTTCCTTTGGACATCAGATGTCAAGAGAGGAGCATCTTCCCTGTGCAGATATGTCTACCAAGGCTTACATGACATCTAGTGAAACAAGTTTCATGAATGTTGTCCATAATTTAACTTAGATAGAACAAGAGGAGTTTTCAGATGCTTTTCAAGGCAAGTCATCACATTTTTTAAGTTCATCACTTTATAAGGGTCTGACCAAAATTGGATTTTGCTTTGCACCTTACATTGCTACGAGTGTTGTTGGTGTTTTATACTTGGAAAGGGAGTTTCACCATAAGCAACATTTTCCTTCATTCATATGCTCTGATAATATGTCTAATATTAAGCCTAAGTGTGAGAGGTTGAGTCTATAGTCTCCCATTTCGACATTGAGGATCATATCCAAAGGACAAGTGTAAGGAAGTATGTTTCTTTATGTAATTTTGTGTTATTCGATAACTCATTGTTTCTTTATTCCATTATGTGTTATTCGACAACTCACTAACTTTTTTCTACTTATTCACAGAAAATTTTTCCTACATATGAGGAATGTAAGTCTTGGTAATGTCGGTAGGGGCTTCATTGGAGGTGGACCCGAGCATTCTGGTCAATTACATATACATCTGATATCATTTTTCTACATCTAGTAGGGTGTAGGGTATTTTTAATAGGGAATTCATGATATCAAATCAACGCAATGCTTTACAAATGAAACAAATCCACCTCTGGAAATACATTATTCGTTCGCATTTATATTCGTACCTTAAAAAGTTTGATACTTGTAGTCAGGCTATGGGCTCACCAGGCAGCAACAGTAGAAGAAGCCAACAATTCCAGGTAGCAACAGTAGGTGGCAGCAATAGGGAAGCAACAGTGTGGTAGCAGGAGGGAAGCAATAACAGTTCTGATATCATATTGCGAAGAGTTTGTGGATCGAGTTTGAAATCCTAAATAGGACGATATGTCCACCAACTCATAGAAGTAGCCATAAATGACTTGTAATAGTCAAGGATCAGATTGCGATATTATTTCGCATGAAACACATAGCGTATTGTTTGATATGTTTCTCAATCTTCATTAATATATTGTAGAGAATGAGATTTTAATGAGAGTAGTGAGAGTAATTGCAGATAATGATATTTTACACCCTGCCTATGCAGATATGATCCAAATTAAATAAGGACATTAAAGAAGGGCAGATGTGATCAGAAATGATCAAATCAAGATGATGTGGATAAGGAAGGGTAGATATGATAGGATAACATCGTCGAAAAATCAAGATGACATGGACAAAGACAGTTGTAGAGGATGTTGAATCTCGACAATGCTACTACAAAGAACTCCACAATAAAAACCTATATCAACTTAATTAATATATTAAAATTGATTAATCATCATTGTGTTTAAAACAACACTTTATATTATAATTAATTTATTAAAAGTGATTATGAATAAAGATACTGACATTCTTTTTAAATATCTCTATAAAATTTTATTTAAAAAATTAATATACACACGTATTTAAAAAAGAAAATTGTTAATACAAATGGCTATCAAAATAAAATTTTAAAATTTTACTTTAATAAAATTAATTACAATGTGTTTTTAATATCAAATGAAACCTTCCCTGATGGGGGTGGGCAATTAAGAAGCCAAATGGCAGTGGAGTGGCATGTGGAGCCATTCGGGACTACATGCGCTACACGAACATAATGAAGTTTCTGGGGAACTTTGACCATGCTCCAAGCGAGCAAGATTTAATTTGGATGGGAGGCATTTGGGGAAGCATTTTCAAGTGTCGGGCGATGAGGAGAGGTTGCCGAGAGAGAGTGAAGAGTGTATTGTAGAGGTCCTGGCTCAAGTGGAGGCTTGGGGCAACAGCGCAGGGTGACCTTGATGGATGTGGTGGAGAAGGAACGACGCTTTACTACCAGGCATGGACTTGGGACTCGGGGGAAGTTTCAATTGATATCTGCAGAGGTATCTCTGGCCCCTGACTTGGTCCAGAGGGATTGGATGTGGAATTGGCCATTCTTGTTGGGCGCATTCACCTCTGGTTCGAGTTGGCATCAAGGGATTGAAAGACAGTTAGGCATTGGGAACTATGGCTCCTACTTCAGCTCTGTGGACTCTGGATCATGGGGAGAGACACCCTCCCTCCTGTTGCTTGTGCCTATATTTTTGGTATCTTAGTCTTCAGGCGTACACCTCAACAGCAAGCGCAGGTGCCTGGCTAGAAAGTAGTAAGTGTCAGCTCTAGTTGGAACTTTCATTATGTTTTTTTTTTTTTGTGTACTGTGGGTTTCGAAGTTTGGTCCTGATGATTCTGTGCCAGGGGAAGGTGGAAGAGAAAGCATGCCTCGTCAACGTGGGTGTGCTCATAGGAGAGGTGCAGAACTGCGCCCGGATAACCGTTGACAGCAGGAAGAAGCCACTTCTGATTATGAGGCGACGGAGAGTTGTAAATTTGTGGCAGGTATGACTCATTCACTTTCTTGTTCTCAGGGCCACATCGAAGTTTCAGTCACACTTAAGTCCATAGCGACTAAGCTGGACCACATTCAACTCAACATTTGATATAATGAGAGAACAGAGGCACGAGGACAGAAATGAACGTGTTGCCTACATCAACGACCTCTAGCACATGCAAAATGAACTCCTGGACTTTGTAGAAGGATTCCAGCGACAGCATTGGCACACCCATGACCATATTTGTTATTTGGAAGCTCCGGTGGAGCACATTGATGATCACATGCATGAAAATGGGTTGCTTTCTTCGCTACCCCTATAGTGTTCCCTCCTAATCCCCCTTCGTAATGTGTAATTCAGTGTTATGTAATTTTGCTCTTTTTGTGCTGGAAATAACCAATGACATTAGCTGTCTTGGACCCTCTTCAGGCTTTTTTCTTCACAGAGCTAGGTTTGTGCTAGCTCTTAAACCCACGATGTTGTATATGGTTGTAAGGATGATATTCTCTATGCCATTTTTTACTATATTAATATAAAAACAGCTTTTTAACCAACAAAAAAAATATCAAATAAAACCAAAAGTATATTAGTAATATTAAAATTTTATTCAAGTTGCACAATAATTAGTAAAAAATGTAAATAAGCTACTTATTACCCCCAAAAAAAATTAATTAATTTAAAAAAGACTTTGTAAAAATCATATATATATTTAAAATTAAATTTAAATTTAAAATATCTTTTATCAATAATATTTTTTTTTTAAATAATTATATAAACTTTGACATAATTTAATTTTTAAACCATCAAATAATAAACATATTGTCATTACATCACTTAGTTCTGTTTACATATTTTAAAAATGCATCAAGTGATAATTCTTTGTTAGGGGAGGGACGCCAATTGTTGGGCGCCCTCCCCTCCACCTCAGCAAGCAAGGTGTAAACCCACGTGGCCGTTGTACGACAGTTGCCCATTTCAACCGGCCACGTGTTGGGTAGGTGCCACCATTAAATGCAGGAATTTGGAGCATGTTTAGGGTTTGGTCTGGAGGTTTAACCGCGATGAGGTCTAACTCCTGTTCATTGTTGCTCGGGCCCGAAGTGTGGTCGTTCGGCTCCGCCGGTGGTGGTGGTTGCGGGTTCCAGAACTTGTGCGACCTGTCGGCATTTCCTGAATATTGTCCAACCTTCTATTGCCCGCCATTGCTGGTTGCTTGTTTCGTGCAGTTTCTAAACCTGTTCGTCGATTCCGCCATGTTTGTGTTGTTGGTTTTGAACCTTTGTCAGTTGCTGAACGTTGTAGCTCGCCGCCCGTTCCTATTCTTGAATGCGAAGTCTGCTATTGTGTCCGCCTTTCCTCTGATGCTGGACCGCCAGCTTATCGATTGTTATCTGCAAGGGTTTCGGTCTGCTTGCTCTGTTTTATCGAATTCTTCAGGTTTGTCTGCAATTCGTTCAATTTTTACTTTGAGAATGCCATTTTTGTTGATAAAATTCTAATTTTCTTGTTTTTTGCAGGTACAGGGTTCCATGGTTGGTGTTGGCATTAGCGAGGTTCTCTTTCGGCATTGTGGTGGCTTCTCTGCATCCTCAGTGGTGACGCCCTGCAACCTTTGCACTTCTCAACCTCTGCGCTTCTCGGTGACTTCTGGTAGGATTCACAATCCTACCAATCATTCGTTGTGTTTTTTAACACTTATTCCCTGTGTTTTTTAACACTCCCAATCGTTGTTCGGTGGAATTTAGCTCTTCTTGTTTTCTTGTAAGAGCGAATGGAATTTTTGTGGGTTTATATATGGTGGAATTTATGTTTTTTATCTGTGGGTTTAGGGTTTGGTTTCAGCTGCAATATGCTAGAGGCTTCTTTGATGGGTATGTAATCCTGGTTATCTGTGGGTTAAGGGTTTGGTTTCGGCTGCCTCTCTTATCTGTGGCGACTTAGTGCACCTAACAGAGTTATCTGTGGCGACTTAATGGTTAACAGACTTTATATGTTTATTGTAGTTCTATTATTTATATGTTGCACTCCCTTACTGTTCCATTGAATTTAGCTCTTCTTGTTTTCTTGTAAGAGTGAATGAATAGCCTTTTGTGGGTTTATATGTGGTGGAATTTATGTTTTTTATCTGTGAGTTTAGGGTTTGGTTTCGGCTGCAATATGCTGGAGGCTTCTTTGATGGGCATGTAATCATGGTTATCTGTGGGTTAAGGGTTTGGTTTCGGCTGCCTCATTCTATATTAATTCCTGAGTTTTACTGTTAGTATCAAGATTTTTTCCTTGCTCATGAATTTGGGTGTTACTTCTTTGGTTTTTTGTCTTGCGTTTTTATGTTTGTATTTATGCTTTGGGAGAAAACTGTGCAATATAAATGAAACTAGTGCAAGCTCCACTCATCAGGGGAAAAATGATGAGTGAAGCCTCTACTCAAAATGTGGGTGAGTGCAAGCTCCACTCATGATCAGGGGAAAAATGATGAGTGAAGCTAGGTCATTAGTTCATTGTCTTGATGTTTCTCTCTTAGGAAATTAGTCTACTTTCTGCTCTGTTTATTTTGGCATTCATTCATTTTTTAACAAACAATGAGATATATAAAGAATAAAAACTGATACTTTCGGCTCTGTTTACTTTGGCATTCATTCATTTTAAAGAAGCATCAATAATTCTAATTTTGGAAGTCTTGAGTTTTGCTATTTTCCATGTTATTCATGAATTTGGTAGTATTTTGTCTGGTTTAGTCTAATGAAATTAGACCAGAAACAATTATGTTCTTACATGTCTGTCGTTGTTTTCATCTTTAGCTACTCAATTTAAACAAAATATACTATTTTATGTTATTATCATGACATTGATTCTATAAATGTTTCAAAAATAAATAAAAATATCCTAGTCTTTGTGGAATTTTACCTCCAAACCTTCACATCATTATCCTTCTTTGAATTGGAATTATCATGAACTATTCAATGTCATTAGTTCATTTTCTTGATGTTTCTCTCTTAGGAAATTAGTCTACTTTCTACTCTATTTACTTTGGCATTCATTCATTTTTTAACAAACAATGAGATATATAAAGAATGCAAACTGATACTTTTGTCTCTGTTTACTTTGGCATTCATTCATTTTAAAGAAGCATCAATAATTCTAATTTTGGAAGTCTTGAGTTTTGCTATTTTCCATGTTATTCATGAATTTGGTAGTATTTTGTCTGGTTTGGTCTAATGAAATTAGACCAGAAACAATTTCAGCATCAATTCTAAGTTCTAACTGTAGCCTCAATTTCCATTTTGTTATGACAAAATTTAATAAATGATGAAAATTCGTCCAAATTCTGCTGAGTATACATTACATGTTAACAACAAAACAAATGCCCAAAGAACCAAATCAACGATGTCATTTGAGCACAAACTCAGTGCAACTAGGATTGAGGAATCAATGGGGAGAAGAAATAGGTACTCAATTCTCATTTTGTTGTTATGTTGAGCACTTAGAATCCCAACAAGAAGATTAAAAAATACTATTTTGAGGACAAATAACTTGTTGTTTCCTACAAAGGCAGAGACTGCCTACCTTCTACTCAAGATTATTTATCCATGGGCACAATAATGTGATCGTCTTAGAGGTGAATATTGCTGGGATCCTTCTTTGAATTACTGATGCCATTGTCTATCAGTTCAACCGTAAAACAGCTCCATTACTTTTACAGCGATGGAATGTTTTCAACATAGTGTCCAACAGATTTTTTGTGAACTCCCCTCCCTTTGTACGACTGTCTATCACAATTTGCAATATATTTTCGACTTCATTATAGTGCTCTGTATCATGTCTCAGTATTGCAGATTCGAATTCCCATTGTTGAAATGTTGGAAACCCTCAATCTAAATGGTACCCAAAGGATATTTGTTTTGGTTCAATGGTTTGGCAGCAACATCTAGATCAGTTTGTACAATCTTGAGTTTTATGATTCCATAGCTCCATCCAAGCGATTCTCATCCAGCCATTGTTATCTAGTTGTTCAGCAATCCTGCAGACAAGATTGCTTGGTTTTGCAGGCTAAAAAAAAAAAAAAAACCAGCAAAAGCAGGAATTTTGTAGGTAAGCAGTCGAAGTGCAATATGCAATTGAGATTTTGAGGAAAGAAAGATGGGGACAAATGTTTTCTTCACACCCTCTTTTTCAGGGTAGTTGGTTCATATGCTTGATTCCTACAATCGCAGAGTTCATCAAAATATTAGCTTAAGCTTTGGACCTTGTTAGAGGCATTGAGATATGTTTAAATATTATAATTCAATACTTTGAGTCTCATGTTGTAGATTCAAGAAACGTTGATATTTCCAGATAATTTAGGATTATTTTTCCCATGATCCCGAGGTTGAGTCTGCCTGAGTATTATTAGGAAAACAATCACAAGTGTTATATATATATATAGAGAGAGAGAGAGAGCGCTAGTGTTTTGATGCCTCATGCTCTGTGAAGTCAGCCTCAAGTAAGTTGTATTAACATTTGAATATTTCTTAGATGTCAAGAGGGCCTGGTTTTTGTCGTCTCGTACAGGGGGAGATGTAATTTTATTGTAATAGTCACTATGATATTGGTCAGTTTTGTGCAATTGTTTGTCTTCATTACTGAGGATCTCTGGATTTGAATCAACTGGTATTAAAGCCTGAGAATTGTGCTGCCTTGGTTCTGATAGCCTAAATAGCCCAAGTGATAATACTGATCTACAAATTGATGCAGTCCAGTTGTTTGTCTTCAATCTCCAGATTTGTATCAAGTGTTGTTATAGCCTTACAATAACGCCTTTATATCTTCTTGGTTGTGGTATAGCTTGAATGGCCTAAGTGATGATTCTGATCAACAAATTGAATCTATCCATTTTCTCCAATTCATGACTTTGTGATCTCAGTGATCATGTAAGAGACTTCTAATTTCATGCTCTTTTTATTAAATTGAATTGGTTTCATTTTTGTTAGTTTTCTTTGTAGTTTGGGATGAAATCTAAAACAAGTAGGACAGCATAAATGCACATGGGATACATTTGTTATCATGGATAAAAAGCTCTGATTAAATATGCCTGACAAATAAATTTCATGATTTTGTTTTGTGTGTGCAGTTTTAATTGATAAGTTTCCCATGCTATTCATAATTTATGTGATGTTATTATTTTTTTGATTAATTATATTCAGCTTCTATAGATGATAACAAACTCTTAGGTGTTCTATGTTGTAAAGGAAATTTTGGATTTTCTTTCGCGTGCTATGGTTCAGTGATCATGTAAGAGACTTCTAATTTCATGCTCTTTTTATTGAATTGAATTGGTTTCATTTTTGTTAGTTTTCTTTGTAGTTTGGGATGAAATCTAAAACAAGTAGGACAACATAAATGCACACGGGATACATTTGTTATCATGGATAAAAAGCTCTGATTAAATATGCCTGACAAATAAATTTCATGATTTTGTTTTGTATGTGCAGTTTTAATTGATAAGTTTCCCAAGCTATTCATAATTTATGTGATGTTATTATTTTGTTGATTAATTATATCCAGAGATGAAGCTGAATAGGGAAAATCATGCTTCTGTTTTGCATTGCAGACTGCATTGTTCATTTCTGTTTTGCATTGTTGTAGTTCTGTTATTTATGAATTATACTTAGTGTAGTAGAAAGGAAATCTGAAGTATGAATTATGAATTATACTTAGTGTGGTAGAAAGGAAATCTGAGATTTATTAAGATATGAAAGTCCAAATCTCTAGTCCAATATTGAGAGTAGGGCGTCAAAAGTTCAAATCTCTAGTCCAAGTCCAAATCTCTAGTCCAAATCTGAGATCTATTAAGATATGAAAGTCCAATATACTTAAGTATGAATTTTGACGCCCTACTCTCCATAACTGTTGACACCCTACTCTCCATATCTTGCAGCGTTTGACAAAGTAAATACTTTTTATCGTTCCATTACAAAGTATTCCCGAAATGGAACGATAAAAAATATTTACTTTGTCAAACACTGCAAGATATGGAGAGTAGGGTGTCAACAGTTATGGAGAATAGGGCGTCAAAATTCATACTTAAGTATATTGGACTTATCCAATAATGTATCGATGAAGGGGGAATAGTATGTTTCTTTGCAGATGCCCGAACAGAATATCCATTGAACTCTATGTCGTCAATTGCAGCTAACATTTCTTCTTTTGTCTAACCTCTTATAGCACTGATCTTTTTAGTTGAAGTTGCACCTTGGACTGTGGTTGACGGTGGCTCTGTTTTGCATTGCAGACTGCATTGTTCATTTCTGTTTTGCATTGTTGTAGTTCTGTTATTTATGAATTATACTTAGTGTAGTAGAAAGGAAATCTGAAGTATGAATTATGAATTATACTTAGTGTGGTAGAAAGGAAATCTGAGATCTATTAAGATATGAAAGTCCAAACATAGAGTCCATCCAAAAATCCACATCATAATGTGGTTACATCCAAAAACATTTAACACTCATATTCTTTATGGCCTTGAGAATCTTCAGTGCCAAACCCTGAGTTGCCTGATTGAGCCAAGTAGGTTGGCCTTCCCAAGAAGGCTTGATTAGGTGGTGGTTGATTGCTGCCATATAATTGAGACCAATTTTTCCCTTCCAAGCATGGAGGAATTGAGTACCCGTACCTCACACTTGCGTTAAGTGGAGGTGTGTGCTGAGCATACATTGAATTCAGACCTCCTGTGGTAGGAATAAGGCAAGTGGGTAAACCCCGATTTTGATAGTGAGGCACTTGAATGTTTATGAGGTCTTGGAATAATGTTGTATTATTTGCAATGTTGTCCAATGTGTTTGACATGTTCCTGGATTCATTCTCATCAACTGTGCTTGCATTTATGTCAACCATATGATTCAACCCTTGTTCCCTTTCAAGCATTTGTTGAGCCTTCCTTGCTTCCTTTTCCTGTCTTGAGATTTGTTTTTGTTGCTCCTTCTCTTGCCTTGCTCTCTCTCTTTCAAGCCTTTCATCTGCTCGACGTTGTGCTGCAATAGCCCTTGTTGCCTTCTTCTCCTTGGCTTGATCTTTTTTTTTTCTGTTTTAATTCCTGAATTTCCATTTTCTTATTTTCAGACTCAACAAGGAGCTTTATATAGTCTTCAGAGGTGAGTAACTGTGAACTTCGCCCCAAACGAAGACTACTGGCTATTCCTTGCTTCTTTTTCATTGACACTCTTTCTACTGGTAGCTTTAAGAACCGCCCAAGTAACTTCTCCCTCCCTCCCACCTGCATGTCATTGCTTGGCACTTCAGTATCTGTGGCACTTGATTGAACTATATTGTTTTCTTCATCTTCTGCCTCATTATGTCCTCCATCTTCTTCCATTGATCTATTGTCCACAAAAAAATGAACAATTTCACTATTCAATTCAGCCACTTGTGAAGGCATGTTCATGCTTTGTTCGTTGGTTCTTGAGACACTATGGGCGTTCAAATTAATCATGTTTTCTGCCAGCCATGATGGTGGGTTTACTTGGCTAGGCAATGACAATTGGTCATTTTCAATTTCATGCCCAATATCAGCAATTTCATTTTCTACATTAACAATATCAGCATTTTCATTTTGAACTAAATCTGCATTAACAATATCAGCAATTTTTGTTTCAACAAAATCTGCATTCTCAACTGCATGTTCAACAGTGTTGCCATCAATTTGCTGACAAGTATACTGTGTTTCACATACCTGCTCATCATCATCAGCATATAACTGTCCTTGAGAGGGAAATTATATTATCAGCTGCAACCACATCATCATGTTCATTTACTTCTTCTTCCACTTCCTGTCTTTCTTCCTGACCATCCACATGGAAAGCTTGGCTACAAGCAGTATCATGCATAAGAGCATCATAATTTAGTGGCCATATTCTTGTCCTTCTAAAGCCAGCCTTGATATTTGATGGTGTCAGAGCCCTTTTAAAAGCCTTACTTGCAAGCTCTGCTAACTCGAACCTTTTGACCTCAACCCCTGGATTCTCTGCCATCCATGCAGCACGTTCTGACCTGAAATAGTTTTTGAAAGGGCCAAACACACTAACATCAAGTCGCTGCAATCTGTGAGTGGTATGAGCGGGCAATGTTAAAAGGTCAATGCCCAAATTGTATGCTTCCTCAATTGTTTGTAGAGCCATGTGGCTTCCATGGCCATCTAATATCAACAGGTGTCTGTTATTAGGTGAGACACCACCTGGCACAGATGCAGCAAAGTGGCAAAGCCAATTTAAAAACAGATCTTTAGTCATCCATGCATGGGGATGTGCAGCCATGCATGCTCCAGGTTCACAGTTTTGTATATAATTTTTCAACTGATTTTTACCTTTGAAAAGATAAAATCCTGGGATTGAAGCACCAATTGCATTGACACAACATAAAATGGTTATCCATTCCCTGCTCTTAGGCAAAATCTTTGGCACGTTTCAACTACCTCTTTTCGCAATTACCCTCATGGAAAAATTCCTTCCCGCCTGTAAACCTATTTCATCACAGTTCCATATATGATCTGCAGCATAAGAATGTTTATCATATGCATTAGAAAGAGTGTCATAGAACTTACATACAACTGTAAGGCGCAAATTTAATGCTCTGTCTCTGTCAATGCCCTCAGTTGTACGCAATACAAGGTCTGGATGCCTTTTTTTAAACCCAAACCACCATGATTTACTAGGAAACCCATCTTTGAATGGGTTGGCCTCCCTTGACAGATTTGAGCAACTGTAGATTTGAGTTGTATCAACTCTAGCCCATGTCCCAATTGGGCCATTTCTTTACACCACTCAACCACCTCGGCCTCCTCCTCTTCAGTCATAACTGTAACAGGCCCTCTACGTTTGGTGTGAGTCAGCCCATTTATCCAATAATGTATTGATGAAGGGGGAATAATATGCTTCTTTGCAGATGCCTGAACAGAATATCCATTGAACTCTATGTCGTCAATTGCAGCTAACATTTCTTCTTTTTTCCAACCTCTTATAGCGCTGATCTTTTTAGTTGAAGTTGCACCTTGGACTGTGGTTGACGGTGGCTCTGTGGCTGATGGTGCCACAACATCAGCTTCAGCTACATGCTCATCGTCAACAACATTTCCTGGAGCATTGGTGACATTGACATCACCTGTTCTTTCTTCATCTGATGAGATGCATCGCAGTTGGGCACCCCTGGTCACTCTTCTGCCACTTCTCCTTGTGTGAGCGACATAACTCACTGTTGCCATGGATGCAACTACCTGTAGGCTGCAAAAGCACCAATTGCAAGCTATTATTCATAATTGAAAAGAATGATTGTTTTCATATGATGAATACAGCTTCTATGCATAGCAATTGCATATATATATGTTAATTTCAAATTCTACAGCTTCTATTTTCAGCTACTGCAGATATATATGTTAACTTCAAATGCTACAGCTTCTATGCTCAACTACTGAGATATTGAAAGGCATGCAAAATGGACATATTGCAGGTTTTGTATCTACAGAGCAAGAGGACACGGTGTTTTTTAACTGATGTTTAGTAAACACACACACACATATATACAGACACCTATAAAGAGTTTTTTTAACTAATGTATTTGTTACCAATGTGTGAGCACCTAAGCCATGTAGTGTACTTGTATTTGCAATGAACAAAAGTTTAAAGGGTGTATTTTGCACTCTAAATTAGGCAATCCATGTGATATTATTTGCTTTGCATTGCATGGAATGTTACTCGAATTGTCAAGTATCATTAAATTTATTAGTATTATGTATATAACATTGTTATTCCTATAATCTGTGCATAGTTAACTTATGCAGTCTTCCTATATAAAAGGTGCAACATGATAGGGAGCTCTATATCACTAAAATTTGATGTAAAACTAGCACTGAGTGAATAAAACAAGGTAACTACGGTGAACATATTGCCTGGGATGATCTGGGGTTCAGGTTTGATAGCAATCCACAGTCAGATTTTGCAGTGTGCTTTAATTGGGATTCAAACTTGTGGCCAATAGCTGATAAATCCTACCCTACACCCATTACAGTAGGCCTCTTTGTAATGATTGTTCTAAAAAAAAATGTACATAATTTTATCACATTATAGCAGCAAAAAGAAATGATACCTATTTGTTAAAATTGGTATCATTTGCGAGGTTGAAGGTCCATCTACTACCTCTTTGCTTGTAGTGGTTTGGTCACTCGATGATAATTTTCCAGATTCTTTCATTTCATCATAGTGGCTTCTAGCCATTGAGTCCAGTCAAGGTTTTACAAAGGGAATTCTTCCCGAATGACAGTGCTCTAAAGTCAGATACAAGCGTGTGATGGCTTATTCGTCAATCTGTAGCCTTTGTACCCATATAAAGATTTTAGAGCATTAGAGTTCCAGAAAATAAGGGCAGGGGGTGAGCATATTCTCTAAGATGATCAGGGATTCCTGTTTGGTTTGATAGCAATTTCTAATATTGGGTTCTGCAGTATGTTTGATGATGACCCTGTTGGAGTTCATACTTATGGTACTAGCTGGTAAGCCTTACCCTATACAAATTATAGCAGGCTTCCATTTTATGATTGTTACAAATAGATACACGTAGCATTTTCACATTATAGCAGCCATCGCATTTAAAAGAAAGAACACCTATTTGTTGAGATTGTGCTCTATCTATGAGTTTGAGCCTTGAGGGCACTTCCTCATGTCCATCTACTGATCTTCCCCACCCCCGTTGTAGTGATTTGATAACTCAGGCATAATTGACTAGATTATTCCATTTCATTCTAGTGGCCTCTAGCCATTGCAGTCTTTTTTTTGGGATTTTTACTTCAACCAAATGCTTGGTATTTGTTAATTCTTGCCTGTCAAAGAAAGCCGATGTGATATTGTTCTGGAGTCATGTTTGGCTTGAGTTCCAAATGTCTAGTTATCAGGATATTTTTAATGAAAGTCAATTTTGTTTTTGGTTCACTATCTATTCTACTTTCTATGTTAGTTGAGATCAAGTTTAGTGAATCTAGAATTTGAAATCCCCCAAGGCCTCATTTACACATCTATATGAAGTTTCCAACTCTCAAAAATTGTCCCTATTGCAGATTTGCAGATTTGTTTTCGGCGACCTATTTATTCAAGGTTTTGTAATTTCTAGCACTTGTATGTCTTGTTGATTTAGCATTAATAATGAAGAAGATAGGGTAGATTTGCTGCTATATCTACAGCTGTCATAAACTGAAATTCAGATCTGGTTTATACATTACAACATTTTGCCAGTGGGGGGAAACTTGTTGGCACACTTTGGTGTTTTTTCTCTTGAATTGCCTAGTGAATTGATGTTGTTAAGAGGTGAAACACTATCTGTTGCTGCTGTTGTTTCATTTACGTTTTATAACAACCCTAAAAACTGAAAACTGAAATAAAGACTCAGAAATAAATGTTTGCAATTCTGTTTGTTTGCAATCAAAAAACTGAAAACTGAAAAAAAAGACTTAGAAATAACTGAAAAATGAGACTCAGAAATGAAAATAAAAGTGTAAGAAAGCTGAAATAAAGACTCAAAAATTAAAATAAAATTGTAAGAAGGATGTAAACTAACCTGAATATACTGTGTTCTGTTTTGGGGTGTGTTATGTCTGGGTTGTCTCCAAGGCTGGGTGTGTTTTGTGCTGGATTGTCTCCAAGGTTGGTGAATAGTTTGAAACTGAAAAATGTAACTTCAACAGTGGTTGAACTTCTTTTATAGTTTTTTGCAGTTGAATTTTATTGGTGACAATGATGGACATGGATTGCAATGGCTTCATTTTGCATGTGTGATCGGGATTGAATTTGATGTGATCTAATGGCTGAGAATTTGTTTTTGTTGATCCATGTGTTTGATCTGTTTTGATAGGAAATCATTTATTGAATTTATTGGGTGGGTGTCATTTATTGTACACAGTGGGTTTAAATGTTGTTATGGGGTGGGTGTCATTTATTGAACACAATGGGTTTAAATGTTGAATAACACAGCAGTTATGGTTGACATACATTTCTTTTTATTATGTGCAGGTATTGATATTTACTTCTCATACACAGCATCAAAGCTGATATTTTTGTACTTATTGACTTGACCATTTTGGAAGGAGAAATGGTTTTATGAGTTTTTTAGTTTAAATGTTGGGATTTGTAATCTTGATACTTATTAAGTTATTTATGGACAGTTGTGGGTTATTTATGGACACATGTGGGCCCAGTCAATGACTTGGGAAATTTTGAACATAATTTAATATATATTTGAACTTCAAGTTATTTTATTATGTTTAATTATTGGTTGCATATATGTCTATTTTTGGTGGGTTGATGGGACTAGTACTATAACAATTACTAGTCCGTGAACAACATTAGACATCTCTCCCCTAGATAAAGTGGTTCCAATATTATTGAAATTTGACAATGCTCCACTGAAAAGGACGTTTCCAACCATTTTCAGAATTAATGACTAACAAAAGACAACAATGGGACCCATGAGTACCTATACTCCACCTAAATCAAAGCTCCACCGGACTGGGAGAAAAATGGTCATCTCACGTCACTGAAGGCACAAAAATGGTCATTTCATATTACCCATTCGAAGAGCTAAATTAATTAATTAGCACTTGTTTAAAACACTGCTCTCACATCGAAAACTAAGGCAGGGAACTGTAAGTATCCTCCGGCACCTCTATATCTTGTAAAAAGTGCTCAGCTTCCAACGCTGCCATGCACCCTGCAAAATAAATTTAAAATTAAAACAATTAAAATTTTCATAGATTGAAAAATTATTCAACACATAAATATATCTCCACTAAACAGCAGCGACGCTGAAATTTGACCCAACTTGAAATAAAATAATCCGTGAAATTAAATTATAGTCTGCCTGTTATACGTTTTACCAGATCGTATAGCAAATATATACAGCATACATACCTGTGCCCGCAGCGGTAATGGCTTGGCGCCATTTCTTATCTTGAACATCTCCGGCAGCGAAAATCCCGGCTTTGTCCAATGTAGCCGTCTGAGTCCAACTCCACCTGCCCTTGCAGAAACTTGGTGGCCGGTTTGTGCCCGATGGCGAAGAACAACCCTGACACCTCCAACACCGACTCCTCACCGGTCACCGTATTCCACAGATTGAGCCCGCCCAGCAAACCCTTCTCATTTCCAAAACCCTTGAGGACTTCCGTATTCCATATGACCTCGATCTTGGGGTTACCCAGCGCCCTCTTCTGCATGATCTTACTGGCCCTGAATGCATCCCGCCTGTGAATGATGTAAACTTTGCTACCGTACTTGCTCAAGAAGTTCGCCTCCTCCATCGCCGAGTCTCCGCCGCTGATCACCGCCAGTGCCCGGTTGCGGAAGATGGGGGCGGCACCATCGCAGACAGCGCAGGCGGAGATGCCCTTGTTCCAGAACCCGTCTTCTCCCTCGCCGGCCCCCGGAAAATCGAGGCGCTTAGCCACTGCCCCCATGGCGATGATGACGGTATCGGCGTCGACCTGCATAGTGTCGGTGTAAAGCCTGAATGGCTTTACCGATAAATCGAGGCGCAGCACTGTCACCTTGAATATCCGCGTTCCGAAACGGAGACTCTGCTCCTTCAACTTCTCTGTCAATTCAATTCCCATAATCCCCTGCGGGAATCCTGGGAAGTTTTCAACGTCAGTTGTGGTCGTGAGTTGACCGCCGGGTGCGATTCCGTTGGCCATCCATCCTTCAAAGAGAATGGGCTTCAGCTCCGCCCGTGCTGTGTATATCGCCGCTGGTCCGCTCCCCACGATGCACGTGGCTACCCTCATCCTCTCCAATCCCACCTTTCCCTTTGTCATTCCCATTTGTCTCCGTGACGGATTATGTGGTTCTGAAAATCGAAAACGCCTCTTCACTCCGGCCCAACAGAAGCCTGCCTTCTTGTGTTCAGTCACTTGCAGTGTTACACGCCTTGTCGTTGGTCTGAATTTATAGCAACAAACATCTCTGTGTGCTCTCGTCATTGATGAAGTATCAATCACAAATAACTTGTTGCTCCGTCGTCTTGGCTGCGTCCGTTATGGTGTGTGACAATTCTGTCGTGTGAACTGAATGTTTGAAATCTATAAATTTTGCGCGTATTAACTACACATGGAATAATAAGGGTCAAGGGATGACATCGGCATTTCACTGAATTTGGAATGGAGGACCAAATGTGGAAGAGGTTATGATTTGGTCTTTGTGGGCGCGTCTAAAACCCTACCCTGCCGGAGCCGCTTTTACCGTCATATATGCATGTGGGCTTCTAGAACCCTACCCACTCCTTGCCCTGTTTCTCGCAACTCTCGTTGTCATTGACGAGAACTGAGGTCATTAGAAGCGAAGTTTGATACGCTTTCTGTTACAAAGTTATAATTCATCTCCATTTTTAGAGTTTGGACTTTGAGAACTCAAAATCCGTTGAATTACGGTTATTTTTGAAAGTTAAAAGTAAGGTGAAATTATGATTTTTATATATTATTTATTTATATTTTAAATAAATAATATGTGAAAAATATTTATAAGAATGATTAATATTTTTTTTTTTTTTTATATTTAATGGTTAATTGTTAAGAGCATGTGTTTTCTTTTAAGATGTTATAGGTTCAAAACCAGAGGGATAGATTTTTTTTCCATAAACAAGGAGGTCTCATACATTAATTTGATGTCTAACTTGACCGCGACCATAAAATTGGATAATAATAATAATAGTTTTCAACTCTTATAATATCTTTAAGCTTTGTTGATATATATTCCTAAACTTACAAAATATATATATGCTCCTCCTTCTTTTAATCCCCTTACTTTGCTTCCACTTCTTTTAATCGTCTCACTTTAATCTCATTTTATGTTGTATTAAACCCAAAAACAAATTTTCTTAACCCATTTAATATATATATATATATATATATATATATATATATATATATATATATATATATATATATATATATATATATATATATAAAACAAAATTATTGCCTATCAATATTCATTTTATAACTTCCTGGATGCGGGTGACATGCTTGACACAGGTGGACAGCGACGCCCAACTCATGCAGACTGCGAAGATCTCCAATGGAATTTCCCACCTGTAGCGGATCCAGTCACCGTTATCGCCTTGCACAATCCTCGCAGAAATATAGATCACGCAGAATGGACAGGCCTAGTGTCACCTGACCCGGACCATCACCTCACCCTTACCTCTATTAATGACCATGATGCATAATAAGAAATGTAGCCACGCTTACCCCTCTACGCCTGCCCAACTGCCTAAGCTCCACACGCAGATCACTCATTGCCTCTCTGACATTCCTCATTCGCAATCCTATATATCCTCCTATTCTCGACCCCTTCCCTCCCTCATCTGCCATCCGTTGCAGTTAGCTCCTTTGATATAGATGCTCGCTAATACCAATCAGCGAAGAAGTCTAAGTTCTGGAGTGGAGCTGCGCAACCCCCCTCTGCCTAGTCCATTGCATCCTACGCACCTGTCCTCTAGCCCCTGCATCTTCTCCTGCCCCTATGTTCCCCCCGCAGCCCCTCCCAAGTGCGCAATGGCACCCAAGTTGCACCAACGCACAATTCGTGGTGGACAGCAAGGGGCTTTCCCGAGCCGCTACCATAGCGGCGAGGACAACCACCTCGAATGGATTGAAGGCTCCTCGTGAAACTCCCCAACTAGTCAGCATTCAATTCCTGAGCAGCACACATAATCCTCCAGGAGCCCGACGCAAAGAGGAAGTCGTGGCACGAGGATTTCCACCTCCACCCCTAGAGCTCTCTCTCTGCAGCGCATTTCGGCACCCCCGAATAGTCCTACGCAGGCCGATGAAGACACAGACATTTGGATCATGGATTCCAACGAAATTTGGACGAAGGTTCCTGAAGGAATAGACCTGAACTCCCCCATCCTCTACACTCTCAATTCTCACCAAACGCACTACTGTTGAAGTGGAAGCTACAATGGAAGCGGTTGTCGCACAGGCCCCTGCATGTCCTATCTTCGAGGAAACTCCCCATAGCAGTGATGATGAGGATGAATAATGTATGCATTGTTGTTCAGTGTTATTTTGTTTTTTGTCATTTGTGCCCACAGGGCTTTACTGTCATTTCCTACTCCTATGCTCTTAAATGTATCATTGCTACTGCGCACACAGTAATTCTTGCTCGCAAGTTTTGTCTGGGCCAGCCCCCTCCCCCGCGGTAGCCCAGAAACAGTGTAACAAAAGCAGGGATTGGTTAAGCGCAGCTTACCAACCCTGCCTGTAAACTATGTACTTTTATGTTTTCGAAATTAATAGATTAGCACAACTTACCAAAAAAAAGAAAAATTAGATTATCACTTTCTCACTTAATATCATCTCACATTTGATTCTGTTCACATTAATTTTGTTTCATCATTGCTTTATTCCATAGTTACACGAGTACCTCTCCCAA
This sequence comes from Pinus albicaulis, assembly GCA_034641835.2. NCBI lineage: Eukaryota > Viridiplantae > Streptophyta > Pinopsida > Pinales > Pinaceae > Pinus > Pinus albicaulis. The sequence continues at coordinate 73,816,774 of CM076572.1, read as the reverse complement.
GCATTGGAGAGCATGTACCCCAAGCTCCCCAGCTCCAAAAACATCCGGGGTACTTTGGAGCTTATCGGGAGCTTCAATGCAACAAATTTATTACGATTCGAGAGCTTCACTGCAATGAATAAGTGCAAACTCAGGTGTATTTAACGCTTCCAGCTCATAGAACTGTGCAAAGGGAAGGGTATGCCACTGGGTCTAGATCTAGATACAGGTCTGGAACTAAGCAAAACAACTCATTTATGGAAATCCTTTCTATCCAAATGAAGATGAGCAGCTTGCCCAATCTTGATTGGCAAGATTTGGATGGAAATAAATAAATCTTTTTATTTTATTTTTAATATATATTATATTATTGTAGCTCCCAACCAGTTTATGGAAAGCTTTTCTATCCAAATGAAGATGAGGGGCCTGGCCAATCTTGCTTGGCAAGATTTGGATGGAAATAAATAAATCATTTTATTTTTATTTTTAATATATATTATATTATTGTAGCTCCCAACTCGATACTAGTTTGGCCTGCGTACCAAAAACTTGTGCAACATAGCTTTATTCTATTAACGTGTTTAACATAAAAATGTTTGAGAAAGTGCATAAAATGATGATTCAATTCACATTAATTTTGTTTAGTGGTGGCTTTGTTCTATTTATATGTTAACTAAATATTATAAGTTAAAAAAATTAAATATGTATGTGTGTGTGTGAGATTATTTTCAAAATTGAAAATATTAAATTATATTAATTATTAATTTCACATATAATTATTTACAATTTTTTTTTTAAATTGAGAAAATATATTATAATTTAGTGGTAAATTTAGGGATGGGGCACTCCTAGGTGCTCTCCACAAATGCAGGGTGACTCATCACTATTATTCAAGGAAAACCACTCCACCTAAAAGTATATTTGGTCAGTAAAGGGATAGGCTTTCACTCTCACATCTAATTATTTACATCTTTTTTGCATTAAAAAAACTTATCATAACTTAGTGGTCAAATCAGCAATGAGGCAGTCTTGCCAAATACCTCTGGGTCTTGTTCAATTAATCTCTTTCCTTACATCTATGAAAAACAAACTAATCCCTTTCTTTACATCTATGAAAAACAAACTAATCTCTTTTCTTACATCTATGGAAAACAAACTCTTAACAAAACAAAACAAAATAATTTAAGACACATACTCCAATCCCAATTACAATCATTTACATAATATATACACAATAAACAATGAAAACTTAAAATACAACATATATAAACAATAGTGGATTCCTTTTTCACATCCATTTAAATCAAAACCAATATTTGCAAGTAAAAAAATAACTCTTTATAAAAAAGTAAAATAAGTTTTATGGCTTAATAAAATATATTAAGCTATAATTATAATTTAAATAGATATAAATTAATTGAGAGTGTAAATTTGTGTGATATATATCCATTATTCAATAAAAATAGGGCGGGAAATCACATAGAAATAATAGAGTCTTAGTGTTTCTAGCGAGGGTATAAACATCAGAATTCCTGGAAAAAATCAATTAAATTACAATTATAATAATTTTATATATATATATATATTTAAGAAGGAAATAAGGTATATATGTTCTTTCAAATAAGTGAAATTATAAATAATTATTAGTTATTTGTCAACTTTTTTTCATGTGACTTTAAATTACCATGCAAATCTCTATTAAAAAATAATAACTCTCAATTCCAGAGAATTTCATGTCTATTTTTCATGTTATATTGTAATCTAATTGCATAATTGTAAGTTGCATTTTAGAGTCAAACTAAATAAATTTTAATTTTAATTATATGGAGAGAATTACATTAAATACAAACCAAAAAAAAATGAGATGTTTTAGATAAAAATATAAAATAAAATAATGTAAATCTCATCATTTTACACATCAACAATATTATTAACAAAATGTGATGTGATAGAATAAATATAAAGAACAATTTACCACCTATCACAATGAGATCATTACACAATTGCTTGCCACAACTCAAGAGTATTAATTGACCAGAGTATACACAACATTCATAAACACTATATCATAAGAAAAACTACACAGCGTCTTTTGAGAACAATGCATAAAGAATAATGTTACAACCAACATATGAGGCAACTTGCTAGCTAACAAATTACGGCAAAATATTTATCATCATTTTTACTAATCAAAAGCATATTTTATTAACTTTTGCATTGAAACAAGTATAATATGTAACATTGCTGCATAGCTTTTTATGAAAAAAATAATATATATATATATATATATATATATATATATATATATGTTGACACCTAATTCTAAGGGATTGGGAGAAATTGTACATTAGTGTAAAATAGGAAATAAGGAAGTCTAAGAGACATTGGGAAATGAATCCCAATAGTCTCACCTCCATGTATATATTCATGAGCACCCTCAATCAATTCACATGATTCATTATGTGGAGTTACCTCCTGGCCTAACATGGTATCAGAGCCAGCTCCATTTTTAGCCTTTCTACCCTTGTAGTAACTCCCTCTTGTTCTGCCTATTCTGCAAAACTGACATTCTCTGCTAGAGAATCAAATATTTTTTGTTTGAGGACAATTGAACAAAGCTTACTAGTGTTCGGTCTCTATACCCACAATCGAACTGTGTTTGCGCTCCCCTACACAACATACACTACCCACTGCCTCCATCTTACAGTGTGGCCCTGTCATATATACCGCTTGGCCCTCCTGGTAATGATTCCTCCAATCGTTGGCTCCCACTTCCTCTCCCACCTACGTGCTTACCTCCTCCGCCATCGGCCTTCACTTCCACCTGCACGTAACTTCACGTTGCTCGTCGGCTCACTATCCAGCTCCCACAGTCATGCTCCAACAGTCGTGCTCCCTCCGCAACGCTCTCCTCGTGACATGCTCCCTTCGTGCTCCTCCCACAACATTGATCCCTCCTTCGTGCTCCTCCCACAGCATTACTCCCTCCTCCTTCCTCCCGTTTCCCTCCCTCTGCACTTCCTCTAACCTCCTCCCCGCTCCCTTCTCCCTCCTCCCTCCACACTCCCTCCGCCCTCCTCCCTTCGCCATCACCTCCCACGGCTCTGCCCTCCCCTTATTCGACCTCCCCGAGGTCCAACCTCCCCCAATTCTGACCTCTGCAGAAAAATAAAATTTTTTTTTTTTTTTTTTCTCTGTGCAGCAGTAGACTACATTTTTTTTACAATACATAGTTACAATGCATTCTCTCATATCTATTGTGGGAGTAGTTCTCTCTGGCAAGGAGAACTATCCTGAGTGGTCTTAGAAAATCAAGCACACTCTCATTTTTAATGATTTGTGGAGAGGAATTTGTGAAGGAGAAGGAGACAATGCACCAACAAAGCCCACCTTAGACAAGGAGATCGCCATTTGGGAAAACAAGAATTGTAAGGACTATGCCTTGATTGTAGCTTTTGTAAATGAAGAGGTGAGTCGCCATATTACACTATTTTCAAATGCCTATGAAGCCTTGAGAAAATTAAAAGAACTCTATGACTCACATTCAGAACTTGAAATTGTTCAATTAATAATTAAGTTATCCAGCCTTGAATTGAAAAACAATGACCCTCTTGCTTTAGCATCAAAAGTAAGATCTATCATGCATGAAATTAAAAATACTGGTGTAGAAGTTGACATACCTCTAATATCTTATTTTAATCCCACTTACTCACACTACATTAATTCATTGCAAACAAGTGGAAACCACAAGGAGATCACCTTTGACTCCCTTGAGAAAAAGTTTGCAGAAATAGAGAAGGCTTTTGAAAAGAAGACAACCCCTCTGTCTTCTGAAGAAGCGTTATGTTTCACACATAGAGAGAAGAATCATGCTCAAGATTATTCCAGAGGAAGAGGTGGCCGAAGAGGACGAGGAAGAATAAATTTCAGAGGAATGGGGGAAATACAAGCTCAAAGTGAAAAATATGATCTTCATTGCATATGTTGTAATAGAGATTGGCATGATGCATCTACATGTAAGCTGCCTTGGGACAGAATTGAGCAACAAAGAAATAAAGAAAAAGTCAAAACTCGTGACAGAGACAAAGGTAAAGCACCTGAATCCCCTCATTATTTTTTATCACATTGTAACATTGGAGTAACTGAAGACTTGTTTAATTCTTCACTTACTTCTTGTAGAAAATATTGGTTGCTAGAGTCAAGAGAAACATGTCACACGACTTTTAGAAAATATTTTTTTGAAGAATTTATTTACAAGGTTGATGGAGCAGTATACTTTGCAGACAAATCTAAAATCAAGCCATTAGGGCTTGGCATTATCAGGCTTAAGTTGTCTGGTCTTCCAGATCATCTTCTACGTGAGTTTCTATACCTCCCTGAGTTGAGGAGAAACTTGTTCTCCTTGGTCCACATCCGCCAGCAAGGACACTCCATTCACATGTTTGATGGCAAGGTTGAGGTGAGAAAAGCATCATATAACTCACTTTTTATAAAAGGAATAGAAGAATGAAGACTCCTAAAGCTGCAAGGTACCTCTTCTCATGCACAAAACTTTTCATTTAGTTCTCACTGTGATGAAGGTACATTCCCATCAAATCTTTTATGGCATGCTAGATTTGGACACTTAAACTATGACAGCCTTCGATTGTTGAAGAAAAATGGTGTTATTGGATTGACTACAATTCTTAGGAAACTTACGCAATGTGATGCTTGTATTCTAGGAAAGCATAGCAAGCAGTCCTTTCATGATTCACATTCCAGAGCACATAGAAAACTTGAGCTTATTCATTTAGATTTATGTGGCCCCATGCCTGTTTCTTCTGCAAATGGAAATAAATATATGATGACATTTATTGATGATTACACTAGAATGTGTTGGGTTTACTTATTGAAGAAAAAATCTGATGCTTTTCAAACATTCAAGAATTTTCATGCATGTATTGAAAATGATGCACAAAATCATATTGGCTCTTTGCGCACTCAAAATGGAAAAGAATACACTTCAAACGAATTTGAAAACTATATTCGCCAACATGGGATCAAACATCAAACAATTGTGCCCTATAATCCCCAACATAACAGTGTAGTTGAAAGAATAAACAGGACAATTTTAAATATTGTTCACTCCTTGATGTTTTTCAAGAATGTAAAATTGATGTTTTGGGTTGATGCAGTTCTATGTGTTGTGTACATAAAGAATAGGTTTCCTTCTAATGAAATCAGAAATTTAAGAATTTTAGGGTCTTTAGTTCCACATGTTATGCTTTGATACCTGAGGAACAAATAAATAAACTTGGTGCTAGAAGTTGAAAATGTATCTTCTTGGAGTATTCCAATACCTCCAAAGGATATTGTCTCTATGATGAAGTCAAGTTTGTAGTATATAGAGATGTCGTCTTCATTTAATTTTCCAAGACTGACGATGTTGTTGAGTGCATCTTGATCTCTTGGATAGATTCACACATGCAAATTCATTTCAAGAATTTGATAATCATATTCCACGTCTTGAAGGGGGGATTCCTACACTGAATCAATCTGTGGAATCATCTTCCGAAGCATTCTCTCCCCCACATGAAGAACCAACCACGGATGACACCTTGAATGATGTGATTGACATAATTGTGAGACTAAATCTTGATTCAATCTCAACTCATTCAAATGACCAGCATGGGCCATCTCAGAAAGGTCCCCCAAAAAGGCTCACAAAGACACTGGAAAATGTTCGTCCCGATGAGGTTGGAAAGACAAGAACAAGAAGTTCCACCAGGAAAAATGGAGGTGATGTAGATGATTCTGATTCACCTATTGATATGGATGTTGCTTATAATTGTGAATTGAATTTGTCTATAGATCTTTAATCGGCTTCCTTCAAAGAAGTTGCTTCTCATGATGAATGGAATGAAGAGATGCAAAAGGAGTATGATGCCTTGAAAAATAATGGCACTTGGAAGCTGGTTGATCCTCCATTGGTAACCAAACCAATTGGCTGCAAGTGGGTCTAAAAGAACAAGTACAAAGCAGATGGCTCACTTGATAATCACAAAGACAGGCTTGTGGCAAAATATTTCGCACAAAGAAGGGGTCAATTATGAGGAAACTTTTTCCCTGACAACAAAATGGGCACCATCCGGACACTCTTTTCCTTAGAAGCTCATAATGGTTTGAAATTCCATCAAATGGATGTAAAAACCGCCTTTTTGAATGGAGATCTAAAGGAGAAGGTTTTTATGTCCCATCCAGAAGGGTTTTTTGTGAAGGGCCAAGAACACAAAGTATGGAAGCTTCTAAAATCCTTGTATGGTCTCAAGCAAGCACTGCAAACCTGATATGAGAAATCAACTGGGCATCTTCTAAAACTTAACTTCAAACATTTTGATCTTGATAGAGCAACTTTGTTTGTCAAGAAAGTTGGAAAAACATTTGTATATCATGTGGTGTATGTAGATGATCTTTTAATGACAGGGAACAATGAGAGTTATATTGCATCCATAAAAAATGAATTGAAGAAAGGTTTTGAAATGAATGATTTGGGCTATTTTCACTATTATCTTGGTATTGAAGTAACTCAACATCCTAAATTCATATTCCTTTCTCAAAATAAGTACATTGGAGATCTATTAAAAAAGTTTGGCATGGCTGAATGCAATCCTTTGACCACTCCAATAGAACAAAACTTGAATCTCTAATCCATTGAAGGGAAAGAATTTGAGGATGCAACGAAGTATAGATAGCTTGTAGGAAGTATCATCTAACTAACTACTACCAGACCAGACATTCATTTGTATCAACTCCAGGTTTATGCAAAAACCTTGTGAAGGACATTGGTCTGCTGCAAAAAGAGTTCTAAAGTACTTAAAAGGGACTCAAGACTTTGGACTCAAATATACACAAGTGGGTGACTTCAGCTTGATTGGATACTCTGATTCATACTTTGATGGAGACAAAGAAGATGGGGTATCTACCTCATATTATATTATGAGTCTTGGATCAGGAGTTGTCTCCTGGGGATCAAGCAAACAGTCAATTCCAACAGATTCCACAACTGAGGCAGAATATGTGGTAGCAGTTGAAGCGACAAAGGAAATTGTGTGGCTCAATAAAATCCTAGAATATTTGCAGATGAAACAAATGCATTCAAATCCGCTCATGATCGACAATACTTTTGCAATAAATTTAGCCAAGAACCCAAAGTTCCATGATCGAACGAATCACATCAATACAAAATACCATCTGATTCAACATCAGGTTGAGGCCAAAATAATACATCTACGTCATTGTTCCACAAATGAGCAGACTATAGACATCTTCACCAACGCGCTTGGAAGAGAAAAGTTTGAAAAAAATCAAAACGATGCTTGGACTCACCAACATCCCTTCAAATTAAGGGGGGGAATGTTGACAACTAATCCTAAGGGATTGGGCGAAATTGTACATTAGTGTAAAATAGGAAATAAGGAAGTCTAAGAGACATTGGGAAATGAATCCCAATAGTCTCACCTCCATGTATATATTCATGAGCACCCTCAATCAATTCACATGATTCATTATGTGGAGTTACTCCCTGCCCACAATATATATATATATATATATATATATATATATATATATATATATATATATATATATATATATATATATATATATCATAATAAAAACTTTGAGATCATAATTTTTATTTACAACCAAATTAAGAATTTATACATATCTAATTTTATTTATAAAAAAAAAAACTAATCGCTCATACAATCGACAGAAAATAAACAGGTTGCGTACTTATCTGGTCAAGAAATTAGTGAACATAAAATGTTAGAAAATATTTATAAAATATTTTAATTTTGAAATAAGTTATGGTTTTTGGGAAAATGGTATTGATAAGTCATAGTATTGTAACAAATCTATTTACAAATTAATAATATCCATTGTAAAATGGGGGTATCCATGATTAAGAATCTTGTATATTGTAAGTATTAAGTTTTAGTTTATAAAAATTGTTATAAATTTAAATTAAAATAAGATATTTATAAAATATTTTGATTTTGAAATGATTTACGGTTTTTGGACATGTGGTATCATAACAATGCCTGCATTATTATGACATTTGGCAAATAGAAACAGTTTTGTTTCTTTTATTTGTAATATAATAATTATATCCGACAATTCAATTTAAAAACTACATAAAAATAGTCATCAACCAATTTACATTGTATATATATATATATATATATATATATATATATATATATATATATATATATTCAGTTTAATAATTATTATTTTCAAAACTTTAATAAATTTCATAGAATTTGTTTAAAGTTTTTTAAACTAATTGAAAGTCATTATTTTTTACCGTCAAGTCCCACTACCGCAATCGGTTGAAGATGGGCCTCGTGAGTAAAGTGACCCAGGATCAAACCTCACGGGGGGTGGTTGTGCCTTGTGTTAGAGGGAGGAGACATGATAAATTCTAGTCACTTTAGCTGCTGTGTGGCCTGTGTGGGTGCTGCCCCGTGACCTGACAAATTAGACGCCTGCCTCGTGGCTCCCTGCCACGGTCAATCCTAGAGGATTCGGCATAACTAGACCAAAAAAAAAATTACCAGAATAAAAAAACAATATAACCTACATTCACGTAGAACAAGAGCCATTAAATTGCTAATACAACTCATCAAAAGCGGATATCTCAAACCCACTTACCATTAGGGGAATTTTGAGGTCTAAAATGGGCCTCCTAAGGAAAATGTACAATCAAAATTCACTTTATGAGAACCAATCACATTTTAGGGGATGACATCATCCCTAATGGTTGAGGTGGCATTACTTGAGTTAAAGGTACTTACTTGTCACATTATCAATGGTGGATAAAAACTCATGGTTAACCATGATAGTGCTCTAAGTACTTTTAAATTCAAAGTAAAGTACTCATAATAAATGTCATTTCACACTTTTTGAATAAAAATATATTATTGTTATTTCATTTTTCTTGAAAGAAACAATGCAAATCCTTATACATTTATTATATTATATTATATTATTATATTAGATTATATTAGATTATATTATTTGTATATAGTATATTAATTACATGTTACTATACAATTTAAATAATATAAATTTAAATTAATAGCATATAATATAATCAATCATTTATATATTTATATTTATGTTTTATTTTAAGTTATTTAAGTACAAATGACAAATGCATTAGTTGTTCAATGATAATGACTTTTTTTTGAAAAGCTCATTCTTATTTATAGTCACATCAATACAATTTTTTTAGTAATTTTATTTGGTACAACTTTTGAATTGAATTTAACTATGGTTATATGGATTTTTGTGCAAAAAGTGAATTTCAAATTCATAAATATTATTTTATTGGTTTAGCTATTATTTTATTATTTCTTTAGGAGGCCCATTTTAGACCTCAAAATTCCCCTAATGCCACTCACATTTCTCAAACTCACCCACACACCCTCATTACTTTAGAAAACCACATGTTCACGATGTCAAATAATCTCTTCTTCACTGCTTAATACCTACAAACCACAAAATAACAATGTTGGCAGTTACACATGTATAAGGGAACAATAAATGAATTGAAAAAAAATAGTGTTAGAAATTAGAGAGCTTAGAGAGAAATTACACACAACACAAAACCACACTACTTTTATTGATCACAATAATTACATATATAGGAATACATGGTACTTCTAGATCCAAGAATGGTGGATTTAGATTACTAAAAATAGCTAATACAACTAATAACCTAGGAACTCACACAATTAAAACTCATGACAACTTGGAATCATGGAAGCATTACTTCCAATACCCTCCCTTAATGCTTACATAACAAATACAAAAAATAGACATTACAACAATATGGTCATCACTAGCACTCATATCCACTCTAAATCTTAAGGTTTTCGCTTTATTCTTCACCACACTTTCAAGCTTCCCACTTGATCCATTTAAGACATAACCGCTTCAGACCATCATTGGCGTGCTTTGTAGAATTTATGCTTCTCAACCTCCCTGTTATGAAACCAATTCCCAAAATAGAAGAAAATAGAGATCAATGCCTTATAAATCAGCCACTTTGAAGAGGAAAGCTCCTTTACATGACATAAATGAACAATTCGTGGATGATACAAATGATTAAACCTCCTTTCTATATATAGAAGTCCATGGGGTCACAATATAATCCTAGCTGACCTAAAAATAATAACATAAGTACACAAAAATAATAATAGTGGCTTTTTATGGGGCATAATAATCACAATATGGGGGCTATAGGGTTATAAAAATAATAATAAGGGGGCTACACTAACAACAATAAGGGAAAACACTAGTAATATAGGGACCTAACATGCCCCTCTCCTTCAAAAAGTGTTGTCCTCAATGCTTGAGTAGCTCTGGGTGCTTCTGCATAAAATTCTCATCCTCCCATGTAGAATCTTCAGCGGGCAAGTTCTTCCACTTGATGAGATACTCTGAAATTGATCGATTTCGTAGCTGCTGAGTTCTTGTTTCCATGACCGCTTCAGGTTCAAACATGATTTTTCCTTCCTCATCAAGTTCAAAGTAACATTAGTTGAACTGTCATCCTTTAAGAGTTGGAGAACTTCTTGCTGATGCTCGATGTGATCTTCCACCGCTTGAACCTTAGAATTTTCTCTTAAAGATGATGTGATGGATGGTGGATGATATCCATAAAGTGCCATAAATGGGGTCATTTTTGCTGCAGTATGGAAGGAAGTGTTATACCACCATTCAGCAAGAGGTAACCACTTGACCCATTGTGTTTGTTTATCAGATACAAAACAACGAAGATATCCTTCCAACATTTATTTACTATCTCAGTTTGACCATCAGATTGAGGATGATAAGATGAGCTATGAGCTAACTGAGTACCCAAACAAGAAAATAACTCCGTCCAAAAATTTCCAGTAAAAATGGGATCTATGTCACTCACAATAACCCTTGGGCTTCCATGTAGCTTTTGAATTCTATCCATAAATGTAGTAGCAACTGTACTTGCTTTAAATGGATGAGAAAATGCACAAAAGTGTGCATACTTGGTAAGTCTATCAACTACCACCATGATGACACTCTTTCCTTCGGACTTAGGTAAACCTGTGATAAAATCCATTGAAATCTCCTCCCAACGTTGACTTGGAATGGATAAAGGTTGTAGAAGTCTCGGGGTCTTAATTGTCTCAACTTTGTTCTGCTGGAAAACCAAACATTCCGCCACAAACTTTTGAATATCAGATTTAAGGCCATCCCAAAAAAATTCTTTCTTCACCCTGTGGTAAGTTTTTAAAAATCCTGAGTGTCCTCCTAAAGGAGAAGTGTGCAATTCCAGAAGAATCTTTTGTTTTTGTTGGGAATTCTTACAAAGATATAAGCGATCTTTGTACCATAAGGAATCATTTTTCCAACTAAATGTATCAGATGTACTAGGATCTTGCTGCAACTTTTGAATGAGTGTCCACACTTCTTCGTCCTTCTTCCATTCATCCCTTGCTTCGTTTATCCAATCTGGTTGGATAATAGAAATGGCACAAAGCAATGCTTCCACCTCTTCATTCTTTCTTGAGAGTGCATCTGCAACAACATTAAGCTTTCCTTTTTTGTAGATTATTTCAAAGTCATAACCCAACATCTTTGTGACCCATTTTTGCTGCTCTTCTGAAGATAGTCTTTGTTCCAAAAAGTGTTTAATACTATCATGATCGGTTTTTACCTTGAAGTGTCTTCCCATTAGGTAAGTTCGCCATTTCTTTAGTGCATGCAGTATTGCTAACATTTCCTTCTCATAAATAGGTTTCTGTAAATACTTTCCTTTTATTGGAAGACTTTCAAAAGCAATGGGTCTTCCTTCTTGCATTTAAACAACACCAATTCCATTTCCTGAGGCATCACATTCCACAATAAAGGTTTTTGTGAAGTCTAGCGTAGCTAAGACCGGTGCTAGGCACATTGCCTCTTTAAGATGTTCAAAGGCCTTAGTTGCTTCAGGATTCCATGAAAATGTATCTTTATTCAATAATTTTGTTATAGGTGCTGCTATTCTCCCATAATTCTTAACAAACTTACGATAATACCATGTTAACCCGAGAAATCCTCACAACTTCTTTATGGTTGTGGGGACTTTCCATTCCTTAATGGCTTTAATTTTGTTAGGGTCTACCTTAACACCCTCCTGAGATAGAATATGACCTAGATATTCAACCTCTTGTACTCCAAAGAAACATTTGGAGGTTTTTTCATATAATTGTTTCTCCTACAATAGTTTGAGTGCCTTGTCAACATGTTGAACATGATCCTTCCAAGACCTGATGTAGATTAGTATATCATCAAAAAAAATTAACACAAATTTTCTAAGGAAGGGTTTGAAAATGGAATTCATCAACCCTTGAAATGTAGAAGGTGCATTGGTAAGGCCAAAAGGCATGAACAAAAATTCATAATGACCCTCATGAGTTCAAAATTTTGTTTTCAGAATATCTTTAGTCTTCATTCAAATTTGATGATATCCTGAACAAAGATCCAACTTAGTAAAATAAATTGCTCCATGTAATTCAGCCAATAATTAATCAATCACAGGAATGGGAAATTTATCTTTAATAGTGAGCTTATTGATCTCCCTATGATCTAGACACATGCGCTATGATTCATCCTTCTTGTGCACCAATAGTATTGGAGCAAAGAAATAACTTTGACTAGGTTGAATTATACCAGCCTCTAACGTTTTTGCAATCATACGTTCAATTTCTCTCTTTTAGACATAAGGATATTTGTAAGGCTTGATGTTTGGAGGAACACTTCCTGAAATCAAATGAATAGCATGATCATGCTCGCGAATAGGTGGTAGTCCTTTGGGAGTTTCAAACACCTTGGAGTGATTATCCAAGGATTTTTGGAGATCTGGAGAAATAGATGGTTTTGATGTTGGAACTTCTAATGAGCATAATTGTGCAATTACACCTCAATGTTCTTTCTTCAGATGCTTTGTCATGACATTAGAGCTTATTATCTTTCTCGTATTCCCTATGATAACCTGTAATTCAACTTCCTTTCTTTCCGAAAAAAATTTCAAGAAAAATTCTTGAAAATTAAAAGTTATCGTCCCCAAATATTGTAACCATTGTACTCCTAGTACAACATCATTACCTCCCACTAGAATGGAAATCATTGGAATATTCAATACATATTCCCCCATGGTTAGTTTGATATTATGGCATTTTCCAGAGCAATTTGTAATTCCTCCATTTTCAACTATCACTTGACATTATAGTGTTGGGTATAGGAAGCAATTCAATTCCTTGACTACCTTACAATGAATAAAATTATGGGTACTACTCGAACCAATAAACACTATTACATTTTTCTTATTGATATGTCCTTCTATCTTGAGAGTTTGAGGAGTAGTAATTCCTGCTAATGCATTACAGGATATGGTCAAACTCATTTCTTCTTTCTCTAGGGTTGGTTCCTGGTGTATATTCTCTTCTTTTGGAATTTTTTTTCATTTTCTTCCTCCTCTTCACAATCTATGTAAATAATTTCTTCTCAACACACTTATGACCTTTCGTGTATTTTCTATCACAACTGTAGCAAAGCCCATTTGCTTTTTTTCTTCCAATTGTTGTGGTGTCAACCTTGTAGGTTGTGGAAGTTTATGAGTAGCAACACTTTCATCTTTATAGATGTGAGTGGTAGGCTTCCTTGTCTCCATAATTTTACTTTCAATTTTTCTTTCCAACCTGAATGCCTTCTCCAATAAATCAGGTTCCCAAAGGCGAACCTCATGTTGGATGTTATCCTTTAAAGTCTCTATGAATACATCAATCTTGTGTTCCTCTGGAATATCAGTTACCCTTATATTCAATTTTTGGAAGTTCTCAATGTACTCCACCATTGAACCCTTTTGTTTGAGATTTATCAATTGGCTAAAAAAGGTGTTGCTCTTTGTATCCTCATAATGTGCCATCATTTCCTCCATAAAAATTGACCAACTGACAATTTTTTTTATGAGAGAAAATTCATCGATACTATACAAATGCATTTTGTTCTAAATATAAAGTTGCAATGCGTACCTTTTGTGTGATTTTCACATTATGGAGATCAAAATATTGCTCCATCTGTAGTATCCATGTTATGGGATCCTTTCCATCAAACTTCCTCATATCGATCTTTGGAATATGGTGGGTCTTCAATCCAACATTAGAATTTATGAAATCGCGATTAAAATTTATTTTGTTCTCATCATGAGTTTCCTCTACTACCTTTTCGCCATTAGGAATCATTTCTTGTATCAAGTTTTTCAAACCTCCTTCAAAGCTTCCATGTATGTTTTTAGATCATTCTTCATGTCTTTCATGTTGTCTTTCATTTTTTCATCGATCTTAGCTTTTATGTCATCCATCTTAGCTTCCATTCCATCCATCTTAGCTTCCATTTCTTCCATGCCATTCTTCAAACCATCCATCTTAGCTTCCGTGCCTTTCTTCAAACCATATATCTTAGCTTCCACGCCTTTCTTCAAAACGTCCATTTCATTTTTTGTTACTCTTTGTGAGAGCAAAATTTGGTTCACTGGGTCTTGTAATTTTGATATATCATGTTGGACTTCTTCCTCTTCATGAGTCATAGTAGAGCCTTTTGAGGGCTTAATGGGTGTTGAATTCTTTTTAGGGGCCATTTTAGAACCCAATACTGATATCTATGCTTCAATAAGCCCTTGGAATCACTTCAAACTTATTTTTCAAACAAGACTTATGTAATTTAACCAAAAAAATACACATATTTTTCTTGCTTTTGAGGATCTCAATATTAAAACTGATGTATCTCTGTAATTTAGGATCCCAAATATTTCATCTTCTGTTCTTTAGTATCCCTCTGAATCTTCTTTCCAATGCCATAGGTCTAACCTTATTTGGATTTTTCAAGGCAAAGTTATGTCCAATCTCCCGCAATGACCTAATTATGGACTGGTTCAGTAGAGCTAACTTGTATGGCATGCCACGTGTCACTGTTTACTCCTTTGGCTCTGAAATTGATACACAAGAAACTCTAGCCAGTGTGCTTTAGGCCACTTTTTACATAATTCCAATCTTATGCTCAAAGAGAGAGTTATGACGATTTTCCCAAGGTCATCTCTTTGAGATGAAATTTAGGAGCCTGCAAAAACTCTATCTTCCATAGATCATATCGCCAAAAATATTGTGAACCAAGATCTGAAATTTTTACACGATATTCCTTAAGATTTCTTCGCAAATCGTTTTTTTTAGCTTCTAAACCTTTGTAGAAAAAATTTATAGCGAAAATGCCACGAAGACCTGTTTGAAGCAGCAAAACCCTAGAATCCAAAGCTCTGATACCAAATGTTATGAAACCAGCGCCCAAAATAGAAGAAAAAAAGAATCAGCACCTTATAAACAATCCATTTCGAGGGGGAAACCTCCTTTACATTACATAAAATGAACAATTCTTGGATGGTACAAATAAAAAAACCTCATTTCTATATATAAGAGTCCATGGGGTCACAATATAATCCTAGCCGACCTAACAATAATAATGTAAGGGCACAAAAATAACAATAGTGGACTTTTATGGGACACAATAATACCAATATGGGGACTACAGGGGTATAACAATAACAATAATGGGACTATACTAACAACAATAATAGACTACACTAGTAATATAGGGACCTAACACACTCGGAGCGCAACGGGTCAGTCTCAATACTGAAACATCCTATGGAACTGCCACCATTTATTGAATCCACGGACCTCTACAGTCTTCACCAATTATCTAAAATAGCATTATGGCCACAGAATTTCCTCAACAGACAATTCTACAACTTGACCTTGCATAAAATAACAGGTATTGGTACTCCCGAAGCACAACGGGTCACATTAATTTTTTAAATAGTTAGCATGTTCTTTGTGGTTCTGCGTCATTTTATTTTCAACTCTAAAACATAATAAAACTACACCATAAAATTTCTACGAACAATTTTTTTTCCCACCGTCTTCAAAGAAAATATTCTCACTAAATAAAATGAATATGGTCCTGACGGACGAAACCTCTACGACATTGGATCATTTCTTTAGTTGGATGAGGCTTGTAGATTAAATTCACCCACTTCAAATTTTCTCAAATCAACATTGCATCAATTTACTAACACCCAAATCCTTCCACAAATCAAAAAATATTATATATATATATATATATATATATATATATATATATATATATATATATATATATATATATATATTTGATAGCTTGAATTTTTTTTTAAAAAGTACCAAGAGTTTCCCCACATGAAAATCAACTTAATCTACTTCCAAAAATACCTTTCTCCACGCAAAGACTTCCAAAAAAATAAACCTATAAATTAATAGTGAGTCTGCAACAGCAAGTGAATCATGGCATATTCCTCTTAACGAGCCTTCGATCTTGGGAACAACATTAGACAGCTACAGTTTGATAGATACATGCGGCTATGCTTGAAGAAAAAACTGGGACAAGTAATTGTGTTGCAGATACAACACTTGGATGCTAGTAGAAAGGGTACGATCTACAAACACTTGAACGTGGACACTTTCTCTTAAATTCATTGAATCTAAGATGAACGCACATTAACCACCATGGATCTCATGTATTATATATCCCACTGCTCAGTTTTTTCTTGGAAAGAGCTAGATATTTAAGTGATGGAAACAAAGAAGGTATAGATCCGGAGAGCGCATTCTAATTGAGATCCAGACACACTAAGGGATTCAGGTTCAGGTTACGTATCGTCTACCTCTTTATGTGCCCTTTTCAGAACCTATGAGCATTGCGGAAATGATGAAATTTCCCAACCTGACCTGGAAGAATGACTACGCTATCGAAATCCTCAGCACCATGAAACTATTCATATCTACAAGACGGACAGATAACAGATAAAAGAAATGCGGAAATAAAACACTCACCTAATATATTTACATAGAATCAATAAACTCAAGAATTTTTCACATATTCCTGGCCGTGAAGGAGTCAAGCCAGAACAGGCTTTGATACCATGTTATAAATTAGAGAGATTAGAGAGCAATTACACACAACACAAAATCACATTAATTTTATTGATCATAACAATTACATATATAGAAATACATTATACTTCTAGATTTGATAATAATGAATATAGATTACTAAAAATAGTTAATACGACTAATAACCTAAAAACTCATACAATTACAACTCATGAAGACTTAAAAGTCATCGAAGCATTACTTCCAATAATTAGTCGTCAAAAAATTATTGAAAACATTTTCAATATCTTAAAAGGTTGCATTTATAACCATAAATGATAAGATATGCATGGAATAATGTGTCAATACTTTGTGTAGGATTTATAATGTTAAATATATTTTGTATATGAAAAAAACAGCTATTTGAGTATCGCATGCACTTATTTTTCTTTTATTTTTAATTCATGGTCTTTTCTATTTATTAAATATAGTATAAAAAAAAAATTTGTGGGACAATGAGATGTTATATTCTCTATTTAATTTCAAATCCCAAGAGACATCTTTGGTTTGTTCTGGTAATATTTAAGGAGTAGGCTCCCCCATTCTCGTGGAGTCTCGACTCTTCCTAAGTCATAAATTCTTGGTATATGTGACTTATGAGTTGTTGGATATTACCTTGGTGTTATAGTGGAAGCTATTAGATTTGATCTTGAGCCTCACCTAAATTACTCCAACGAGTTATCGATTCACCAGAGACTCCATAAAACTTTGACTTAATGATTCACAAGATATCTATATACACGTGTATCTAGTGTCCTATGTATAATGAGTGTGATTAAAATGGAGTATTACACTTTTACATCTCCTTTTAAATTAAGATTAGCTTGAATATGTTATTCATGATTAAAATTAAAACAAGTAATTTGTTTATGTGGAATCTTCTATTTCTTAAATTATTTGATGCAGGAGCATTATTCTAATTTGTATTCTTCTAAGTTTGTAATAATTCTAGATGTGTCTAATATGTCAACAAAGATAAATTTGGTTTCTCTCATTATTATGTAATATAACCAAATATGATTATTTTAGCATGTAGTTAGAAGAGTTGAGTTATTTTAAGGACAAATATGAGATTTGTTGTGTTTTCTCTAAATTTGGAAGGTATGAATTGATCGAGTCAATTCCTCATATTTGTATAAATAATCCCTTTTTAGACTAAAAATGCTAATAAGCCTGAAGTTTAAGGGGATTTAAAGTAAGAAAAAGTGTATGTAAAGGAGATGTTCTCAAAGTGATAATGGATACAATATATGATTATGGACTCCTTTTCTTTATGAAAAATCTCCTTTCTAGTCCAATTTGCAAATCATTCTTGTACACGCAATGAAGATTTCCTTTGCATGTATATTTGCGTAAATTCCTTTATAACTTCCCTAAATTGTGTATATTTGGGTGAATTTATTGTGTGAAGCTATAGGTGGATGAATTAATTGAATTTTTTAAGCAAAAGAGGGATAATTGATTGAGTAGATTGCGCGGTGTTAAGTCTTAGATATCTGCAAATTTTGCATCCATATTTTCCAAATAAAAATATCTAAGCATAGTTTTTGGATTCTATATTATGGATATATGCTACCTCCAACATTCGGTTGATAATGAAGACCTGGATATGGCTATTTATCCTTTTATACTAGAAAACCCATGCATAAGTCAAGAGTTAACCCAATGATTATCTTACAATCAATGGTTATTAGCCCTTCAAACAAATTCAAACATCAAGCATATGGATTTTTCATAAAGCTCCTTTTAAAAAATCCCAGATCTTTGCCAATCTGGATCAGAGGTTCCATAGCAAGGTTTCAATATCCAAAGTTTTGGAGAGACATCCAAACTTTTTCAAAAGTCACATTAAAAAGAATTTCTAGATTCCAAACTTCTAAATCTGGACAAACATAGGATTTTATCCTCAAGGTTAGTTCCAACTCTAGGTTTCACCTAAATATTAACAAAGGAAAAATCCTGAATTTGGTTTATTTGACATTGAATAACATGTTGTTTTGGTCACTGATAAGGAAATATTTTGGCCCCCAAATCTAAGTTTTTAGTATCTAAACTAGTTTTTGATATCTAAATATGGAGTTTCGCTAATTCACAAAGAAAAGAATTTTCAGATTCAAGATTCTCCAGACATCAGACTATGTAAAAAGACAAGGAAAGACAACACAAGATGAAAAAGGTCAGATTTTCGAATTTATATGGTTTAATGAAGGATATAACCCACTGAATTATGTTTGCTAACATGAAGAGGTCAATAATAAAGGAAAAGGTGCAACACAAAGAAAATTCGTTATCAAACAGATTTGTAGGTCGTGTAGGGGAAAATATAAAAAATAACAGGAGGTTTGAACTGGCATCAATTCAAATTGATTTGTAGTCAATTTTTTTATTAGAGTTGAGTGAAAAAAAATATGTTATCCCAACAAAATTGTGAAAAAAAAATTGAGAAATGGCATTCAGAACTAGAGGAAGAGGAGCTCGGATCAAAGAGGAAGACTAGTTGTTATAGTAGTTTTCTTGAAGAAATGAGGAATCTTTGAGCACATATGGAAAATATGGAGATTGTATAAAGAAGATTTGCTAACACTCTATATGTTAGTGATTAAGAGAGAGAACCTTAAATAGAGGAGGAAGATGAAGAAATGGAATCTGAAAGAGGAAAATGTTGAAGAAAGATTGATTAGAGCATTCATGGGAACAAGTTATAGAAAAAAAATGGATGTTAAAGGTAGTTTAAGTGTTGTAGAGTTGGTTGAATAGATCAATGCTTTAGCAAAGTATTTTAATTATGAAAAGGTGGAGGATGATAATAAGGTAATGCTTTTGTGACCAGAATGAAGGTCCACATATCACTCTAATGGGGTGGAGTGCAAGAAAGGTAAAATAATAAAAGGAAAAAAATTATTAAAATCTAGGAAAGAATGGTAGTAAAATATAAAGGTGAGTTTATGATTAAGGACTACAAACTTAAAATTTTTAACCATATGTAAAATCTTAAACAGAAGATAATGCCAGTTAAAGAATACATAAAGGAATTCTATGAAATAAACATTAGATTTAGATTTAGAAGAATATCTAGAGAAGGACCTATCCAAGTATATTAATGGGTTAAGACATTATATTCAAGATGAAATTAGTATGTTTTCTCCAAGGATAATTGAAGAAGCGCGTCAAGTTGCACTTAAGGAAGAATACAAGTTGGATAGGAAGCAAAGTTAACGAGAAAGAGGTCAAACACCAACAAGAGGAAGAGGAAAATAGAGTAATAGAGTGAGATTTCAAGCCCGGAAGGAAGAAGGAATCAATTCATATAAGAAAAGACCATCAGCAAGAAGTAATGATTCTAGAGGAGGGAGACCTTTCCAAAGAGGTAGAGGTAGAGGCTATCAAATATGATATTATAGATGTAATAATCTTGGTCATAGATCATATGTATGTTCATAAAGCACTAGAACAAGTCAAGTAAATGCACACATTTCTCAATCATATGAAGAAAACGTGATTTCACATTCACATGAAGACACTCTAGAAATTGGAAAATACTTACTTATGAAGAGGATTTTACTTAAGCCAAATAAGGAGATTAAGGAATTTATACAACGTGTTGAACCATAAGAGACAATACCTTGGTTGTTTAAAGGAATCATTGCTTAAGACATTTATACATGTATGTCACAGAATTTTAATATCAAGGGTCTTTGCTTAATCACCTTCAAATGTACTGTTATTAAATCCTCAAGAATCAAATGCAATAAATGCTTTGCAATGCCATTATCTGCTGATATTAAATGGAATGATGAGAAGAATATGAAGGAAAGAAGCCTAAATTGATATGCTGATAAACAGTATCTATCGCTTTAAACTTCAGAAGAATTTTATGACAGAAAATTAGTTAAAATGAAGGAGCGCCCATTAAGGATTTTAACTCTTATTCACATATGTAAAAAGAGACGTGCAGCTTCATTACTCCATTTTAGTCAAGGACAGAAAATACACAATGTAAACTAGAAAACATATCAATATCAACAAATGCCAGAATCTTGCTTTTCATTCATTAATTATTTGAAAGCTGAGTACAAAATTTGCAGGTCGAAGGTCCAAAAATAGGAACCTTTTTCTTTCTTGTCTATCTCTTTAAATACAATGGAAAGCAGTTTGTAACTGCTGAAACTAATCCTAACTGCTTCAACTACTAAGGACTTTTTAAACTACCTATTACATGTCATCAAAATTTCTTATTAGAATTATGTTTTCTTTAAAATAGAAAAATAACATTAAACTTAAATCCTAATCTATTTGTTGAATGTGAACTGACGATGTTGCTGCTGCATTTCCTTGACTAGTTGGTTTATCTTTCTTTGAAGTTGAGGGATCCTTTGGTAGATCTATCATCCAGGCTCTGCATTTCTTCCATACCTCAATGTTTGTCTTAGGTGAATTAACCAGCTTGTGATATTCCAATCTAAAGGCAGTGATTTTGTTGAATGATGGCTTCTCTGAAAATAAATTCTTCACTAACCATAATCGCTGAAAGTGCCTTTGGAGGAAATTGATCATTGTGTCTCCTTTAAGAATCTGAGTCTTTTCATGAATGTTGTCCACCTTGCTTTTTTCCAACACTAGTAATGGTTCATAAGAATCCCATGATAAAAGACTGCCTCCAAGGCCCCAACATGATGGAAAATCTGCCCTAGCTCTTTTGTCAAATAAATTATCAAACTCGTTCACTGCTTCCTTAAGCTCTATCAACTTCCTCTCTACGGACTTCCTGCAATCATTTCTAACAATCATCCTATTAATTTCCATAGCATATAAAATCTTGTCTTTAATTTCATTCTCTTCCAACTCTTGATCAATTTTGGAATCAATGAAATCAATGAATTTTCTTGCCCAAAAAGCTCTATTAATTGTCTTTTTCTTGTCTACCATAACATGTTCCTCAAAATCTCTGATGATACTTCTTTCTTCTACTACAACAGTCAGAAAACCCCAAATTTCTTTCATTTCTTCAATCATATCATTCCAGATGATATCCTTAGCCTGTATTAGGGATATATTTCCCTTCAATTTTTCCTTGAGATTTTTAATCTCAGCATTAGCAATTTGGCAATCTGATCTATACTTACTGATTTCCCCCTCTTTGGTTTTCATTATTTTCATTGCTGTCTCCAAATCATTTTGTGCATTTTTGCGATCTCTCTCTGCCATCTTCAATTCAGTGGTCAATTGAGATATTTTTTCTACTGGATCTTCATTACCATATGGTAAAACAAAAGTACAAATATGAGATTCAATGTGATTCTGCAATGATAATGCAGCTTGCTTCAATTTGGTGATTCCCTCTTCCTTCTGCAAGAGCTACTCAAGAAGTTTATCTTTCTCATTTTCTACTTCTGCAACCTCTGCGGCCATAGAGTGCTATCATTTAGGCAACTTCAATTTTTTCTTCAGCATAGAGATTTCTGATTCGGCACTTTGCAACACCTTCTGTACAGTAGACTTGTCATTTGGATCTACCCCAATATTTACAATAATATTTTTGAGTTCTTCATTCTGGATTTTTAAAGCCCTGGAATTGGATTTCTCTAACTTTAATTTCTTGATCACTTTTCCAAGCATGTTTTCAGCCTTGAGTGCCATTGCATTGGTTTTGGTTAAGTCATTCACAATCAGTTGACATGTTTGCATATGTAGATTTACTTTGTCAAGCAATGGAATTTTCTTTACATCTACAGTTAGATTCACAGTATTAAAATTATTAGATGATCCTATAGACATATCAGAGGGATGTGAAAGGGAAATCTTAAACTGATCCTTTTCAAGATCCATTGTAGTCAGCAATCTTGTTTGATATGGGGTTACTTGATACTCAGCTTGAGCCTCCCTGCTTGCCTTCATTTTTTTATTTCTTTCTACAATCTGAGCAAACACTTGTTTAATTAAGGGCACTTGTTGCAGAGTGTTTTCATGTCTTCTTGGTGAATCCGTGACATTTTTCACCTCTCCCAATTGTAGTGAGAAACCAGGTTGAACATCTACTGAGTCTTCAATGAGCTTTGTCCTCTTTTCACTCCTTTGTTCTTCATCTTTTGAATCAATCACTACTTCTTTACCTCTCTTATTTGACTTCTCATATATGACAGGAGTTTGTACATTTGAGCTCACAGAACCCGCAAAACCCTTATTTTCCATCTTTTCTATATCAAGTATGCTCTCTTAAATGAATGTTTAATATCCATTTTCAATTCTCCTGTTAGAAATAACACTATGAGGGTCATAATCCCACTTCTCTCATAACAACAGATGCATTTCACCTAACATCTTAGTGGCTTCATCAGTTGCCTATCTCATATTGACTATAAAAGGACCAACAATCATTGGCAAATTAAACGTATGACCTTTCCTCATAGGCACAAAATGTATTTGATCAACATTTAAACATTGCCTAATGAACTCCAAAGCCAATAATCTCATAGGCACAAATACAGGAAGTATATAAGTTTCTACACCAGCTCCATAGACCCTAATTTCATAATAATCTTCAAATACATACCAATCACCAAACTTACAACTTGTCCCCAGCTTCAAAAACTCTTGAGCCTTTGGCAGGAAGCATGGGGGAGAGATTCCATTCAAAATTATATATGCAGTAGACATAAAATGACTTGCAAAATCACATAAACCCACCCACCTCATTCTGTTCTTACCTTACTATGTTCGTCCAAAATACTACTGACTATCTCTTTTTATTCATATCCATAATATTCAAACCCAGATGCATGAATTCCTCTACATTTTGATATAGAAAGAGATAAATAACAAGAGAGGGGAACCTGAATGAACTTGCCAGTGATAAGCTCGTGAGCTGAGAATGGACAAATTATTTCCAATAAGAAGGAATATCCAGCACCACCCCTGGCTTCATCATTCAAAGAAAACATTCCCAAAACTGATTTGTCTATTATGTTGTCATATTCTTTCCCCAATATCTTCGAAATACATCTCAGCATCGGTCGAATTTCTTCATCAAAAACCTCCATGGAAAATTCTTTACTGTCAGGTACAAACTGCTTCGTATCTGGCTTCAAGAAGAAGTTGAATTGATTGAACTATTGACCTGCAAGGCTATCATAATATGCTATCAACGAATCATTAGTAAATTGGACATAGGACTCTAACTCAGGGTAATATAGAGCTTGACGAATTAGAAGAGCAGAAACCTATAAGACATTTTCTACTTGACAATTCATCACGAAACACTTGCCTGGGTACATGACAGACACGAGCCAATATATAAACTTAGGAAAAAGGTGTGTTCTTGGAATACATGCAGACAACACGCCTGTCTTGACCATGGCAGTAAAAATTGGAAAAGCTTTATCGTTTAAATAGACCTGTTGGTAGAAATGGTGGTGGTCCAAACAACACACTATGTCTTGAATATCCCTCTCACTGTCCATGAGAGGAATATGACTGGAAGAACTCGAAAGGGACGTATGCTTGGCCATAATTCATCTTGGGGTGGCAAACAATCAACAAGGTGGTAGACAGCAAGGAAAGACACAGGGCAGACAAAAATTCATATACAAACTAACAACAATGACCTTATAAAAATGAGAATCCATCTTAAATAGGTGGCGCAGGCTTAAGACTTAAATGTTGAAATGACGCGCCAAAAGGTCGTTAAAAGCACCTTGACATGGCCGCTAACGTCACTGCGAGAGGTCTCACAGTACAAAGGGATCGGCAGGTTCATGCCCACACAGTTAATCTCAGCCATAGATCTAGATCGGCCCCGCAGTCAACAAGGTCAACTGTAGAGGCACTCTCCTCATTAACCCGCGTGCTAAAAGTGCCCGCGGGTTGTCACTTTGATTTTTTGTCGAATGAATCAGCAGATCCCGCTTTTGAACCTGGTTGTTAATTAACGGAATAGTAGGACCCGCCTTCACGCAAGTTTTAAAGTATCAAAATTTAAACTTACACAAAAAGAATATTACATATTTTATGCTAAAGTATATGAAACTTTATACTTTAACATACATTTTAACCATTTTCTATTTTTTTGTATTTTTTGAAAAATTAAAAATAAAGGATATTGTGAATGAGCCACAACATCTGGCTCCACCTTGGGATAGTGTTTTTTGCCACGAAACACTAAGAACTGCAGATTAGTGCCTTAACTTCGAGCATGAAGTCAAATGTTGTTTGATGAAATATGAACAATGAACAAACCGGATATGTACAATGGCGACCATGAACTCTTAATGCTAGAAATAATGTTTTAAATAGTTCCCATTCACAGGCAATTCCACTTTTTCTCCATCAAGATCCTGCAGCATGAACGTGTTATTCGATCTAGATTCAACAATCTTGTATGGGCCATACCAGAGTGGATCAAACTTACCATTATTTCCCTTCTCTTCTCTTCTAGTATCCCATCTCAATACCAAATCTCCAGCTTGAAAAAGAATCTCCTTAGCCTCCCTATCAAAAATGGTCTTCATTTTTTCTTGATAAGTGATCAAATTTTCTCTGACTTTGTTCCTGCTCTCATTTGATTATACAACCTTGTTCAAACTTCTTACCAATGCATTAGGCTCTTCTTGTGCTTCTTGAAGAAAAGAAATCAATGGTCTGGCCAACTTAGTAGGAAATAAAGCTTGAGTACCTTAGACTAGTTCATAAAGAGACTTACATGTAGATCTTCTAGTAGTCATCCTTACTGCCCAAAGTGCAAATGTCAATTTTGAATCCCAGTTTTTCTGATTTTCATTAATTTTTTTCTTCAGAATCTTGACCAATGTCTTGTTGGAAGATTCAACTAACCCATTACCTTGAGGATGATATGCTACAGAATGAGATAGAATGACATTATATGTTTGACAAAAATTAATGAATCCGATTGAATTGAATACTTGGGCTTTATCAGTCACAATCTTAAGAGAACACCCAAACCTGCTAAATATATTTTCTTCCGGAAACTTCATTACCACCTGATCATTTGCCTTTTGGTAGGTATTTCCTCAACCCACTTTGTAAAATAGTCAGTGGCAGTCAAAATCCATTTGAACTACCTACTGGATGGTGGATTGATTTCCCCAATAAAATCTAATCCCCATTGCCTAAAGGGTTCTTCAACAAACACTTGGAGAAGAGGTAAAGGAGCTAACCTTTTCTTTTCTGCAAATAATTGACATTTATGGTAGCTTCTAACCAGTTTGTATACATCAGCAAACAAGGATGGCCAATAAAAACCTGAATTGAGGATTTTATGAGCAGTAATTTTCCAACTATAATGACCTCCACATAACTTCTCATGATATTCTTTTATGACTTCCATTGATTCACCTTCTATAAAACACAACAATAAAATGCCAGAAGGATCCTTCCAATACAATTTAGCATCAATTATAACATATGGCTGAGCTTTGAGTTTAAGGGCTCTATACTTTGTTCTGTTTATTGAGGGTGGACAAGAGAAAAAGCACAAGTAGTGAATAATATCCTTATACCAATCAAAGTTGAGAAACTTGTATTTAATTGCTGACTTTGTGCTACTTTGACTCCTTTCATCAACAGCTTCATCCAAGGTTGCAAGCAGATTAATTCCCAGAGCTTGAAAATTAGATTCTGTCAGCAGCTTTTCCAAGCCCTGTCCATTTACCAATTTAGTAGGTTTAATGTCTAAGTCATACTCCTGGATTTTAGCAATCCACTTTCCTCTTTTCCTTCAACATCACTTTGAACTAACACATCTTTTACAACTGAGTTAGGTACATATGCAACCATTTGAGACTACAGCACATAATTTCTTAAGGCTTTTAATGCTTTAACTAAGGCATATACCTGTTTCTCCAAGATATTATATTTGAGTTCTGCATCCCTAAGAAATTTACTGAAAAATGCCACAAGTTGCTCTTTTCCCTCTTCATTCTTCTGCATCAATGGTAGAAGGTGATGCAAATGAAAATATTTGGAAAGGATTTTGATAATCTAGACTAATCAAAACAGGAGCTTCTTGAAGAGCTTCTTTAATCCTAGAAAAGGATCCTCTTGCATCTTTGTCCCATTTTACTTCAGCATTTTTTTTCAACATATCTGTTATGTTCCTGACAATCTCAGCATAATTTGGGACAAATCTTCTCAGGAAATTGATTTTTCCTAGAAACCTCTGAATATCATTTTTACTTCTAGGAAAAGGAATTGTCTATACACCTTCAACTCTTGTTGGATCAATTTTCACCCCCTGATTTGAAACTATATGCCCCAGCAATTTTCCTTCTTCCAAAGAAAATAGGGATTTCTTGGGATTCAGTGATAACCCAAACTTTCTACATTTCAAGAAAGCCTTCTGCAAATGCTCCAAGTGTTCATCATCAAAACTTGAAAATATAGTCACATCATCCAAATAAATAACTACAAATTTATCACCCACAAATGCTATTTCCATTTCCCTTTGAAAAGTGGCACCTGCGTTCATAAGACCGAATGGCATCCTAGCATACATGAATGTTCCCCAAGGTGTGGTAAAAGTTGTTTTCTTTTGATCTTCCTTTTCAACAGCTACTTGGTTGTACCCGGAGAAACCATCAACCATAGATAATCTACAAGCTCCTGTCACTTTTTGTAAAACATAATCCATCTTTGGCAAAGGATAGTTGTCTTTTAGAGAAGCTATGTTTAAATTCCTGAAGTCAACACATAGCCTTATCTCTCCATTCTTTTTCCTCATAGGAACTAAGTTAGAAACCCAGTCTGAATATCTAAGTGGGACTATAATTTTTTCCTGCAGCAATTTCTTCACTTCTTTTTCAATTGGAGCAAGGAGCAATGGATTAATCTGCCTAAGCTTCTGCCTGTGAGGCTTGACCCCATCCTTTAATGGTATTTTATGCTGAATAATATCTAGATCATATGTTTTCAAATCATCATAGGACCATGCAAATACATCCATATACTTCTTGAAAATATCAATGTATATTTCTTTATAATCCTTCAGGACTCCTTTGAATATCTTGACAACCTTGGGCTCTTGTTGAGTTCCTAGATTACAGTCCCCCATATCACCTTCTTGAGATACCTTCTTTTTATCAAGTGATACATAATTTGCATCAAACAACAAATCAAGAGGAACCAAACCTCTGGGTAATACATTGCCTTTCAATTGTATTATCTTCTTATCACCTATTGATTGCTTAAGATTTTTCAAGTCCTCATTCTGATCAGTCTGTTCACTTTCATGATCTATTTCACTATCTTCAAATTTTCCAATCATTGTTAGAAAATTATTGATCTTCTCATCATCTTCAAAGACCTGCCAGTGTTTAACATTTTCAGGGATTGAGGTTCTATGCCTCAACTCAATCTCATATCTCAGTTTCGGATTAATAGGTGGCTTGAAAGTATTGGCTGCAACTGCCAGTGAATCTGCCATCCTATTTTCTTCTCTTGGAATGAATTGAAGATTCAAAGCCTCAAATAATTCTCAATCAGGTCCCATACTTCATTCCTATATGATCTCAATCTTAGATGTTTGGTTTGACACAAATTTTTAATTTTTCTTATAATCAATTCAGAATCACCAAAAATGGAAATACACTGAATTCCCAATTGTTTAGCAATTTGAAGACTCAATATTAATGCCTCATACTAAGCTACATTATTGGTTGATTCAAATTCAAGCTTAAAATAAAAAGGCAAAAGATTACCTTCTGGAGATATGAGTAAAAATCCAGCTCTTGTGCCATCCTTTGAATAGGCACCATCAAAATAACACTTCCAAATTTTGTTTGAACACAGTGCATTATGTACAATTACTGAAGAGATCTGCTTCTCTGAGTGTTCAGCAAATTTTGCATCTTCATGCAGCATAAAATATGAAAGATCTTCCTTCTCTTGACCATAAATAGGAGAATTTCCTGCATCTTTCTTTGTAGTAGTTTTAACAAATCTT
The DNA here is from genome assembly GCA_034641835.2 of Pinus albicaulis. Taxonomy (NCBI): domain Eukaryota; kingdom Viridiplantae; phylum Streptophyta; class Pinopsida; order Pinales; family Pinaceae; genus Pinus; species Pinus albicaulis. Next base: position 73,787,755 of record CM076572.1, on the reverse strand, counting down.
GTTTCTTTGTATAACCTTATTTCTTCTCCATTAAACATAGGAATGATAGCATATGTAAATTCCATATTTAAAACACCTCCAAGCTTTTCTCCCCAAGATCTGGACAAAATCATACCAAATATGGCTAGAATATCTACAACTGCTACATCCATAATATTACTTTTGGCTGGAATTTGGGCTAGAGATACCACCATGTCTTTGATAAGCCCAACACACTTTACCCTTTTCGAATCAAATGAATATAGGTCTCTATAGGGCTTAGTAATTTGTAAATTCAATTCTTTCATTACAGATAATGGCATGATATTATGTGATGCACCAGAATCTAACATACAATTATGAAGAATAAAATCATGAAGAAGCACTGATATATAAAATGGAGGAACAGAAGAAGCTACGTCTTCCACATGTGGACCAAAAGTGACAACTGGTTTTTCCTCTTGCAAATTCACAGTATCACCAATATCATCAGACTGAGAAAGATTAATAAATTCTGCAATTTCCTTCTTGTAACTAGGTGTCTTAGCTAACTCAAGCATGGGTACTTGAATTTTGATCTTTTCTAATTCTTTGGAAAGACTAAAGGTTTTATTTTTTTTAATAATATTCTCAGGTTCTTCTTGATTTTAGTTAGGATTAGAATTTTGCTCAGGTACAGTAACAATCTTTTCCAAAATGTTAGAATCAATAGACTTATTTTGGGAAGCCTTAGCCTGTTGCTTTTCATTTCCACTCACTAAATTCAAGGTTGTTTCCCCTTGTCTGATTGTTTTTCTGATTTCTTTGATTGTGGAGTCGCCATTGGAGAAGGGACTGACTCTAGCTCTTTTTCCTCATCATCCTAAGTTCTTAATCTCTTTCTTGATCTCAAGTCATACTTCTTATGCAGCTCTTCTTGCATAAAATCTGTGAATTGCTTACAATACTCATCCATTTCTTCCTGATCAAATGACACATCAGCTTCTGTGCATTCTTCTTCTTCCTCATCATCTTCCATATAAACAGCAAATATCTGATCTTCAACTTCTTTCTGATCATCTTCAGCAGACTGTGAAGGTGCTACTTCTATATACAATGGTGCCTGAACATGATCTTAATCTCTCCTTTCCCTCTGCAAAATCTGCAATGGTTGCTTTCTAAATTGTGGATTGAAAACTCCTATGTTTTGTTGTGCAGGATTTTTACTGTCTAACTCCAACTTTACTAGTTTATTTGACAAGTTCTTGATAACCTTTGTCATGTCATCAATCCTTTGATCCTATGGTGATTCTTCTTTAGCCTTGCCTTTCTCTTGAACTGACTGATTTCCTTGGGTTTTTCCAGCAGCAGTCGTGTTTGCTTCAATCTTCAATTCATCAGTTTGAATTTTTTTAGCCTCTCTCAAATAACAATAATAAATCCAAAATAATAAATTAATTAATTAATATTCCAAGTTAGGAATATGTGCCTAACTCTTGGATTGTTCCTCAAATATTGGATTTTGTTTAGGAACTCCTATCTTGGTGGGTTTTTTGTGAGACATTATCTCAACCAAAGGAGTCTAAGATTGCACGGACTATCTTAGACATTTTCTCTCATCTACTTAAATTGTAAACTAAATTATTTTAATAAGAGAGAATGATGAGACTGCCATGAGGCTGAAGCCTCTTTTTCGCTAATGTTTTGAATGGTTTTGTATCTGTGTTTTCTGCAATATTTTTTTGAGTTATTTCATTTCTAATATGTGGTATCAGAGCTTACGGTGTGTTGTGTTGAGGACTTGTTGAGCGATTTATTCATTGCAGAGACAGAGTTTGTTGTTCTTGTGACAAAACTGCCATCGATCTGCGTGGTTGTGTGTTGTCTACCTTGAGCCATGAGCTGCACAGAGAACAGTGGTAGTTGTTTTATTAGCGCTGTGTAGAGCGTATAATCTGAACGTGGAGGATATGAAATGTTGTGCATTTCTTGAGAATATATGCTGTGAGAACTGTGAGCTGAAGTTTAATACGTTGAGCCGGGTCTGTGAGCTGGTATGTGCATTGAACAGCAGAACGATGCATGTTTTCTGAAGGCTATAAGACCAATAGTTTATGAACGCCGTGAAATTTGAACCGTGAGACCGTGAGCTACCTAGAGATCTGAGCTCGTGAACTATCAAGTCATGGAAGAAGAATTCTTAATGATGTGCTGCAATTTGTAATAATATTGCAGTGGAATCCGAATTGCTGTAAGTTGCAGAGCTGTGAAGCTTCTGGCGTGCGGGTTTGAGGCGTACACTTGCAGAGCTGAAGGGATTTAATCAGTCAAGACAATAGTCACTCATTTCAATCTGGGAGGCATGAGGTAAATAAATCAGAACAAATGAAATCGCATTTTTCCTTTGAAGCAGAGTTAAATCCGTGTCAAATTATCTTTCATTGCAACATCCTCAGAAAGTACCTCAAACTGTTAATTAATTTCCAAAAATATCTCTATTTGACGCTTAACTCTTCAAATTTTATTAAATTTTCTCTGTTGGTAACAAGAACAAAGTTTATGTGAATGATGATGGTGTTGTTGGGTATCACCGTTCTGCGGGAGACAATATAAAACCTTGTAAAGGGGTTACTTTGAAATCCCTAGTATTATCCTCTGGTTCCCAACTAGGTGTAGGTGACATTCATACAAGGAAAATTGCATATGGTTTCTTTGTTTGGGCTGGTAGGCAACTTGGATATCAACATACCACAGAGGTGTGCAATGCCATGGTAAACATACTCAGTAAAGTTAAACAATTTGATATAGCTTGGGAAGTGATTGACAGATGAGTAGAGGCGAAAAAGAAGGTTCTTTGGTTACTGCAAAAACTTTCGGAATCTTGTTCAAGAGGTACGCTACGGCCCATATGGAAAAGTAAGCTGTGGAGACATTTCATAGCATTGGAGATTTGCTACGGAATTTTCCGCTTGGTTCGTGCTTCCTGCTTCAATAATTTCAGAGACTCAACCCATCCTATGACATGCAGTTGTTATCATTTTGCGGTCCTTTTCTGGTATTGATTTTTAATGCATTTTATTCCCGTGCTTGTTCCACTTTTAAGCTTTTGAGCTCCAACAGTGGCAACTACCTTGGCCTTCTCCAGACCTAATAATGCAACCATTTTCACCTTATCCATTTTACCGTTTCCTTTCTCCTTCCTTGCACCGAACTCAAAGTTATTGTTGTACTCTTCATTGTTACTGTCCCACTGATCAGCCCAGTTGTTGTTGGAAGCCATAAAGGAGTTCCCCCCCATTAGGGGAATTTTGAAGTCTAAAATGGGCCTCCTAAGGAAAATGTACAATCAAAATTCACTTTATGAGAACCAATCACATTTTACGAGCTGACATCATCCCTAATGGTTGAGGTGGCATTGCTTGAGTTAAAGGTACTTACTTATCACATTCTCAATGGTGGATAAAAACTCATGGTTAACCATGGTAGTGCTCTAAGTACTTTTAAAGTCAAAGTAAAGTACTCATAATAAATGTCATTTCACACTTTTTGAATAAAAATACATTATTGTCATTTCATATTTCTTGAAAGAAACAATGCATATCCCTATAGATTTATTATATAATATTATATAATATTATTTTTATATAGTATATTAATTATATGTTACTATACAATTTAAATAATATAAATTTTAATTCATAACTTATAATATAATTAATAATTTATAAATTTATATTTATATTTTATTTTAAGTTATTTAAGTACAAAGGACAAATGCATTAGTTGTTCAATGATAATGACTTTTTCTTGAAAAGCTCATTCTTATTTATAGTCACATCAATAAATAAATAAAATTATTAATTTTATTTTGGTACAACTTTTGAATTGAATTTAACTATGGTTACTTGGATTGTGGTGCAAAAAGTGAAATGAAAATTCATAAATATTATTTTATTGCTTTAGCTATTATTTTATTATTTCCTTAGGAAGCCCATTTTAGACCTCAAAATTCCCCTAATGTATCACCCCACACCGAAATACTAGGCCAACAAGCCGACACTGGAGGGTCGGATTTGCCAATGATTTCACTATTCCAAGAGTTTGATTTCAAAAAAAAATCAAAGAGGGATTTCAATGTTGCAATGAATGTTCAAATTCCTTTTAAAACCTGAAATGTGTCACTAATTCACATAGCTCCATCAAACGGATTGAAGCAAACCAATATCAGCTCCTTCAATTCCCATGATAGGAGGACATCAGAGACTTGCCAACACTTTTCTGCAATCGAAAGGTCGGGGGTTTCAACAGAGCATCTGTCTGCTATCAGCTCTATCCGAGCGAGTGAAGTTTCCCCCCTAAAATCGATTGTCGATGAATCAATTTTAAGTGCCAATTCATAATTTTAAGTGAATATTTAAGTGACTTCATAATGTTAATTCCATTATTTTAATGGAAATTATGTAAAATCATGACTATAAAGGCTCTTTAAATATTGATTTGGGAGAGATAGGGAGTGGCAAAAATATTTTTGTGAAGGGAGTCATAAGGGTGAAGATTGTCATTGATTTTGTAATAAGGGTGATGTTTTTTTTTTGGGAGAGATAAGGTGTGTTTCTATATTTATTTGGAGAGATAAGATGATTTATTTTTTGTAAATTTGGAGTGATAAGGGAAATTCAATGTTGTAATTGAAGTGATAAGGTGATTTATTGTAAATTTGGAGAGATAAGTGTTTTGTATTTGGAGTGATATGTCAAATTTTTTAGAGCAATTTCTTGTTGTAATTCAAAGTATTGTTTTACTTTGAGAGAGATTGAGTCGGTGAATATCCAGTTTTTGAAGACGAATTGCTTCTAAAGGTTGTGAGCTTGCCATTTTCATTACTTGAAGGTGGAAATTTCTTATGTACTCCGTACTCAATAAAGACATATTATTTTTGGTGATTGTGTCCTAGATCCGCCCAAAATTGAATAAGAGGATCTTAGGTACACCATGTGTGGCGCATGTTTTTATGGCTTCATGTTGTTGTTTTTTATTTGTGTCTAGTTGTGACAGATCAATAATTTCATTTAATATCGCATACATAAAGTTCAATACCAGCAAGCACAACACATGTAACGCAATAGCTGCAAGGCAGGAAAATTAAGCTCAACAGTGCATTTGTGTTTTCAACATCGGCATTCTACATCAACAATCAAATTCACTTAGTCAAGTTAATGCATTTCAAAGAAAATTTTACATCAGCGTTCTTGCAAATCCATTTCAGAACATGTAAACAAATTCATTATTTTAAGTGAATCATTAAAAATTCATTGTTAATGAATTCTTAAGAGGACAAGGGAATTCATTGTTTTAAGTGAATCATTAAAAATTCATTGTTAATGAATTTTTTAGACAACAAGTGAATCATTAAAATCATTTTAAGCTTTCTTGGGTGCATTGTTGACAGTGTTCGACACCCTTCCTTTACGCAAAATCAAGTGAGTGCATGAGTTTTTAAATCAAACAAGCAACAAGTTCACATCTTTTGCAAGCGAGCATGATTATTCATTCAAGCAATTTACGTCAAGACAGTACAAAGTTCAAACCTTCAAACGAGCCAGAGTGAAGTTCATTGCAGCAACCATCAAAGCAACCAAACAAGTTAAAACAATCAAGCAATTTGAGACCGACATCAAGCGAGCGTGGCTATTCATTCAAGTGAGCGTGAAGTCATCAAGTAAGTCAAGTGAGCGCTTAAACAAACGCGATCATCATCAAGCGAGCGTGAATTCTAGAGTTTAAGCGAGAAAATTCTACAATTCTAGCAAGTATTCCAAGCAAGCGTAGTAAGCAAAAAATCAAGCGAGCGTGCCATTCAAGCCACATTCAAGCGAGCCTGTCATTCAAGTGAAATAGTTCAAAGTATGAAATCTACAACAAGAGAGCCTGATTTCAAGTGCGCAATTTTAGATGGCGCAACATATTCAATTGTTAAACATTCTTCATATTTTGATCATCTCCAGTGATGAAGACATGGTGCAAGTCAACAAAGAAACTCTTGCTGATATTTCACGGCATCTACGAAAAACACATGAAACTATTGATTTTCTTCAACTAGAGTCACAACCTCAAAGGATTGAATTGCAAGAAAAGAGTGATACTTTCAAGTCTTTGAACCATCCAGATGATAAGTCATTCATCCCATCAGCTTCAAGTGTCGAAGTTGTTCCAGTTCCAATTTCTTCCAAGCCCATCATCAAGCCCTCGGAAGAAATTCAAAATAACAAGAATCGACGCGGCTTAGGATATGTCACTGATGACACCACCTTACATATCCCAGATTATTCCAAGCCCATTAAGTTCGTCAGTGCAGGATTTTTGCACAACTCACCTCAGCAAATTCTGAGAAAGTTGCAGACAACCAGCAATGCACGCCACCCAAAGTTACAGACAAATAGACTTGTACGCAACCTGAAGTTGAAGCCCAAACGAGATGTTCTCATTGTTAAAGAACCAGTCATATGGAAGATCAGTGTTTTGATCTCCATCCTTGTCGCCATTGTGGCAAGCCCAATCATTCCTCAGAAAAATGTCACAATCAACAAAAATTAGCCAGACTGAAGATACATTATGAATGGATCGACCCTTGGAAATGGTCATCCACAGTCAACAGATTGTCTCAGTTCTACAATCGCATACAATCACACATAGTGAAACCAACAGTGAAGAGATGATGGGACTCTCATGCAATTGAACGGGGGAGTACACTAGTCTAAACTCCTACACTTGAAGGGGGGGAGTTCAGGAATACTTTCCAGAGAATTATCTCTCCTTTCAGCTGACAAAGGGGGGAAAATGTCAATGAAATTAATAGTGGTTGTCAGACTGAAAGTCTCGAAAAAACCAACAAAAGCAGCCAGTGGGCATCTTCAACAACCAGTGGGCAGTCGACAGCAAAGAAGCAGTGAACAGTTTTTAGCACAACAAAAGCAACAGTGAGTTGTTTTTGACATCATCAGCCAGTGGGCTTTAAAAAAAATTTGTCAGTGGAAAAAGGATGTTGATTTCATGCAAAGGACAGATGGATCCTTTTACAACTTGGCACTTGATGGAGTTGTCAAGCGAAATTCAGAGATGAATCAGACATGCAGCTGACTCATGCTCTCATCAGATTCCAGTTTTTCAGCATCCAGCTTTGGCGGTTTTCAGGAAATGTTTTTGAGGATCAACATGAGAACTTGGAAGATGGTTCCTCGTTCTTATTTTGGATTTGTCATTGAAGGGGGGAATGCTTTTTAGGATCAACATGAGAACTTGGTCTCTTCAGATTGCAGTTTTTCAGAATCCAGCTTTGGCGATTTTTCAGGCAATGTTTTTGAGGATCAACATGAGAACTTGGAAGATGGTTCCTCGTTCTTATTTTGGATTTGTTCAAGAGTAGCAGATCTTCTCTCTCTAAAAGTAAAAATAAAACATGATACAAATGCTCCAGCAAAAACTACTCTTGCTCCAATAGGAGGAGGCTTCATTTCTGCAGACAAAATATTATACAATTTATTGAATCTTTTAATAAAATCAGTCATATTTTCATCTGAAATTTTCTTGATAGCATTAAACTCTATCAATGAATAACCATGATCTCTCTTTTCACCCCATCTTTGGATGAATTGTGTTTCTAATTCATCCCAATTATTAATTGAGCCATTTGGAAATCCTTTAAACCATTTTCTTGCCTCTCCATTCAGGGATTGTACAAAAAGCCTCATTACTACATCAAGATGTTCAACATTTAGATTCTCAGCAAAATTGTAAAATAACGGCAAGTGTTGTTCTGCAATGACTTCATCTTCACCCGTAAATCTAGGAAGTAACTTGAGGTATTCTTGGGGCATTGCATTCATAGGTTTTTGAAGATTTAACAGTGCATATATATTCATCAAGAAAGCAGGAACAGGGTCTGCCATATTTATACCTTGGTTAACTGCTCCTTGAGTAGGTGTGATTTGTATACCAGTTGTAAATGTGGATGGATAGTGTGAAATAATTGATATAGGAAGGGGTTGATAAACAATAGCAGAAGAACTGACAATTGTATTTGGTTGAGCTTCTGTAAATGTTAATGAAACCGACTCAAAAGATTGTTCTTCTAACCTTGGTTCCTGAAAATGAATTGGTGGGGAAAAGGATTCTTGTTCCGAGAAAATGAGTTTCTTGGAAATATCCTTAGATGAGGGACTGTGTGAATTGCTGCCAGGTTCAAGCAGTGTAGCATCAAGTGTAGACATTAGGGGAATTTTGAGGTCTAAAATGGGCCTCCTAAGAAAAATGTACAAAAAAAATAAACTTTATAACAACCAATAGGATTCAAGATGATGATGTCAACCATGGGGATGATTTACCATTTTTTAAATAAAAGGGTAAAAATATTATAAAATAATAAAATAATAAAACTACGTTTTCAACTCGTATTTTCAACTTATCTCCCAAAATTTTTACTCAAATTTCGAGTGGGAGTACTCGTTGGATGAAAAATTTAATTCCTCATCCAAGGAGTACCCATGTTGCATACTTTCTAAGAACTCTACTACACGGAAAATGAGAAATACATAAAAAAAACATGATTGTAATCACGTTTTTTTATGTATTTCTCATTTTTCATGTAGTAGGACCCATTGAAAGTATGCAACATGGGTACTCCTTGGATGAGGAATTAAATTTCTCATCCAACGAGTACTTTTGCTCGAAATTTGAGTAAAAACTTTGGGAGATAAGTTGAAAAAGTAGTTTTTTCATTTTTCCCTCTAAAATTTGATGATGTCATCAAATCTTATTTGATTTTTTCCACTATTATTTTCTAATTTCCTTAGGAGGCCCATTTTAGACCTCAAAATTCCCCTAATGAAACTTCTTTGGCTTTTGAACTTTTCTAGAAACCAATTTTTTAGGGTATGACAAAATTAGTGCTTTCTATTGCGAAGTGTCTGACCTCGTATGTGACCTTTTATATGGCAGAATTATGAAATAGAAATACAACCTGATATTTCCTCCTCTCTGAACAACCAAAGGAAATATGAAATAAAACCCAGGGAAAGAACTTCGTTTCTTTGTCTCCGACAACAGTGCCAAAAAATGTTGTACCTTAAGAGACAATCCCTTGGTTATATAAAGGAATCAGTGCTTAAGACATGTATACATGCATGTCACGGAATTTTAATATCAAGGGCCTTTTCTTAATCACCTTCAGATGTACTATTATCAAATCCTCAAGAATCAAATGCAATAAATTCTTTGCAATGCCATTATCTATTGATATTAAATGGAATGATGAGAAGAATATGAAGGAAAGAATCCTAAATTGATATGTTGATAAACAGTATCTATCGCTTTAAACTTGAGAATAATTTTATGACAAAAAATTAGTTAAAATGAAGGAGCGCCCATTAAGGATTTTAAATTTTGTTCACATATGTAAAAAGAGACCTGCAGCTTCATTACTCCATTTTATTCAAGGACAAAAAATACACAATGTAAATTGGAAAACGTATCAATATCAACAAATGCCAGAATATTTCTTTCATTCATTAATCATTTTAAAACTGAGTACAAAATTTTCAGTCTGAAGAGTGATGGATTCTATGAAAAGAAAGTCTTCACTAACCATAATAGCTTAAAGTGCCTTTGAAGGAAATTGATCATTGTTGCTCCTTTAAGAATCTGAATCTTTTCATGAGTGTTGTCCACCTTGAATTTTGCCAACACCAGTAATGGTTCATAAGAATCCCATGATAAAAGATTGCCTCCAGGGCCCCAGCATGATGGAAAACCTGCCCTAGCTCTTTTTTCAAATAATTTATCAAACTCGTTCACTGCTTCCTTAAGCTCTATCAACTTCCTCTCTGCGGACTTCCTGCAATCATTTCTAACAATCATCTTATTAATTTCCATAGCATATAAAATCTTGTCTTTAATTTCATTCTCTTCCAACTCTTGATCAGTTTTGGAATCAATGAAATCAATGAATTTTCTTTCCCAAACAGCTCTGTTAATTGTCTTTTTCTTGTCTACCATAACATGTTCCTCAAAATCTCTGATGATACTTCTTTCTTCTGCTACGACAGTCAGAAAACCCTAAATTGCTTTAATTTCTTCAATGATATCATTCCAGATGATATCCTTAGCCTGTATTAGGGATATATTTCCCTTCAATTTTGCCTTGAGATTTTTAATCTCAACATCAGAAATTTGGCAATCTGACATGTACTCACTGATTTCCCCCTCTTTGGCTTGCATTATTTTCATTGTTGTCTCCAGATCAGTTTGTGCCTTTTTGTGATCTCTCTCTGCCATCTTCAATTCAGTGGTCAATTGAGATATTTGTGCTACTGGATCCTCATTACCAGATGGTAAAACAAAAGTACAAGTATGAGATTCAATTTGATTCGACAATGATAATGTAGTTTGCTTCAATTTGGTGATTTCCTCTTCCTTCTGCAAGAGCTGCTCAAGAAGTTTATATTTCTCATTTTATACTTTTGCAACCTCTGCGGCCATAGAGTGCTCTCCTGTAGGCAAGTTCAACTTTTTCTTCAGCATAGGGATTTCTGATTCGGCACTTTGCAGCAACTTCTGTGCAGCAGACTTGTCATTTGGATCTACCCCAATATTTAAAATAATCTTTTTGAGTTCTTCATTCTAGATTGTTAAAGCCCTGGAATTGGCTTTCTCTAACTTTAATTTCTTGATCACTTTTCCAAGTATGTTTTCATCCTTGAGTGCCATTGCATTGGTTTTATTTAAGTCATTCACAATCAGTTGACATGTTTGCATATGTAGATTTACTTTGTCAACCAATGGAATTTTCTTTACATCTACAGTTAGATTCACAGTATTAAAATTATTGGATGATCCTATAGACATATCAGAGGGATGTGAAGGGAAATCTTCAATTGATCCTTTTCAAGATCCATTGCAGTCAGTAATATTGTTTGATCTGGGGTTATTTGATACTTAGCTTGAGCCTCCATGCTTGCCTTCATTTTTTGATTTCTTTCTGCAATCTGAGCAAACACTTGTTTAATCAAGGGCACTTGTTCCTGAGTGTTTTCATGTCTTCTTGGTGAAGCCGAGACATTTTGATCCTCTCCCAATTGTAGTGAGAAACTAGGTTGAACATCTACTGAGTCTTCACTGAGCTTTGTCCCATTTTCAGTCCTCTGTTCTTTATCTTCTGAATCAATCACTGCTTCTTTACCTCTCTTATTTGACTTCTCATATATGACAGGAGTTTGTACATTTGAGCTCACACAACCTGCAAAACCCATATTTTCCATATTTTCTATATCAGGTCTGATCTCATGAATGAATGTTGAATATCCATTTTCAATTCTCCTGTTATAAATCACACTATGAGGGTCATAAGCCCACTTCTCTCCTAACAACAGATGCATTTCATCTAACATCCTAGTGACTTCATCAGTTTTCTATCTCATATTGATTATAAAAGGACCAACAGTCATTGGGAACTTAAACATATGACCTTTCTTCATAGGCACAAAATGTATTTGATCAACATTTAAACATTTCCTAATGAATTCCAAAGCAAATAATCTCATAGGCACAAATATAGGAATCCTATAAGGTTCTACACCAGCTCCATAGACCCTAATTTCAGAATAATCTTCAAAGACACACCAATCACCAAACTTACAACTTGTCCCCAGCTAAAAAAACTCTTGAGCCTTCGGCAGGAAGCATGGGGGAGAGATTCCATTCAAAATTCTATATGCAGTAGACATAAAATGACTTGCAAAACCACACAAACCCACCTCATTCTGTTCTTTCCTTACTATGACCATCCAAAATACTATTGACTGTCTCTTTTTATTCATATCCATAATATTCAAACCTAGATGCATGAATTCCTCCACATTTTGATATAGAAAGAGATAAATAACAAGAGGGGGGAACCTGAATGAACCCGTCAGTGATAGGCTCATGAGCTGAGAATTGACAACTTATTGCCAATAAGAAGGAATATCCAGCACCACCCCTGGCTTCATCATCAAAGCAAACATACCCAGAACTGATTTGTCTAGTATGTTGTCATATTCTTTCCCCAATATCTTCGAAATTCTTCTCAACACGATCGGATTTCTTCATCAAAAACCTCAATGGAAAATTCTTTACTGTCATGTACAAACTGCTTCGTATCTAGCTTCAAGAAGAAGATGAATTGATTGAACTCTTGACCTGCAAGGCTATCATAATATGCTATCAACGAATCATCAGTAAATTAGACATAGGACTCTGACTCAGGGTAATACATAGCTTGACGAATTAGAAGAGCAGAGACCTGTAAGACATTTTCTCCTTGACAATTAATCATGAAATACTTGCATGGGTACATGACAGACACGAGCAAATATATAAACTTAGGAAAAAGGTGTGTTCTTGGAATACATGCAGACAACACGCCTGTCTTGACCATGGCGGTAAAAATTGGAGAAGCTTTATCGTTTAAATAGACCTGTTGGTAGAACTGAAGGTGGTCCAAACAATAGACTGTGTCTTGAATATCCCTCTCAGTATCCATGAGAGGAATATGACTAGAAGAACCTGAAAGGGACGGACACTTGGCCATAATTCAGCTTGGGGTGGCAAACAATCGACAAGGTGGCAAACAGCAAGGAAAGACATAGGGAAGACAAAACTTCAGATACAAACTAACAACAATGACCTTATAAAAATGAGAATCCATCTTAAATAGGTGGCACAGGCTTAAGACTTAAATGTTGAAATGACGTGCCAAAAGGCCGTTAAAAGTACCCTGACATGGTCGATAGCTGTCGCCAACTGGCTGCTCACATCATTGAGAGAGGTTTCACAGTATGGAGGGCTCGGCGGGTTCATGCTCTCGCAGTTAATCTCAGCCGCAGATCTAGATCGACCCCGCAGTCAACAGGGTCAACTACGGAGGCACTCTCCACGTTAACCCGCGCGCTGAAAATGCCCGCGGGTTGTCACTTTGATTTTTTGTCGAACAAATCAGCAGATCCCGCTTTTGAACCTGCTTGTTAATCAACGGAATAGTAGGATCCGCCTTCACGCAAGTTTTAAAGTATTAAACTTTAAACTTACACAAAAATAATATTACATATTTTATGCTAAAGTATATGAAACTTTATACTTTCATGTACATTTTAACCATTTTCTTATTTTTTGTATTTTTTGAAAAATTAAAAATAAAGGATATTGTGAATGAGCCACAACACAATGGAAGATATTATTAAAAACCGTGCGTAAATCAAAAGGTAAATGTTGTAAATCTATAATTGATGGTGGAAGTACTAATAATATGGTGTCTACAAATATGGTTTAAAATTTAGGCTTAAAGAAGACACTGCATCCTAATAATATGGTGTCTATAGGGACTGCTGAAAATTTAGGCTTGAAGAATACACTACCTCTTGCTCCATACAAGGTATCTTGATTGTAGAAAGGATAACAAGTGTTGGTGAATGAGAAATCTTAAGTAGACTTTCACATTAGGAGAAACAATGACTAGGTAGTACATGATGTGATGCCAACGGACGTTTGTCATGTCCTATTAGGAAAAACTTGATAGTATGATAAATAGTTATTCATGATGGAAGAAACAATACTTATGCTTTTGAAAAGGATGGGAAGAAGCACATCGTTATCCTATTGAAGGACGAAGTTTCAACAAAGGAAGACATTTGTAAGGTACTATTGAACAATGATAAATATTTTTTATATCAATTTAAAAATGAAGAGGTAAATTTTGCTTTAATAGGGAACCCAAAGACAGGTCTTACTAATACAAGGTTAACTAATTTTCCTCAATAAATTTAAAATTTTTTGGATGAATTTTCTAACGTTGTTGTGGCTAATTTGCTTGACAAGTGGCCTCTAATAAGAAGTATTAGTCACCACATAGATTTGATTCTAAGCGCTAATTTTCCTAATAACGCAACATATAGAATGACACTAGTGATGAATTAGGAAAATAAGGATCAAGTACAAGATTTGTTGGATAAAGGGATGATCAAAGAAAGTTTGATTCCATGTGTTCTTCCCATAGTATTGAGTCCAATGGAATATGGAAGATGGAGAATGTGTACAAAATCCAAAGCCATAAACAAGATCATTGTCAGGTAAAAATTCCCCTTACCTTGAAAGGTGATTTTATGTATTACTTCAATGGAGCTAGGTATTTTTATAAAATATATTTGAAAAGTGGATATCATCAAGTAAGGACAAGAGAAGGATATGAATGGAAATTTTCTTTCAAAATAAACATCTTACTTTGAATGGCTAGTAATTCCATTTGGGATAATAAATGCTTTGAGCGTTTTTATGAGGTTAATGAATTATATGCTAAAATACTTCATATGATAGTTTGTTATTATTTATCTTGATATTATCTTAGTGTGAAATCAGTCAAAGGAAGAACATCTTATACATTTCAGATTGGTTTTAAATAAATTGCAAAAATAAAAGTTACAAATCAATTTGGAAAAGTGTATTTTTATTAGCATAGAGATTGTGTATTTAGGTTTTGGTATATCAAGATATGTCTTGAAGATGAACTAGGAGAATGTTAGAGATATTAGTGAATGGCCTACACTAATGAATACTTTTTAGGTAATAATTTTTTGTGGGTTGGCTAGTTTTTATAGGAAATTTATTAGAAATTTCGGTGGAATATGTGCTATGATTGTAGAAACCATTAAAAAGCTAAACAACCATTCCAATGGACTGAAGTGGTGAAAAAATGTTTCCAATTGCTTAAGAAAACAATTATAGAATAACCTATTCTAACATTACCATATTTTAGTAAACTTCTTCAAGTAAAATGTGATACTAGTGGAAGTGTTGTATGTGTTATATTAAGTAAAGAAGATAAGCTAATTTCTTGTTTTAGCGAAAAACCTAATGAGGGTAGACAAAAATACTCATCCTACGACAAGGAGTTTTATGTCATCATTTAAGAATTCAAGAAATGGAGACACTACTTAATACATGAAGAATTTGTGTTGTATATTGATAACCATGCATTGCAATTTATTAGCAGTCAAACCAAGTTGAATCATAGGCATGTCAAGTCACTTGAACAAATTTTATAGATTTTTTTTTATCAAACATACAAGTCAAAAATATAATAAAGTTACTGATGATTTAAGGAAGAGGAGTTTGGTTTTGCAGGAATCTCAAGTAAATGTATTGGGATTTGATATTATGAAGGAAATGTATGAGGAAAATGCAGATTGCGAGGAAGCCTATAAAGCATGTTAAAATCCCATAATCAAGGATAGAATTCCATGGATATTAATGATACAAGAAGGATTGCTATTCAAAAGTAGCCAATTATGTGTTCCAAAATGCTCAATGAGGAAAATTTTGTTAAAGAAGAAGCACAATGGAGGCTTAACAAGAAATTTTGGGAAAGGTAAAAATATTTGCTCAATTAAATGTATATCATTTTTAGGCCAATCATACACTACGTAAAGAGGATTGTTGAATGAAGTATGATATGTTAGCATGCGAAGGAAACGAGCCAAAATATTGGATTGTATCAACCATTGCCAATTCCAAGTAGACCATGGGATTCACTAAGTATGGTATTTGCAATAAGATACATGAAACTCAAAAATGTAACAATTAATTTTTTGTGGTTGATAGATTCTCTAAAATGGCACTTGTCTTGTAGTAATAAAACTGATACAATTAACATTGCAAACGTGCTTTCCAATGAAGTAGTTCGATTACATGGATTGCCATGAAGTATTATTTCTAACATAGATACTAAATGTATTGGTCATTTTTGGAGAATACTATGGAAAAATTTGGGAACCAATCTCAATTTTATTTCAACATACCACCCTCAAACTGACATAGAAACAAAGGTGGTGAACACGAGTCTTGGAAACATCTTGAGAATTTTGGTAAGTAAACATGCCAAGCAAGGGGATCAGGTACTTGCACAAGATAAATTTATACATAATGATTCACCTAATAGAAGCACAAGATTAAGTCCATTCCATGTTATATAGAGAATGCATCCCAAAGGATTTTGTGAATTGAGGAATTTGAGAAAGCAAGAGATGAGAAGTGCAGATGATGAGGATTTTAGAATAGCTATGCAGGAATTACATGACAAAGTAAAGTAGAAAAGTAGAAAGCAGTATAAACAAAGAGAAAACATGAAGAGAATAAAGTTGATCTTTAAAGTTGGATATATGGTATTCATACACTTGAGGAAATAAATATTTACAAAGGGGGAGTACAATAAACTAATTTAAAAAAAGTAGAGCAAGTAAAAATTTTATGAATTTTTCTTTGAATGCATATGAAATAGAGCTTCAAAATGATAATGGAACCTCTCCAATTTTTAATTTTTCAAATTTTACTGTTACAAGGGAGTATAGGGAAATTTAAATAGATTCACCAAAAATTTATGAAGTTCATACTATATAATGGGAGAAACGACTACTAAAAGCACCTCTAAGATAAATCGAGTCAAGCTTAGATAAAAAGACAGTAAAGGAAAGGGGAAAGGGGTACTTTCAATAATTAATCAAGTGGAAGGATCAACCACTTGAAGATGCCATGTGGATGATAGGAGTAGAAATTTCTCAATATAGCAGTAGTATTGAAGAACTCATGAGCAAGAATCCATGAACAAGTCTTTTATCCATAGTAATCTAATGCAGGAGCATAATTTATATTTATATTTCCCTAAGTTTGTAATAGTTCTAGAGCTTTCTAGTGTGTCTACAAACATAGGAGCTAGTTTTTCTCATTGCCATGTAATGTAACCAAATATGATAATTTTATAATGTAGTAAGAAGAGTTAAGTTATTTTAGGATAGATATGAGATTAGTTGTATTTTCTCTAAATTTGGAGAATATGAATCAATCATCCTAGGGGTCAATCTAATTCCTCATATTTGTATAAATAAACCATTTTTAGACTGAAAAATGTTGATAAGGAGAAGTTTAAGGAGATTGAGAGTAATAAAAAGGGTGTATGTGATGCAGGGGTTGTTGATAAATTATGGTGTTTAATTCAAAATTTCTCTTCTTGATAATTACTTTGGATTTTGTTATGTTTCTTTCACTTAGATCTTATTTTAGCTAGCTTATTAAGTCTTTCATCGAGTCAATTATAAAAACACAAGAGACACAAAGTTTAGGCTCTTCAAGCCAGGGAAAAAACCTCTATAAACCATTTTTAGACTGAAAAATGTTAGTAAGGGGAAGTTTAAGAAAATTGAGAGTAAGAAAAAGGGTGTATGTGATGTAGGGGTTGTTGAGAAATTATGGAATTTAATTCAAAATTTCTCTTCTTGATAAATACTTGGGATTTCGTTATTTTTCTTTCACTTAGATATTATTTTAGTTAGATTATTAAGTCTTTCATCAAGTCAATTATCAAAACACAAGAGACACAAATTTTAGGCTCTTCAAGCCAGGGCAAAAACCTCTCCCTCTTGGAGAGGAAAACCCAAAAGAAAATTTTCTTATAGATCTTCAACTGAAAAGTACCATAACCATGACATAGACCCTTGACACCAATATGCCTCCAAGACCTTGTCATTGCTCTTCTTGGCTCCTTAATTTGATCTCCCTTTCTATCAGTGCTCTGCACTAGCCCTAAGGAAGCTTGATCCCTAGTTACCTAATCACAGTTCCTCTTCCTACCTTTCTTCGTCCTCTAGATAGAGATATTTTTGTTGTAGGTACTCCTGAGATATAAATCAAGGCTTGTACATAGCCTTGCCTTACTGATGTAGTGATCATTGAAATCAATGAAGTGTATGATTGTTCTCCTTATTTAGTAAGTAGCATTTCTTACACAGTGAAGCTTGAAACCTTATCACAAACTTCGACCGAGATGATGGGACTCTTCTCCTTTGCTGAGATGTGTATTTACTTGAGATTTTGCCTCTCACTACTCTTCACATTATATCACTTTCTTGTCTCTTCCTGGAATAACCCTCATCGGTCCTCAAATGATCATTGTGTATATGACCCAAAACAAAGATAGACTTCATTGTTTCTATGTTGATTATCCTCATCCTTGTGTACCCAGAAACAAACCCTTTCTTCACACTTTTATTTCAGAACTTGATTCGAACTTCATTGTGTACAATGAAGCTGCATACATGTATTTTTATAGGGACAGTCTTACACTCTTTAGGCCGACATGACTTCCAACTAGTAAGTCGACTTAAATAAGTGTCTATGTCGACATGCATAAGGTTGGATCTGTTGAGAATTTTGGAGGGCTGATGATTAATACAAATTCTCTTCTTCATAATTACTTGTGAGCTTACCTGAGATACTTATGTCTTTTCTTCGTTAACTTATTTAGTCTTTCATCAAGTCAATTATCAAATTACAAGAGACACAATATTAGGCTCCTAGAGCCAGGGCAAAACCTCTCCCTCTTGGAGAGGAAAACCCATGAGAAATTCTTCTTATAGATCTTCAAATGACAAGTACCATGACCAAGACTCAAACCCTTGACCTATGAATGTCTCCAAGACCTTGATACTATTGCTGGTCCTTCTTTTCTTCATTTAACCTGTACTGGCCTTTCTTCTATGAACTATGAGAGGGAAGGTAAATCATAGATTTACCTTCCTCTCTTTTCTTATCCTGCAACGATCCTTAGTTTTCACATCTTCATATTATATACATGATTCACTCATAGATTGTAGGTACTTATAATTATTTTTTCCCGAATCTCTTCTTTACAGCAGCATACATCATAATGTTTCATCTTGGTGATCTGCAACATAGAAATCATAGTGATCCGCGTTATAGGTCCATCATAATAGTCCGCATTTATATTAGACTTAACCATGTCACTTGACATACTTCAATGTTGCCTGAGCTTAACACTCCACATTTATATCATAGTTCAATACTTCCTGAATTTATCATTTAAAACTGAGATATCCGCACTTGAATGAAGTTGAATTCCTCCTTGGAACGCAGATGTGTCCGCATTTTTTTCCCCATCACATATCCGTTGTTTATTAGTATTCAAAATCGGCACTTGCTTGCACAGGATAGTCCACATATAATCACAGTTTATCCCCTGAAGAAATTTGCATTTCATCACTGTTTATCCCTTGAAGAAATATGCATTTAATCATTGCTTTTCCCCTGAAGAAATATGCATTTCTTATCTGTATTTATTCACCAAGAAATCCGCAAGTTGTTCCTCCAATTTATCCACAACTTCAGCACTATATATAGTGCTTTGTTTCTAAGTTTAGGCCGACCTTACCTTTAGTATGTATGCCAACTTGCCCAGTCATTGGAGACCGACTTTAGGAGCTGATCTTTCAACATATATTGTGGGCAATCTTGAGTGCCATTATGGGTCATTCTTTTGTAAGCTCTTGGAGAACATTCTTCAGACTAGACACTTCATTTTCATGACTCTTAATTACACTTATAAATATAAGACAAACCCTAATAGACATCAAGAAGAAGTCTATTTAACCTATAATAAAATCTTGCTCATGAAACCCATGAAGCAAGGGCAAAATACATTTTATTATCTTTGTCTTCTTCTTTACATAAAATAATAATTACATATTCAACATGAAGACCGGCCTAATTACACTTTTCAACACTCCCTCTTAACTAGGGAGGTATTCATACAGGTACATCGTCACTTTCAAACTGAAGAATCTCATAAGAAGAATCGGATTGGTAATCGCATATGTATAGCATCATATCAACCAGCATTTTCCTAATGCAAGGCCTTGACTAACAGCCCCATCTCTCAACGAGACAATGGGCCACAATGTTGGCGAGACACATGACTTATAGACACCATAGTCATTGTATCTCCAAGGTACATACTCCACCTGGGTGTTCCCAAAGTATGACCTTCTTGGACTATTCTTCTTGGGTAGCTATCCCTCAAAGAATATCGGTCCCCGACTACTCTTATCTTGAATGCCCTAACACATTCTCAAAGAGTATAAAATGTCAGATGATTACCTAATCCTCCATTTTTTCTTCCCAAGTGAAGACCAAAATGATGTGTCTATCTCTCCCTCTTAGCCAGGGAGGACCTATTCCACAAGGGAATGTACTCATTCCTGTATAAGGAATGTACCTAAGCTCATTCTTAGGAATTTCCCAGTTTCTTCCAAGTAAGAAATTGATTACCAGGCTCCCTCTCAATCAGAGACCTGCAGCAGCAATGGTGAGACACCTAGCTGCTCATGAATAATTCCTCCCTTTGATGTCATGGATTTCGATATTGAGGAATCTTCAACTTTAGCTCCATAGGGCATAGATCATCCATCACTTCCATTCATGAGTCATGTCATCTACCAGAAAGTGATTCATCTGTCTTTCTCATCTGGTTCACCATTATGCCATGCGGCTTTCCTTCGAATCATCTCCAAGGATCATACATCCTTTCTCATGATTAGCAGCCCTGCACAAATTCATTCAGATAAACATATACATATGGACTTTTAAAACAAAATTTACCTCAGTGACGATCTTTCACCATGACATCTTCCTGTAGGCATCGACATCCTTTATTCAGATTGACACATCTCCTAATGATATTTTTTGTCAAGGGTCTTCTTCTTTACCAGACTTCTGTCAGAGTCTACATATCCTCCAAGGAGATCTCCTAGTCACATCTTATTGGCTTCTGGATGATAATTGCCTCTTGACATTGTTGCATTTCATGATCTCTTCCTTTCTGCACATTCTTCATTCCCAGGAACTTACACATTTTCCAGTTCCTCGTTCATAAACAGCCACCTCATATTCCATGAGGATATATATTTTATGTTGATTTCATCTGTTAGTGCATCGAGAGATCCTCCTTCATAGATCATACTTCTAAATATAGAAGTCTATTACCTGCAACCATGTGACATGACTTCACAGTATCCAGTGTCAGCATATAAATATATACATACCTCATACCTCATACCTCAGCATATAAGTCATCCTTCAACAGTTTTTACTAGAATGAGGAGCTTCATTCCCTTGGTCAGTTCCATCAATATCTCATCACATCCCAGAATTGTGTTTTTCATGATGACCCTTGATCTTGATGACTACCTTCCATCAGTATTGTTATTAGAGAGGTTTTCTAGGAGAAATTTTACCAAGAAATCCTACCATGCTTTGATCAGGATGCTACACTGCTCCCTATCATACAACCAACATCAATCACTTAAAGGAGAATATTATCTCAATCATAGTGGAGATCCCTCACTTCTTGTTTCTTAGATTTCTTTGCATCAGGTTCTTCTCTCATTTTTGAGATATGGGTTTCTTCCTTGTTTCTCTTGTCCTTTTCATATTTAGGACAATATCTTTTATAATTCCCAAGTTCATCACATCCAAATCATCGTGCTTTGTCCATACTATTTTGCGGACTAAACTTACCGAATCTTCCTTTCTTCCTTGACGTGCCTGCAAAGGCTTGATTCCCTTCACTTGATCATGTAACACTTTTGGATTTCTATCTTGTTTCCTCTATTTTACATATAGATCCTAAATCATGGAATGGTGTGGCTTCTTTCTTCCTGTATAAACCTAAAGTGAAGTTTCCCCATTCTTCTGGCTGTGCATTCAGCACCAATGTAGTCATCTCAGTGTCAGACATTTCTTCTCCCAATTCTTGCAGTTGATCTCAGAGAGATTGCTTCTCCTGTAGTACTTATAGAGAATAGCTCCACCAATTTCTCATATATTCCTTTTTTATGATTTTAGATTTGATACCTCTAAGATGAGAGAGTATTTTATGGATTCTATAAGAATCCTTTGGGCTCTTATATCTCCCTTCATGTATTTGGCATGATTTCATTGTCCTTGTCTTCCATGCAGAAAAGTCTGAAACCCTAGCTAGTTTGATGCTTTCTTTGCAAAGAAAATATTTTGATAGATTCATATGAATTCATAGAGATACTTACTTGAGTAGATATTTTTCTTCTTCTATCAGCTTCCTTGTTGAAGATGATGGCAAGAACTCCCTCTTAGATTGATTTCGAAGTAGGTGATCTTGGATCCTTAATGATCAAGGATTACTTCAGAATAAAGATGTCTTCAATAGCATTGAGTGATGCTTAATGATGTGTCTTCCAACAACGTCTTCAATATCATGAATCTTTGATGTTAAAGATTACCTCATCGATGTGTGGATTCCTTGAATAAGGGTGAAAGTCTTCTTGAGATGGCTTGAGGATTTCCTTGCAAACTGATTTGACCTTACAATGTAGACTTTGACTTTTGCTTTGATGCTTTCTAGAAAACTGAATTTTTCATCCTTGAGTGTCTCTTTGTCAAATAGCCCTTTTTCTTTAGCACCTTAGCTCTGATACCATGTTGAGAATTTTGGAGGGATGATGATTAATACAAATTCTCTTCTTGATAATTACTTGTGATCTTACCTAAGATACTTATGTCTTTTCTTCGTTATCTTATTTAGTCTTTCATCAAGTCAACTATCAAATTACAAGAGACACAAAATTAGGCTCCTAGAGTCAAGGAAAAACCCCTCCCTCTTAGAGAGGAAAACCTACGAGAAAGTATTCTTATATATCTTCAAATGACAAGTACCATGACCAAGACTTAGACCCTTGACCTATGATTGTCTCCAAGACCTTGATACTGTTGTTGGTCCTTCTTTTCTTCATTTAACCTATACTGACCTTTCTTCTATGAACTATGAGAGGTTCCTCTCTTTTCTTATCCAGCAATGATCCTTAGCTTTCGCATGTTCATATTATATACTTGATTCAATCATAGATCGTAGGTACTTATAAGTATGTTTTCCCGAATCTCTTCTTTACAGCAGCATACATCATAGTGTTTCATCATGGTGATCTGCAACATAGAAATCATAGTCATCTGCATTATACACATCATAATAGTATGCATTTATATCAGACTTAACCATATCACTTGACATACTTCAACCCTGCCTAAGCTTAACATTCTGCATTTATATCATACTTCAACGTTGCCTGAATTTATCATTTAAAATATAGATATTCGCACTTGACCCAAGTTGAATTCCTCCTGGGAACGCAAATGTGTCCGCACTGTTTTTCCCCGTCAAATATCTGTTGTTTATTAGTCTTCAAAATCCGCACTTGCTTGCACAGGACAATCCGCATATAATCACAGTTTATCCCCTGAAGAAATCCACATTTCATCATTGTTAATCCTTGAAGAAATCAGCATTTAATCATTGTTTTTTCTCTAAATAAATCTGCATTTATTATATGTATTTATTCACCAAGAAATCCACAAGTTGTTTCTAAGTTTAGGCAGACCTTACCTTTAGTATATAGGCCGACTTGCCCAGTTGTTGGAGGCTGACTTTAGGAGCTGATCTTGAGTGCCATTATGGGTCATTCTTTTGCAAGGTCTTGGAGAACATTCTTCAGACTAGACACTTCATTTTCATGACTCTTAATTACACTTATAAATATAAGACAAACCCTAATAGACATCAAGAAGAAGTCTATTTAACCTATAATAAAATCTTACTCATGAAACCCATGAAGCAAGTACAAAATACACTTTATTATCTTTGTCTTCTTCTTTACATAAAATACATAATTACATAGTCAACATGAAGACCGACCTAGTTACACTTTTCAACAGGATCTTCAACATGAATTGAGTTGACTTCAAGGAGAATTACGAAAAGGTCTTGAGGCATACTTTTACATCAATAATTGTTTTTTATATATTCATATACATGACTCTAAATTATACTTTTATGACAAGATGACAAACCCCTAAAGACATCAAGAAGAAGTCTTTGACCTATAATAAAAGCTTCTTGCTCATGAAACCCATGAGGGAAGCTTTACAAAATACATTTTATCGTCTTTGTCTTCTTCATTACATAAATTCATAATTACAAGTTATTATGAAGACCAAACCTAGTTACACTTTCTAAAAGGAGCATCGATAAAATTTGAATTGACCTCTACAAGGTCAAAGAATTTTTTTACCACAAGACTCTAGCTCCTTAAATTTTGAATTTTTTTAAGTAGATTAGGTTGAATAAAGTTTGAATTGCCATGTAATTAATTATTTTTAGTAAATTGTTTAGTTTTAGCCTATGAAAGCTCAATTATGATATTAACCCTAAATTGGCTTATTCGAACCTATTTATGTGTATTTGAAGGAAGTCGAATATGTGTTTAAGACAACATTTGAGTTAATAAAGAGTTTGATTTTATGTGCCTATCAAAGTTGCAAAAATGATTAAGTGTTTGTGAATGAACTTCGTAATCCATGGCTAAATTGTTCCTCTAATCTTTGTTTTTTTTTTTTTTTTCAACAGGAGAAAAAGCGTTGTTTTAGATATTAAATCATAGGAAAACAGTCCATCATCCTTGTACATGTGCAGCTGAAGAGTAGAAAATCCGATTCTCGACTGGAGAAAGGGATGTCCCATTCAGGCAGAGGTATAAAAAACTAGAGATAGGTGCCCTATCAGACAAAACTGTGACACAATATGAGATCACAACAGCACATCGGTCCCAGCTATGGGTCTAGCGACCAGGCGAAGTAGCCAGGAGGAAATTACATAGATCAATGAAGCAAAAACCAGAGATAATAAAACAGGCCGCATGGTAGATACGGATCATTACAAAACCATGTGGAAAAGCCGATTGAAGCAGTGGAACCAGCGAAAGGTCAAAAGCGATGCAACCTGAGCGCTGTAGCCAATTGGAAAAATGTAAGAAGAGAGAGCAACATCAGATAGGCAATATGAGCAAGACAATACCAGAACAGTTGTCGAGCTCCAATCCAACATAGCATCCCGTATGAAGAGAAATCCCAGGGCCTATAAAAGACACCAAAATCCGAGTACCTACAAAGGGAAAGAGAAGGTGGACTCAGCTCTATTATCACTGATTTTTATGACAGTAATGGAGCCAAAATCCTGTTCCAGCCCAAGTTTAGAGAGTTTATCCGCCCTGCTGTTCAACTCTCTGTAAATGTGGTGGGTAGAAGCCCTCTGAAATTGAGAGAGAAGGTGGGTAGTATGATCAATCCAGCCGCTAAGATGAGAGCTTCGGAGAATAGCCCTGCCCGAGATACCTTCAACAATAATCTGGGAATCCCCATATATATCAATGCAAGGGATTTCCAGGTGTAGAGCCACAAGGAGTCCGCTCCATAGGGCTAATAACTCAGCTTTATTGTTAGTCCCAGGGCCGCCATTCCAGAAACTATGGTAGCGATCCCCACACTCCAATTTAAGCAAGGCCCCGCAGCCACAGACCCCTGCCTGCTGTGCCCCATCAAAAAAGAGTGCCGGTACATTGATCGCATGAGGTCTATACCTGATAGACAGGTCCTTTACGCCCTCATCCGGAGCAGAGTGACTATGAAGCCATTCCAGAATCCGCCGGTACATCCTGTAGGGGTCCCACAACACCCCATTGAACAGCAGATTGTTCCTGGAGCACCAAATCTCCCAGCAGACATAGAAAGGCAGAGCCTTGTTCCCTACACCGTTGGAAGCCCAAAAATCATAAGCGTGGGCCTGTGACAGAGGCCTCCAAGATGGGTAGCCAGCCCAGTGAGCTATCATTTCCCAGAAGCCCAATATTGTCTTACATTCAAAAAATAAGTGGGAGACAGTTTCCAGCTGTTGTTTGCAAATGGTACAGCGTCCCGGTCCGATCATACCTCTATGTTGTAGGTTCTCCGACGTGAGGATCCTCCCTTTCCTAAGAAGCCAGTTGAAAAGAAGGATCTTGTGAGGAATCCTCCACTTCCACGCCTTAGTGAAACCAGGGATAACATTGGAGGTGGTTCTTTCAGCTATCATGTTCGAATAAAAGTCCTTAACACTGATGTTAGATCCCTTGTGCAGCCCACCCCACACGATCCTATCACCTGAAGGATGAAAAAGGAAGCCAGTCCCCTGGAAAATGTTGATGATGTTCTGCCAAGAATCACTGTCCTCCTCCTGTAAGCCAAGTCTCTCAAATGTCTTCCATACAGGAGCATCGTTATTCCAATGAGAGATAAAATCGGAGATGAAGAAGTGCCCCCTATGGGACAGCCTGTGGTATAAATCTGGTTCAATGCCATGGTCAGAAGATACCCCCAGAATATAGGAGCACGAGATAGGTATCCTCCTCCCATCTCCAAGTTTCCACCTCACGTTCTTCTTGATAGTCCCCAAGCTTTTAGATATACTCCTCCAAATCATGGACGCACCCTTAAGAGGAGTCATTGGGCCGAGGATGTAAATTTCCATAGATCTGGAGCCCACATATTTGTCCAGCATGATATTCGACCATATGCCGGAACCCGCCAGGGCCCTCCATAAAGATTTGGCTAGTAAAGCCATAGAGAAAGTCTTCAGATCCAGTAGACCCCAACCACCCAAAACTTTTGGGAGGGTGATCTCCGACATCTTACATAGGTGATATTTTTTTTTATCTCCCACTCTGGCCCATAGAAAATGTGACATGATAGCATAAATCTTGTTGCAAATCTGCGCAGGAATGAGGAATAAGTGCCCCCAATAAACAGTGAGCTGCGATAGAACAGCTTGAGTGAGAACGAATCTCCCTCCCAAAGTGAGCCAACGGTTAGTCCATTTCGCAATTTTATTCCTGTATTTTTCGACTAAGCATTCCCAATCTTTGTTCAGATAAGAGCAGGGCTTTAAACGGAACCCCAAGTAGGTGATGCCATCAGAAGTTTTGGTAGCACATACTCCCATAATCTCAGCTATATGAAATATTTCCGCCTCCTCACCATGATCAAAAAGCAGTTTGGACTTATGTTTATTGATGACAAGGCACGTGGCCGTGCCAAATCTGTCCAACAAGGAGTGAAGGAAGACCCAGTCTTCGCGAAGGATGCAACCAAAAACCAGTAAATCATCAACAAAAATTGAGTGGGTGATCCTGACCTGTGGAGATACCAGCATACCTGTAAAATGTCCCTCCTGAGCAACACAATTAATCAGCCGACTGAAACCCTCCATAACAAGAAGGAAGATGAGCGAAGACAGTGCACAGCCCTGTCTCAGTCCACGTCCAGCATTGAAGAAAGTAGAAGGGATCCCATTGATGATGACACTATATCTCACCGAACATATACACGCCATGATCCATCTAATGGCAGGCAAATGCAGACCAATCTTGTATAGTGCCAATCTAATGAATGACCAGTCTACGGAGTCATAAGCCTTGTAGAGGTCGACCTTGTAGATAATACCACCCTGCTTCTTATCGTGCATAGTGTGCAGAGCCTCCTGCGCGATGGCAACGGCATCATGAATTGATCTGCCATTTAAAAAACCATATTGTTCATCCGAAATCCACTTAGAGAGAGTTGTCTTCAGCCTGTTTGCAATAAGCTTCGAAGAGATCTTGTATAATACATTGCAAAGAGCAATAGGGCGGAAGTCTGAGAAAGTTATAGGATCCGAAGTCTTAGGAATGAGTGCAATAAAGGTGGAGCTAATGGCACCCGGCATCTGTCCCTTTGTTCGGATCGACTCAATCAGCTCCAGCAGTTCGGCTCCTATAAGGTCAAAAAAGCCGATGAAGAATTCTACCGGCCACCCGTCAGGCCCAGGGCTCCTGTCCTTGGCGAAAGTTTTCAGTACAAGTTGTAATTCCTCCAATGATATGGGGGCCATGAGATCCTCAGCAGAGAGCTGGTCAAACATCACCGGTATGTGGTTAAGAACCCACTGTTGGCTGTGACAAGAGATTCCCTCATCTTGTTTATAGAAATCACCAAAAAATTCAGCAGCATATCTCCTGATCTCTCTTCATCAGAGATGATGGTACCCTCCTTGTCCCGTATGCTCCAAATGGCATTTTTAGCCCTTCTGCCAGTTGCACAAGCATGGAAGTACTTAGTATTTAAGTCTCCCTCATCGAGCCACTGTTTTCTGCTCTTTAGCTTCCACGTGAGCTCTTCGATTCTTAGAAGTTCAGTCTTCCTACCTTCCAACGATTTCAATAATTCATATTGACCAGCATCAGGAGGTTGAGTTAAAAAAAGGTCATATGTCCGGGCAATGCGCTCAGAGATTTCTGCCAGTTCCAACCTCTGTGCGCGCTTCTTTTCACGCTCCCATTTCTTGACAATATGCTTCAATGCCACCAATTTTCTAGTCAAACCACTAGCATATGGTAGCAACACCGCATCTTCCTTCCAGAAATTCGAAACCAGATTGGTGAATTCAGGGTCGGAGAGCCATACCCTATTGAATTTAAATGGGGCTCCCATATTAATAGCTTCAAGACGCCACGACAAGCTAATAGCCCTGTGGTCCGACAGAGAAGAATCGTGGACAGAGAGGCGCATGTGTCCCAAGATGTTAATCAGCCCTGCGCTGACCATGGTACGATCCAGAACTTTGGCGATGTAGTCATCCCCGCATCTGTGGTTTGACCAGGTGGGAACAGCAGGACGTGCATTGATGTTGATCAGATCCCGGTTATTCAGGATGTGCAAAATTCTGCTAGCAGCCCGGTCAAGCCTAGCTTTTTTACCCCATGATTCGTCCACAGAGAGGGCGACATTGTAATCTCCTATCATCATCAAGTTTTTCAGGTCCAGTATCCCACTATTGTCCATCTTGTCCCAGAATTCCACCTTCCTGCTGCAGGGTGCATAAACATTAATGATGGCCACCTGTTCGCAAGTCCCCCTGATAAAACCATTTAGAAAGATGCCCCCAAAGAATTTGTATGCTGTGAAGTTGAAATGTTGTACGTCCCATCCTACAGCAACGCCACCCGATCTACCCACAGCGTCAACTCCAGCAGCCTTCCAACCCGGGCAGATCTCTAAAATAGCGTTCACCGCATCCTTGCGACGAGAAAGGGTCTCCTAAAGACAAATGACCGAAGGTCTGACATTTCGAACTAAATCCCTGAGGTGAACAATCTTTGAGGGATCGCCAACCCCTCTGATGTTGAGGGATAAAATGGTTGTCATATCCCACCTTCATGCGGGCGGCTCGCTCTAAGGGCCCAATCCGAATCAATGTCCAAAACAGGTATCTCCTGTAGATTCAAAACCTCACCCCTGTATATTTCTTTGATCTTTTTTCTCCCTCTGAAGTGTCTGGAGCCCTTTTTCGAAGTTTTCCGGACAGTGATATTTGCCGCTGACCCCGGCGATATGGTAGGAGAGATTCCCCTGACCTTTCTATCAAAGACGGTCAATTCCGCAAAGTCCAGAGTTGGATTCTTTAGAAGGCCCTCCAGGTCAGTCTTTGCGTCATTCCTGGGTGATTCAAATCCCTGTTCGGGGACCCTAGATCGGTCAATGAAGGGAGATGCCCATTCCAGGGCAGGCATTGATGGGGATGCAGAGAGAGGACAATCAGCAGGGAGGTCGTGATTAGTGGTTGGGTCGTCTTCAGAGCCGGGCGGAATAAAAGGTTGGGTGGGAGCGGAAAGTGTAGCAGCATCCTTGGGCGATTCACAATCCAGATCATCGTTAGAAGCATTTTCATTAAAAGGTGAAGCCCATTCCAGGGCAGGCATGGAAGGGGAAGCAGCGAGGGGACAATCAACTTGTAGGTCCTGTTTGATGGAAGGAGCATTCACGGTGCAGAGAGGAAGCGAAGGGTGGGTAACAGAGTTGGAGGGGGGGGCGACCCCGTAACGAAAGCTAGAGCCGACTTTCGCCAACCGATAACGGGCAGGGAGATCGGCAAGAGGAGAGGCTTTTGAGGGGGGAGGCGTGTGCATCCCGGAGCCAGCCTTGCCAATATAAGAAAGATGACCATCCGGAATAGCGTTGCAGTGCGACTTACCCGAGGATTCCGCCTCAGTGGATAAGGATGAAAAGCCGCCTTGTCTCTTAGGCAAAGTGTAATTGCGCCTCCTCGCTGTCTTCGAGAATCTGGTAGGGCATTCCCGCTTAAGGTGGCCCGTTTTGTGGCAACATAGGCATCTATAGGGGATGCCCCAATAGTCAACCCGTTGAAGGTGTCTCCTCCTGCCCCAGACCAATTCGACATCCCCCGCCAGCTGATGCATAGTGGGCACTTCGATCAAAATCCACGCAACACGTTTGTCCGGGACGCCAACGCTCCGCGGGTCAACGTATCTTGTCGCTCCAATAGAGTTACCAATGGCAGAGAGAGCCTTTTCAGTCCAGTATTCAAGCGGAAGGCCAGGTAATTTGGCCCAAATGTACCTGCCCCGCGGGGCATCTACAAGAGGATCAAATCCTAAATACCAAGGCATAATCTGGAGATAGTTGCGACCAGATACCCATACTCTGTCCATAACCTTGCTGCGATCTTGTTCGTGCATGAAATGTACAGTGAACCAGTTCCCCATAAGCATGTTGATCTTTGGCATGTATCCAACCTTCCTAGTCCAGCATCTTTGGGCCCATTCATACATGTCAATTTCCTTTGAGTCGGCGTAAATCCATCTGCCAACCAGCGCCCGTTTTTGAAGGCTACATACTATGTCAATTATGTCATCATTATCCAGGAGCACCTCTTTGACCTCCTGTGCCTGTCTATAAACAGAACAGTTCTTCCCACGTCGCCTTCTGCTGTCTCGCCTTCGATTGGGAAGGGAGGGTCCAGAGACGGGAATGTGTGAGGTGTTCTCAGAAAGAGACTTTTCCAGCTCCACAGTCTGTACAGGCAGAGGTCCCAGAGGATGTCAGGAGGAAGTATAACCGGCCTTCTTGGCCCCATCACAAAGTAATTCAGCTTGTATCGTAGCCGCAATAAAGACCTCCTGAGCAGAAAGGTCGGAGGAGAGGTGGACCTCCCGGAAGTCCAACGGTCTCCTACACCCTGGCCCCATGTGATACGACCAAAACCGGTAACAAGGTTACCCCAGAGCAGAAACATTAGGTGGGAACTAAAGCAGCCAATCCCAATCACATGCAGAGATCACAGTCCGAGATCTGAAAGCAAATCCAAGGACAGCCGAAAAAGGTACAGAATGTCTGAGGTATGGAGAAATGTAAAAAAGTCCAAAAACAGAGGCCCGGTAGTAACCTGGATGAATAAAATATAGGGGAAAAAAAAGCAATGTACCACCGGAATTGAATAGCGAGGGCCGTGGCATGTGATACTATGGATCAGAGATTAAAAAAAAGCACTGCAGCAGAATCACAATGGGGATACTTGATACGACGTCCCATACTAGCTCCCCGATCCGATAGGATACGAGATCACTCAAAGCATTAACATCGGTTGGCAGTCCTCTAATCTTTGTTAATAGCGTGTAAAAATTGTACATGTTGATCTATTATGTTGTGCATCAAATTTGAGCTATTTGAAGTCTCTGTGCATAAAACCGTCGAAAGTCTCATCAACCACAGGAAGAACCTTTTTCGTCTATGTTTCTCGGGCCTTCGGATTATTGAGTATTCCTTAAAGCGTCGAGAAATATCTTTGCGAACTGACCCAAGCCTCTTTTGTGTGATACATTAACTAACGGAATCGAGGAGTTTTTTATCATTAACTGCAATCTCAGTCTCGAGACCTTGGAAGGACAAGCGTTGTGAAATGCCGAGGTTTCAAGTCGAGAACCGATGGTGAAATCCGTCGTCTAACGAGCCGATAAACACAAAAACAATGAGTTAGTTAATATTTTGACCTCGGTCTCGATATCTCGGGAAGTTGTGAAGGTTGCAAAATTCTGTGGTTTAAAATGCCGATACGAGAAGTTTCCCATCGAGCTAAGATAGGCATAATGCATTTCTTTGGGATTTCGACTCAGCTTGGAGTTGTATAGATTGTCCAATCAGTGCTAGGGAAAACAAATAACCTTGGAGTTAAGAACCATTATTAAGGAGTTGTTTATTGAGGCAACAGAATAGTTTGGATGGCAATTTTTTATCGAAATTCGGTAAAAAAAATTCAAAAAATCAGGTAGTTGGAGTGTTTGAATTGCATTTTTTATCGTGAAAATGGATTCAACACCATCAAAAACCCTTAGGGCACCCAAAATACTGAAGTTTAACCACTGTAACCCAGATTTTCAAAAATCTTTGCCGGAATTTTTTATAATCTTACTAGAATTTCTGGGTTATTCTGTGGGTTTTTTAGACTACGGCCACCATTAATAGTATCAGAGCAAATCCCACATCAACTTCCAGGAACAAGAGTGATGACTCATAGAATTGGTGTAAAAGGAGGTTGAAGAGGAAGAAGACTTGTAGCCCATGTTGAAGTAATGGAAGCTATGCAGCGATTGGAGGCAAGATTGGATGCCATGGAAACTAACAAATGGAGAATTCTTGATGCTGGAGATGTGAGTGAGTTAGAGGAGTCTCCAGAAAAGGAAGCAACAAATGGGGAGATAGTTGAACTTAAAACATTGAGAGTAGTTCTTGGATCTACTTCAAGGCCCAAGCTTGAAGTGTCAACTTACAGTGGCAATTTGAATCTGGGAGAGCTTGTGGATTGGGTCAACAAAATGGACAAGTTTTTTTAATATGAGGAGATGGATGATGAAAAGAAGATTAAGTTTGTTTTCACCAAGTTAAAGGGATATGCAGCTTTATTTTTGGATGGTGTGCAAGATGAGAGGAAAAGAAACAACAAGCAGAAGATTAAGATTTGGGACAAAATGGTTGCAAAACTTAGGAGTAAGTTTTTTCCTAGGGATTATCAACTCTTTTTGTTTAGAAAAATGTAGAATATTAGACAAAGATTAATGTTTGTGAAGGAATACACGGAGGAGTTTTATAAGGTGGATATAAGAGCAAGTCATTTAGAAGAAACTACAGAGAAGATAGCCTAGGTACATAAATGGTCTTAGCTTGGACATTTGGGATGAGATAAGAATGTTATCTCCTAAAATTGTAGAAGAAGCATACCAACTTTCCTTGAAAACTGAGGAGAAACGCATAAGGAAATAGTGTGGCAGAGGGAAGAGTTTTGTCAGAGGAAGAGGATAACACTTTGGCAGAGGAATATCTACAGCACAAAGAGATGCAGCTAGTCGTCCAAGTCATTCGGGATAATCATAAGGTGACTTCAAAGGCAGAAGAACCTTTTCTAGAGGAAAAAGTAGAGGTAGAGGAACAGATTTTAGAGGTTACAAGTGTGCAAGATGGGAAATAGATCATTTGATTGTCCATAAAATGATGGTACGAGTTAGAGAAATGCTATTGTTGCTCAAACAAAAGAAGGAGAGGTGAAGGCACAAGAAGAAGAGAATGTCCCTGAGACAAGGGAGTCCCTATTGTTGAAGAAGGTGTTGGTGAAGCCTAAAAAAGAAGTCATTGAGCCACCTCAAAGGAAAGCTTTATTTAGGATTGTTTATAAAATTAAAGGGAAGTGTTGCAAGGTGTCTATTGATAGTGGTGACACAAATAACTTAGTGTCCACGAAAGTGGTGGAAAAACCAAATTTGATGAAGGTCAAACACCCGACACCCTATAAGGTGTCTTAGCTTCAAAAGGGTCATCAACTGTTAGTGAATGAACAATTTCAAGTGGAGTTGTAGGTGGGTAGCTACAAAGACAAAATTTTATGTGATGTTATGCTAATGAATGTGTGTTGCGTTCTATTGGGCAAGCCACGGTAGTTTGATAGAAATGACATGCATGCTGGAAAGAGAAATGCATACAAGTTTCAAAAAGATGGGATAAATTGTACACTTGTACCATTACAGGAGGAAGGTATAGCAGAAAATGAAGACCCAACAACATTGTTGACGAGTGGAAAGGAGTTTTTATAGCAGGTTGAAGAAAATAATACCTAAATATTGGAAGTGTTTCGTAGATGATACCTTTGTCTTATGGTCCCATGGTATTTTTGCACTCCCCAAATTTCTTTCCCATCTCAATAGCATCTCCCCCCACATCCAGTTCACTATGGAGATGGAAGAGGACCAATCCCTTCCCTTTCTGGACATTCTTTTTTCCCGCCTCTCAGATGGTTCTCTTACCCACTAATTCTATCGAAAGAAGACTCATACAAACAGGTACCTTCATGCCAACTCCCACCACCATCCTGCTCAAAAATCTGTAATTCTCAAAACCCTTGTATCCCGCGTCATTTGAACTTCCTCATCCCAATCCTTTCCCAAAGAAAAATCCCATCTCTCTACAACTCTTAAATCTAATGGTTACCCCTTTTCCCAGATCAATAAGGCCTTTCGCTCTAGCCTCCATCCCCGCCCTAAAACCCTTCCTAACCCCCCTCCCTTAGCCAAGGTAACCCTTCCTTACATTCAAGGGGTTAATGATCACTTATCTTGGTTCCTCTCCAAAAAGAACATTAAAACCTTCTTCAAGCCTCATAGAACCCTCATCCAGCTCTTCAGATCATCCAAGGATAAAAATGAACCTATGTTAGGTCCCGAAGTCTATGAGATCCCCTGCTCCTGTGGAAAGTCTTACTGAGAGGCCCTTCAAAACTTGGTTGAAAGAACACATGGTTGACAACATCCACAAGCGGGTTTCTAACTCTGTTGTTGCTGAGTACTCTCATTCTACCAAACACCTTATTTATTTTTGACAAATCCAAAATCTTAGCATATGCCCCTTATCATTCCATTATGGTCATTACGAAAGCACTAGAAATTGAAAAGCACCCTAATAACTTTAATCGAGATGATGGGTATCATTTAAGTCAATCCTGAAAACCCACCATCTATTTTTTATCATCTAAACGCCTTCCCACTAATTCATATTCTAACAAATCCTAGCTTTCCATAAGCTCTTACCTTCTCCTTTAATTCATCCCCCCACATTAATCTCTACAAAAAAAAATCTTGGTTTACTCTTTTCTTTTATTACTCCTTTACTTTTTAATTAATCAATTTAATGCATAAATGCATGAATTCCATCGTTATCAATTCTTTACCATGTATTTCCTATATATATATATATATAATGACTCATTTAATATTTAATACATTTCTTTAATTATTTAACCCTATCTCGAAATTTGATCAAATCATGTCAATTCAAGTTATTCTATTAAAATCATATTTCCACTCTTTATAATTCTTTTATTTTCTTTATAAATATGTGGTTATATCCTTTTAAATAATTTAATAAATTAAAATTTCTAATTCTTATTCCTAAAATTTTTAATTTTAATTCATTTTAATTCTTAAAAAACAATTATAACTTTTATATTTAATCTAAATTAAAATTTTAATTTTTTTATTTTAATTTTATTTAAATTAAAATTAAAAGTATCCATCTCTTTGACTAATTTATTATCATT
Source organism: Pinus albicaulis (assembly GCA_034641835.2). Taxonomy (NCBI): domain Eukaryota; kingdom Viridiplantae; phylum Streptophyta; class Pinopsida; order Pinales; family Pinaceae; genus Pinus; species Pinus albicaulis. Next base: position 73,752,555 of record CM076572.1, on the reverse strand, counting down.
CTTTTAATGGCTAGTTTTATTTATTATTCTAATCTTAATTTTAAATTTGAGTCCAAATTTACAAAATCTTTTATCTCTTTGACCTAATCAATTTATCATTGCCCCCTAATTCTCCCTCTAGCTAACGACTAACTTTCTCCTCTTATCTATATAATTTGGTCCAGCACTCTTCCTATCACATATCAAGCTTCTTTCTCCTGAAGATGGGTGAAGTGTTCACCCGAAACGTCGATCCCTTCAATGAAAATACACAGGTTTCCAGAAGTTCTCATCAACAAAATGAAGTAAGTTTTGCTTTAGTGTGCAAACCTAGAGTAATACTTACAACAACTATAATTGAATATTTTCCTATTGAAATCCAGGAAATGTTGAATAAGTACGACGATATTATTGTGGATGACCTGCCTAATGAATTACCACCTATGAGAAGCATAAGTCATCAAATTGATTTGACACTTGAGGTAAGTCTACCAAACAAGGTTGCATAAAATTGACCCCTCGGGAAAATAAAGAAATTAGAAGGCAAGTTCAAAAGTTGCTAGACAAAGCACTGAACAAAGAGTCTGAACCCATGTCTTGTGCCAACAATACTAAGCCCAAAAAAATATGGTGGATGGAAGATGTGCACAAACTCAAGAATCATTAATAAGCTCACAATTAGGTACAGGTTTACCTCACACAGATGACTTATTAGACCATTTAAGTGGTTTTAATTATTTCTCTAAGATAGATTTGAAAAGTGGATATCATCAAATCAAAATTAGAGAAGGAAATGAGGGGAAGATAACCTTTAAAACTAATGATGACTTGTATGAGTGACTGGTTATGCCATTTGGTTTGTCTAATGCACCTAGCACCTTTATGAGATTAATGAATGAGGTGTTAAAAGAATTCATAGAAAAGTTTTTGATTATGTATCTAGATGACATTTTGGTGCCATAGTCAATCTAGAGAGGAGCATTTGAGGCACTTGGGATATGCTTTGGAAAATATGCAGTGGGAAACGTTATTAGTTAACTTGAAAACATGTTCATTTCTGAAAGCCAAACTTATTTATTTGGGCTTTACTATAATGGTTTAAATATGGATCCTAAAAAGTAAGGGAAATCATGGAGTGGCCTTCTCCTAGGAATATATTTGAAGTTAAAAGTTTCCATGGATTGGCTCACTTCTAGAGAAAATTCATTAGGAATTTTAGTAGGATGATTGCTCCAATCGTAGAAACTATAAAAAAGGGTAAACAACCATTCCAGTGGACTTCAGAAGCAGAGAAAGGATTTCAGTTATTGAAGAAAAAGATTATAGAGCAACCTATCTTAGTGTTTCCAAATTTCAATAAGCCCTTCCAAGTGAAATGTAATGCAAGTGGTGAAGCAATTAGAGTTGTGTTAAGTTGGGAGGAGAAACCCATAGCATATTTTAGTGAGAAACTAAATGAGGAAAGGAAAAAAATTTCATCTTATGACAAGGAATTTTATGTTGTTGTACAAGCATTAAAAAAATGCAAGCATTACTTAATGTAGAAAGAATTTGTTTTGTATTCAGATAATCATGCTTTATAATACATAATGCAGCAACCAAAATTGAGTCAAAAACATGTTAAATGGATGGAGTTCTTAGAAAGTTTTACTTTTGCATTAAAACACATCAATGGCCAAGTTAATAAAATTGCAGATGCTTTAAGCAGAAGAAGTCTAATAATGCGGGAAAGTCAAATACATGTAATGGGTTTTGATTTTATGAAGGAATTGTATGAGGATGATGATGATTTCAAAATTACTTATGAGGCATGTAAAAATACAGTGGTCAGAGACAAGAGTAAGTAGATTGAGTATATGCTACAAGATGGGTTACTATTTAAAAATGATTAACTTTGTACTCCAAGGTGTTCAATGAGAGAAAAATTAATTAAGGTGAAACATAGTGGAGTACTAGTTGGACATTTTGGGCATGATAAGACTTATGAGCAGTTGAAACATTTTTACTTTTAGCCAAAAATGAAAACTGATGTTGAATTAGTTGTGAATGATTGCAAAATTTGTCAATATGCAAAAGGGAAGAGTCAAAACACAAGTTTGTATACCCCATTACCAATCCCAAACAAACCTTGGGATTCAGTAAGTATGGATATTGTGTTGGGTTTTCCAAAGACACAAAACGATAATGACTTTATCTTTGTAGTGGTTGGTAGATTTTCAAAGATGGTTCATTTCATTCATTGTTTTAAAACAAGCAATTCTACTAATATTGAAATTTTGTTTTTCAAAGTAGTAAGATTGCAGGTGTTACCCAAGAGTATTATCTCGAACAGAGATACTAAGTTTCTTGGACATTTTTGGAGGACCCTATGGAAGAAGCTTGGAACAAATTTGAGCTTTAGTTCAGCTTACCACCCACAAACGAATGGACAGAATGAGGTAGTCAATAGGAGCTTAGGGAATATCTTAGGTAGTTTGGTTGGAGAACATCCCAAATAGAGGGATCAAGTGTTTGCTCAATCAGGGTTTGCATATAACAACTCATTGAATCGAAGTGCACGTCAATTTCCATTTCAAATTACACATGGAATGCATCCAAGAGGAGTTCATGACCTTAGAAATTTGGGACAGGTAGAAAATATAAGCATAGATGTGGAATATTTTGACATAGCCGAAATTCTTGAACATGTAAAACAGAAGTTATAGGAAAGCAGCCTCAAGTACAAAAAAAAAAAAAGAAGAGTATATCTAAAAAGGAGAGAAAAAAACTTTGATGTAGGTGATTTGGTCTTGCCACATCTGAGGAAAGAAAGATTTCGCAGAGATGTGTATAACAAGTTGAAGCTGAAAAGAATAGGACCTTGTAGAATCTTCAGAAAGTTTTCAACTAATGCTTGTTAAATAGAGTTGCCATCAAGGATTGGTGTTTAGTCAATTTAATGTCTTAAATTGCTTGCATAAATTATCAACCGAGGTTTGTAAATTGATGAAGTGTAGTGCACCGTATGTGCTTAGTTAACCTTTCTTCTTCCTTGGTTGTTTATATTTTATGTTGTTTTGGGGGTTTTTGTTATTTGATGTCTAAGAATGTTCAATCTAAAACCTATGAAAAGATTTAAATGAATCTAATGAATTTTAAGAAAGAAGAAAAGGAAGTGTTCCTAAATTAATCTAATTTACATAAAAATAAATCAAAGATTGTTGGCTAGTTAGAATCTAATTTGGAAAACGAAGCATCTATCTTATCTTGTCATTAGTTATATTCCATGGATCTAATTCTTAGAACTAAGATTGAAATTGCAGTGTTTGTCTTAAGTAAAAACAGAGAATGAAAACAACTAATGTACTTCTAGTTACTCCGAGATTCAATTATGAAATGTGACCACCTTGAAATGATGTGTAAGTAACTATCTATATTTTATCTTCTAATGTCCTAGAACAGTAAGCAAAGGATGCAAAGGAAAACATCTACTGTATATTTAGATACTCCAACATTCAATTATGAAATGTGACCTTCTTGAAATGGTGTTAAGTAACTAATTATACCTAATGATCTAGAAAGTATGCATAAAGTAACTCAGTAATTACACTCATTAAACATTCAGTCTTGAAACATGATTAAATCAATCTCTTTGGAATGACTTTTAGGAATATCAGTGATGCAACTAAGTGAGGATCTGAAAGCAAAATGTGAAAGCATGTAAAACTGATTGCAACAACTAATGTATATTTGATTTTCCCTAACATTCAATGTGAAGTATTACCCTCTTGAGATGTTGTGTAAGAAGTCAACCATACCTTAGTTTCTAAATTCCTAGAAAGAAAATAAAAATGTGCAGAAGAAACTCAATAACTATATGAATTAGACATTCAATCATTTAGTTCAAAATCATCATCATGAAATGACTTTTGAGAACATCCATTTACACAATTAATTGGTAATTTTATTCGAAAAAAATGAATGATAGAACAGTAAGAAAACTAGATAATTGTATATTCTTATTGCTTCAATCTTAATTCGATTTGAAAACAAAGTTATCTATCTTCACGAAATATTTTAGAAGAACAAGACTTACACAGTTATGTTTTTAACATTATGTAATTGATCAAAACTGGAATGAAACATTAATCTAATAAAAAAATATAATTGCTGAAAACAGAGTAATGGAAATTAAACTAAAAACAACTTAAAGACCTCTTCCAGTGCAGGGGCCCTCTGCAACTGATTTGGCTGAAACACTAGTTGGTTAAAAGTGCACTTAAGAAATCATTGGAAACGTGAATTTTGTATTATGATGGAACGAAGTCTTAATACAGAGTATCAGCAAAAAGGCTTAAACTTAAAACTTAATTTCTTAACTATCTTCTCGGTTATGTACAACCAGTGTTTAAAGGAAAATACACATAACTGTCTATGAGGTAATCTTGCTACAGGTGGCTAATTATATAATTGTAATAGGACTATTTGACTCTTGATTTGCTACTATAGAGCAAATCAAGAGTCCTGCTACTCTTGGATAATGTACTTTGACTATGCCTTTGACCATGATCTTAAGCCTGTTTTTCTGTCGATCTTGACCGAGTGAATAGGACAAAATCCATGTGGAGATGATTCTAGAAATGCCCATGTAGCTCAATTCTTCATTTGACACCTAGAACTTGTCAGACCATGAGAGTAGCTACGGAATCCACAGTTAGTTGCAGAATAGGCTGTGTTTTGTAACTAAATTGCAAAAATCTATTAAAATAGCGAGAACATGAAAATATAACATGGCAGTCATTTTAATGCATTCCATAAGCCAAAACATAGCATTTATCATTGATTGGAGTATGTGATCTTATGAGAAAGTAAGGGAAAAAAGGTGAGAAAGGATGTCAAGGAGAGAGTAATTCTGAGATTCAACAATTCGCATCTCTCCTATCTTAAATGTTGCAAAATTATATGAGTACTAAGCAGTTGAAGCTACCCAAACAACATATTACATTGGAAAACAACAAATTCAGTGGCAAAAGAAGTTGCCAACAACAAAGCCTTTACAGCGTATGAAGATTTTGGATCAAAGAGTGATTAAGAAGACAAGGGGAAAATAGTAATATGAGTACTTGGTCAAGTGGAAGAACCATCCAATAGCAAATGTTATTTGGATTATTGCTACATTATTACAAAAAAGTGGCACTTCAATTGGATACCTCACATGTAGGGGCCCATGAAGAGATTGTTTATTGGGAGTATTATGCGAGGGCATCGATCAAAACCTGAATCGACCTCTACAAGGTCAAAGAATTTTTTTACCGCGAGAGTTGGCTCCTTAAAATTTGAATTTTGTCAAGCAGATTAGGTTGAACGAAGTTTGAATTTCCATGTAATCAATTACTTTTAGTAAATTGTTAAGTTTCGGCCTAAGAAGGATCGAGTCCGATCATAAGCCTAAATTGGCTTATTCGATCCTATTTATGTGGATCTAAAGTTAGTCGATTGAATATGTATTTAAGATAGCATTTGAGTTACTAAAGAGTTGGATTCAGTGCATATCAAAGTTTCAGAACTAAAGTGTTTGTGAATGAACTTTGTTATCCCCTGGCTAAATTTTTCCTCTAATCTTTGTTAATATCATGTAAAATTGTGTGCATTGTTCCCTTGGTGTCATCAAATTCGAGGTATTTAAGTTTATGTGCATAAAATCAACGAAAGTCTTGTCAATCACTAGAAGAACCTTTATTTTCTTCATTCATGTCTATGTTTCTCAGGACTTCGGGCTATTGAGCACTCCTTAAAGCCCAGAGAAATCTCTTTATGGACTGATCCAAGACTCATTTGTGTGATATGTTAACTAATGGAGTCCGCAAGAATTTTTCATTAATTGCAATCTTGATCTCAGGACCTCAAAAGGCCAAGATTTCAAGTCAAGAACTGATGGCAAGATTTTTCATCTGACAGGCCAAACGACAAAGAAAGTTTGTGTTAGTTATTGTTCCGATATCGGTCTTGGGATCTCAGGAAGTTGTAAAGGTTGTGGAAGTCTATGGTTTAAAACATCAAGACGAGAAGTTTCTCATCGAGCAAGATAGGCTTAACGCTTTTATTTGGGATGTGGACTTAATTTGAAGTCATAAAGATTGTCCAACCAGTGTTAGGGCAAACAAATCACCTTGGAGTTAAGGCTTGCACCAGTTTGCGATGGAGATACTTTCAAAGTGTTGATAAATACAATATATGATTGCAAACTCTTGTTTTGTGTGAACATTCTCCTTTCAAGCTCAATTGGTAGATTATTATTGTATAGACTATTCTGCATTTTGATAAAATGTTCATCTTCTTTATTAACCATGTGAATATTTAAATACATCACTTATTTCATTGTTAAATTCAAATTAAATTCCCCCGCTCGGGGTGTGAACTGGATCTTAGTCGTATCAACCCCATTTAATGATGGGTGCCTCAAAGGACAAGCCCACCACCATCCACATGCTTGGTAAGGTTGGCATGGTGGCTTCGTGCATGACGGTAGTAAATACCATCATGGGTGGTGGCAATAGTATATGTTTATGGAATTGTCATTTGGATGTTTGCATGATGTGTGTTGGTGGTGAGTCTCAGGTTCTAGATAGCAGTGAGTTGATGATCGGTGCATGGTGTCGTGATCAGTCAAGGACGCTGGCAGCGATGAGCTTTCAGCAGCTTTTTGTGATGGATAATTGGTATGTGACCTATAATTCCTCCCTTTCTTCCATGTAACGAGTTTCCTAGTTAAGGGAATTGCCTGATTTGAAATTATTGGGGTTTGAGGGTATGAATGTCGTCACGGTGTTGCATGCGCTCATCTGTTTGCTAAACTATGACAATTTTCCTCAAATGGTTTTTGTCTCAGTTTTGTTTGGAATCTGTTTGTCTCGAAAGGGGTTACACCTCTGTAATTAATCTTAGGGTCTCTATTACAATCTGGTCGGACCTAGCATGGCCCCGAGAACGTTTTGCTTGGTCTTTTGCTTATGGCTTCTGTGCTTCTGAGCCTAGTTGGGACGGGTTGATGGTGTATATGTTGGTGTTGGTGGGCAAAGCAGCTTTCGGGTTGTCATTATACGGATTCTAAGGTTGCAACCCCCTCGGCCTTCCCCCTCTGAGTCTGGTCATTTTTCATCTGCATTTTGAAGATAAGGTCCAATATGTTGGTCGACAAACCAATATGGTCTCTATTAAAATTTTGGTCTATGATAATTATGGGTCCTTTTATATGGTGATGGTTTCCCTGTTCACGTCGGGGGGTGTCGTTCACAATTTTGGGACGAAAGGAAGGAAGCTCAGGCTCGTGTTCCGAATTTACGGTTTTCTATTGATACATTTACAAGTGGGCAGGACGATAATGACTTTTGGAATTCATGCAGCTCTTGGCTCAGTCTACCTCCTGCGAGCAATTTTTCATCTCTTACCCCCACAGATTGCCAGAACTAGAATCCCTGCCCCAAGGGGCCAAGGCAAGAAAAATAGGGGCACCGCATCAACTAGGCAGCCTAGCACATCCGTAGGTAAATCAAGAGGCAGAAAGCCTGTAACTAGCATTATCAATGATGTTGCTACTGCTTACCATGAGGGTACTGGCGAGGAAATAAGGAAATTAATAGAGGAATGGGAGGTGGATCTGAACCGCCAGGCGGGCTTAATGAGATTGATGCAGAGGATTGGCAGACCTTAGTGCCCGATCCTGGTCATACCTGAGGCCGTGTCACTCAATTCAAGTAGTCCCTTTTCCTATATTCGTCAATGAAAGGTATATCAGGCAAGGCCTTGGAGCAGATTTCTGCGAACATGGCCACAGTAGTTCAGGACTTTCCTGATTACAAACAGGACTTCTAGAAGCTTCAGTTTCAGATGCAGAAACAGGATGGGCGCCTCTGGCGAATTGAAAACCACCTACCTTGCATCCTCCCTCAGACAAAGCTTTCGGATTCCACTGCAAAGGAATCGGCTCCAATGGAGTCTGCTTCTACTGATGAAGCAAAATAGTTTGTTAGATGTCTCTCTGTGTAGTTTTTTGTTTATGTTCGTAAGTATGTGGGAAGCTTTTAAATTTCAGTAGATAAATAGTCTTGCCACTAGGCAGATAGCTTGTAGGAAATGCAAAGTCATTCAGTCATACATTACTTCGTTAGAAAGACTTAAAGCTTATTTTTTTGGATGGCATACCATGTTGTTAGGTGGCCAACGGACTTGGTTTCCCTCAGAGCAAGTTGAGGCCACCTAATTATCTCTAAACTGGTTGTAGCTTGTTGTTTAATTAATGAAAAAATTAGGCCCTACCAAGCTTACAAAAAAAAATTAAAAACTTTAATTAATAATTAATTAGGATTATCTTGGGGGTTGAGAAGAATGATTACTAGTTTCCTCATTTAAGTTCAATTCTTACAAGTAACATGATGAAATTTGTTGTAATAACTTGTATGAGTAGTCCCTCAAATTTTGTTATCGAGTAACCAAAACACATATATTCTTCATTGAAATATAATCAACCGAGATCCATCTTAATTCTGGATCTATCAAGCGCAAAGAGGGATCAAATATCTCTAAGTGCAAAGCTCTTTTTTGAGTGGAAAACTTGAAGAAACGTTTGCACCTTGAGAGATTTGATCCCTCTTGACGCTTGACACGACTGAAACCAACCGAGATCCATCTTAACTCTGGATTTATCAAGCGCCGAGAGGGATCAAGTATCTCTAGGTGCAAAGCTCTTTTTTGAGTGCAAAACTTGAGAAAACGTTTGCACCTCAGGAGATTTGATCCCTCTCGACGCTTGATAGATCCAAAGTTAAGATGGATCTCGACTGGTTTCAGTCGTGTGCGATCATACAAAATTTGTTGAACATCTAATTATTTTGATCATTTTAAATATGCTAAAAATGTCTAAGATTAATGATGAATGATAAGACAGTTACTAAATTGAATGATGAAAAATGATGAAATAAAAATTTGAAGTTCAAAGTGACAATGTAACAATGTTGAATGATAGAAAATGTGAGTAATAAGAATGAAGTCAATTACAAACAATCTTCATTGCGATCAATCTGAAACTATTTTATTTTATTGTTCTTATTGTCACACATTTAGTTATTCTCTATTACTGTGTTTGAATGAAAAGTGATTAACAATGTTGAATGATGGAAAATGGGAATAATAAAGATGTAGCCAATTACAAATGGTTTATAGTTTCAAGAAGAAGACATTTCAGGTAAATGAAAATTTTATTTAAGATGAAAACTCAAGTTTTGTATTTATGGTTGAATTATTGCAACACATAAGTCAATTCATGTCATGAATAATGTGCTCACACTATGAGTGTGTGTGTGTGTTTTGGGGGTGAGATAGAGATATAAATGGATGGGGAGATAGATGGGAGAAGAGAGATGCAAAGACAGGGTGGGGAGGAAGATATATAGATATAGAGAGAGAAGTGTTAGAGAGAGAGAGAAAGGGTGTGTATGTTTGGGGAGTGAGATAGAGAGATAACGGAGAGACAATGGGAGATAGAGATATAGATGGAGGGGGAAGAGATGTGCTTACACTGAAATCAATGCGTACTATTGATTTAATTACTTTGAAATTAATGTACATCATACATCTAGTTGCATCAAATCAGAAATCAACATATACACTGAAATCAATGCATCTAGTGCAAACAATCAAATAGGATTAGAAATCAACTTCTACACTAAAGTCAATGCATCTTGTGCAAACAATCAAATAGGATTAGAAAGAAAAATCTACACTAAATTCAATGCATATATTGCAAGAAATCAAATAGGATTAGAAACCAATATCTACAGTGAAACCAATACATAGAGGGGAGAAGAGAGATGCAAATACAAGGTGGGGTGGAAGAGATATAGATATGGAGAGAGAAGTGTTAGAGAGAGAGAGGGAGTAGAAACGGGAGGGAGAGAGAGGGATAAAGATAGATATATATGGAGGGAGTGTGTGTGTTTGGGGGGTGAGGTGGAGAGATAAAGGAGAGACAATGGGAGATACAGATATAGATGGAGGGGCAAAGATGTGCTTACACTGAAATCAATGCACATTATTAATTAATAATTACTTTGAAATTAATGTACATCATACATCTAGTTGTATCAAATCAGAAATAAACTTCTACACTGAAATCAATGCATCCAGTGCAAACAATCAAAGAGGATTAGAGAGCAAAATATACACTAAATTCAATGCATCTATTTCAAGCAATCAAATAGAATTAGAAATCAATATCCATACTAAAACCAATGGATCCAGTTCAAGCAATCAAATAGGGGTAGAAATCAACATTTTCACTGGAATCAATGCATCACTGGAATCAATGCATCTACTGTAAGGTATTAAATGGGATTAGCAATCGACATCTACACTGAAATCAATGTGTCTAGTGCAAGTGATCAAATACAATTAAAAATCAATATCTACAATAAAACCGATGCATCTAGTGCAAGCAATCAAATAGGAGTAAAAATCAACATATAACTAAAATAAATTCATCTAGTGTGAGGTATTAAATAGGATTAAAAATCGACATCTACATTGAAATCAATGCATCTAGTGAAAGTGATCAAATTGGACTAGAAATCAACTACTACACTCAAATCAATACAACTATTCTAATGAAAAACCAAAATATTCATGACTTTATAGATCTAACTTCTATGTCTATATGTGTCTTTATGTCAAGCTTCCATTCTATGTCTATCTCCCTCCCTCTCTCCCCTGTCTCTCTCTCACCACCACTCCCTCCCTTTCTCTATCTTCATCTTCTTCCCTCTCCCCCCTACCATCTATATCTATACCTCCCTCCATCTCTCCTTATTCGTCTCTCTATCCCATCCCCTGAAACACATGGCATGGTCTCTCTCTCTCTCTCTCTCTCTCTCTCTCTCACACACACACACACACACACACACATTTTCTTTGTCTCTCTCTTCTTCCCTCTTTCCCCCAAGTCTATATCTCTATCTCCCTTTGTCTCTCCTTCTTTATTTATCTATATCATCTTGTATGCATTATCTCTCCATATATATCTATCTATATATCTCTCCCTCTTCTTGTCCCTCTCTATCTCTTCCCCTTCTCTCTCTCTGCCCCCAAACATACACACTATCTCTCCATATCTATCTATATATTTATCTCTCCCTCTCTCTCCCAACCTCTTCCTCTTTTGCCCTCTTTCTCTCCCACTCTCTCTCTCCCTCCCTCTTCCTCTCTCTCTCTCGATCTCTCTTCCTATTCTCTCTCCATATCTATCTCTCTTCCTCCCTCCCTCTCTTTTCCTCTCTCCCCCCTCCATCTATATCTCTATCTCCCATTGTCACTCCTTATCACCCAAAAAACATACACACTCTCTCTCCATATCTATCTATGTGTCTCTCCCTCCCTCTTCCTCTCCCTCTCTCTCTTCCTCTTCTCCCTTGTCACTCCCTCTCCCTCTCCGCCTTTCTCTATGTCTTTCTTCCCCTTCCATCTCCATCTCTCTTCCCCTCTCTCTCTCCTCTCTCTCACTTTATCACCCACCTCCCTCTATCTCTCCCTCCCATCGCACACCAATGATAGAATATAATGTTCAAATGTTTCCACGATTTAGATTGGGAGATGTACTTATATTTTGCTATTATTATTATAAATATATCCATTACAAATATATTGAGCAGACATTAAAAATGTTTACAAACTTTCTTACATTACATGTACACATTAATATGAATACTAGATAATAATACTAATTTGGCCCATGATATTTGTCCCATAGACATCACCTAAATAAGACATCTTTTTTGGGTGTCCTTAATTATAAAGCTAATTATGAAGTAAATATAAAAATATTTCTATTTATTTATCATAACTATTTATTCCTCATTAATATTTATTTATTTAAATATGGTATTTAACCAATGGTATTAATAATAATTTGTTCCAGGTATTTGGCCCATGGTATTAATAATAATTTGTTCCATGGTATTTGGCCCATAGGCTTCACCTAAATAAAACTTATTTTTTGAGTTTTCGTAAATATATAAGGAGGTTTATGGAGTAAATATAAAAATGGGTTTTATTTACCATGCCTCTAGAGTAAGTATACAAATAGGTTTTATTAACTTTATATTAAAATGTAGGGATAATTATTACTAATATATTGATTACAATTAAGTTGACATTACAAAATGTTTACAAACTTTCTTACATTACATCTACACATATACCCTATATATTGAGTCGACATTACAAAAGTTTACAAACTTTCTTACATTACATTACATTAAACTGTAGAGAGCCTCTAGGCGTTAGAATAAAATAAAATAATAAAATATAAATTTTTATATATATATATATATATATATATATATTCACTCTCAAATATTGTTTTCATTTGAATCATTCCCGTATTAAAGGCACAAAATATTTCATTACACTCTCAAATACTGTTTGCATTTGAATCATTCCCATAGCTGAGGCACAAGAAATTTTATCACAAAGCCACTTTCTGTCTTCGACGGCAACTGGCCAAAATAAGCTCAATGAAGTCATAAAAGTGGCAACCAACCATACAAGCACATACAATAAATTTAAAATTTCCCAAAAACAAACACCACTGAAACAAATATTTATTGGCTGGTGCTTTCAACAATGCAACAAACAAGAAAGGTTAAATAGACTTAATTGTCTGAAGTAATAAAAGGTGAATGATTCAAACAAAACAATACCAGGGGAAACAGTCGTGGCCGTTAAAGAAATTTCTAAGACTCGCCCCCTCACATAGATCCATGGCATTTCTCGTGCCTAGTGATATATATTAACGAATTTCGACAAATTCTTCGCTGGGGGTTTCTTTGAAATGCATATGAAATATATATCCTAGTACTGATTTAGGAAATATGGTGAAATAAAAACAGAGAACAATGTCCACGCTCTTTGTAAGTCCGTAGAGTTCTTATTACAATGAAAGGCAGAGCAAGCCCGTTTTCAAAGTTAAAGAAATCAACCCAAGCAAATGATCATTCATATGATCATTCAATGCTACTATCCATGCCTACTTGAACTTATATCCCTGAAAACCAAAGTGGAAATAATTGGGCTGATTAAAAAATAGAAGCCCTACAAATAAAACTAGGAAAATTGCATAAATACCACTAATACAGGCCATCCCTTTATTCAAGAACTGTCAATTTCTCGAGTAAGAGTAGTTGTGCTTTCCAGCACAATCAACTATATTTTCCCTCCTGTCCCCCTATCTCCTGCAAATAGTGCTCCGCTTCCAATGCTGCCATGCAACCTGTGTGATAGATTCAAATAAATCATGCGAATAAAATAGCAAGAAACGGAGAAAGGAAATAGATTTGGCTTCAAATTTTACAGAGCTTAAAGAATATCTCCATTTTCTATATAAAGATTTTGTCGATAACGAGCACCATTACCTTTTGCAGTCATGGCATAACAAAAAAAATTCAAAATTGAGGGATAGATAAACAAAAGAATTTCAAAATTGATGGGAAGATAAAGTTTGATAAACCAACTTTGGCATTTTAGGTGTGTCTTTCTTATTCATTGGTGTATATGATGCAACATTAAATGGCTCATATTGTCATCTTTAAACTCTAAAGTGGAAGAGAGGTTTCCCATATATGCCTACATTTATACCAAACAAATGCAAATCTCTGTTGTCACATTTTAGATGTCCTTCCTTTATTCCATCCAAAACTGATTTAAACATTGTAAATGATGCAACATTAAATGGCTCATATTGTCATCTTTAAAGTGAAAATGAAGCATACACACATGCCTACGTTTATACCAAACAAATGCAAATCTCTGTAGTATCCAAGAGATGACAAATTCAAACTCAATACCAAATAGAAAATTTGAATGTCGCCATGACTAGAATACTGCAAAAATTTGGCAGCTATATCAACCTTACCATGCGCAATAAAGGTACAGTCACTGAATTCCAAGCATGGAATGGATTGGTTTAGTTTACTGCTATTGGGGATTGCAATTCTGTGAGTCCCCCAATTTTGCACTTTCGTATATTAAATAACACTAAACATTTTTCTTAAATCATGTAATATGACATTTCCGCTCTTTTTAATGGAGTCTGTACGAAAAAGCCTTTGGGCTAGGAAACAGGGGCATGTCAAAACAAGGTTACTTGGAAGCGGGAGTGGGAGCGGGAGCCGGAGCGAAGCGCAGAGCGCCATTTTTAAAAGTTTCTGGGTCCGGAGCGTTTTCGGGAGCGTTTATATATATATATTTTAATATTTTTTATATTTTTTATATTTTGATGCATATATGTCAACAAAAACATGTAGAATGATGAATTAGACATAAAAAACATAAAAACATAGATTGAATCATATAACATCAATCATCTAGAAGTTATAATCTTCATCAACCACGCCCACGAGTTGGAAGCATACAACATATTGACTCTTGAGTCTCGTAAATCATCAATCTGAAGGTTTCAAGCTTTCAAAATTCAATATATAACATTTATCATCATTGATAATTTGATATATAACATTTATCATCATTGATTTCAAATTTCAATATCTAACATTTATCATCATTGATTCATTGATTTCAAAATTCAATATATAACATTTATCAACATTGATATTATATAACATTTATCATCATTGATTCATTGATCACCATATAACTTTCATGAAGCATCATATTCATAATTCATAATGACTTGTAAACAGTAAACTTATAAATGCCAACTTCAAAGTTTCAACTTTCAAATTCAAACTTCAAACTTAAATTGTCATTAAATATATGAAATCAGAAAGAGTCAAGTTTCAACTGTTCAACTATCAACAACAAATAGAAAATAGTAAACAACAAATATATTTTATCTAGCTGGCCCCTTGCCACGCCCACGAGAAATGTCTAATTTTTGTGAGCCACGAGGAAATGTTGGTCTTCTAGTACTCTCAGGAGTACCACGACCGCGACTAGAAGGTGGAGGCTGGATCTGCAAAGGAACAACAGTGTGATATCGAGGAGTGGCACTGGCACTGGCACTAGCACCCGCACTGCTACCAGTAGATGGTGGGACTGGCCCTGTGTGTGGCGGTGCTGCTGATGCTTCATCATCATCCCTATAAAGTTCTGCTTCCAATTCTTCCAGATGTAACGTGCCATCCTCCAAATTATCATCCTCTGGGTTGTTGTCCCAGACTCTGTATGATTGATCCTCATTTGCCCGATCACAGTAATGGCTCAACAACCTCAAGTTATAATGCACATAAACCAAGCTTTCAACTCGGTTTTCATTCAGCCTGTTTCTTCTCACATTGTGTATAAAGTTGTAGGTGCTCCAACACCTCTCTGCAGAAGAAGTGTTCACAACCTATGAGAGAACTTTTTTAGCCAACTTTGGCAAAAGTCCCATGCCGCCATATGATTCCCACCATGTGAGAGCATCAAATCTGTCCCTGTCTTCCATTGCATGGAAAGAACCAAAGTTAGCAGTGCAACTGAAGTATTTGCCTAATTCAAGGCGCAATCTAGCACAATCTTCCCTGTCAGGTACCAATTTGCTCAATGCCTGCATGTACCCCTCTTGTACCTCTGGATCTGTGTGAGATTTCACCCTAACCCCACCTCCAGGTGCAGGTTGGCCCAACCAAGATGGAGAGTAATATTTTGGCGTAAGGATATATGCCAAAGCATGTAGTGGAACATTGAGTTTATTCCACCGTGCACACACAGTCATGAATCATAGCATACAAGTTGGGATCATTATCCTTAACAATATCTTTTATTTTCCCCAACATGCTATCCATCTGCTCATAAACCTCTCCAATCACTGGTTTATCAGTATCTGCAAAGCGAATCATGTTATAAATGGGCTTGGTAAAACTCACAATTTCCCTCATACGTGCCCAAAACTGAGGGTCAAGGGCGGTCTCCTCCACATGTTCGAAACTTTGCCTGTCAACTATTGTTGCCGCCCTGTCCTTTAATAGCTGCCAGTGTGGGCTTGATACCATTGCAGCCAATGACTCTCTTACCTTCAAAAGGCGCTCGAAGGTGAGGTAATAGCTAGCAAATCTAGTTTTTCCTATTTTCAACAACACCAATTTGGAGTGAGTACGGAAAAGCCCATGGGTATTGCTATGATTTGTAATAAATTTGATCATTTTTTTACCTCTCTTGTACAAATCACCAAGCCATTTGAATTGAGGTTGTTTGCTTTTGATGATATCATGCATCAAAAGGTTCATTGTGTGAACCAAACACCCAGACCAAAAAATGTTGGGGTATTTATCCTCAACAATTGCTCCTGCTGCCTTACAGTTAGCAGCATTATCAGTGATGACCTGTATGACATTGTATGGCCCAGTATTTTCAATTATATCAAGTAATGGTTCTGCAATGTTAATGCCGGTTTTGAATTTCTCTGAATAATCATAAGCTGCCAGGAAGACTGCACCACTAACCGACATAGCCAAAACATTTATCAATGGTTTTCCTTTTACATTGGTCCATCCATCAGAGACAATGGACAGCCCATGCTCATTCCACGAACTTGTCATTCTAGCCAAAGAATTGTTTATTTTAGCTTTTTCATGATCAAGACCCACGGTTCTGGCCTTGTCATAC
The DNA here is from genome assembly GCA_034641835.2 of Pinus albicaulis. Classification (NCBI taxonomy): domain Eukaryota; kingdom Viridiplantae; phylum Streptophyta; class Pinopsida; order Pinales; family Pinaceae; genus Pinus; species Pinus albicaulis. Next base: position 73,735,944 of record CM076572.1, on the reverse strand, counting down.
CCATGGCTTTTGTATCCTTTGGGGGCATCATTAATGGCAGAAACCATTTCATGCCAATAAGGTGAGCGAAGAACATTGAATGGCACCCCACATGCATATAGAAACCGGTAAACTTTTGAATCCACATCATTCCTACACCCTTCGTCTAGGAAATCGGATATGGTTCAACGCCTTAATCCAGTGCCACTGCTTCCAAAACCACTGGCATGGGTGGAAGTTGAACTTGTTTGTCCATGATGTGTTGGGCCTGAATCAACGAAACCCCTAGATCTTTTAGATGATCTCTGTGGGGCAACCACCTCTTCCTTCCTATATATCTCTCTCTATGGTGCTGGCACAAAAGTACAAACTTTGATTCCAAAATTTTTAGTTCCATCCCCTGGCATTATCCCACAAAGGTGCCTTCTCAGACGGGTGTATGAACCATGGTATTGTTTATTGCAATGGGAGCAAATAAATTTAGTGGTTCCACCACCTTTCCCTCCTTCCATTTTCTGAACATATTTCCACAAAGGAGTTTGGTCTTGTTTAGTTGGGGAATCTATGTTCTCATGTTCTCCACTCCCCACTTCCTCCTCAGCATAATCCTCCTCCTCTTCAGGATTTTCTTCAAATCCACCATAACCCTCCTCTTCATCCTCCTCTTCTCTAATTTGCCTCTTTCTTCTAGCACTCTCCAACACCATTATCACAAAGAAAGGAACCAACATGAGGAAAATCCCTAGCCATATAGCCATGATGGAAACAAGTTTCAAGTTTCTAGCTTGCAAAACAAATGGAAAAATGCCAAATGGGAATAGGAAATGCAACAAAGGAAAAAAACTATTCATTTTTTAAGTTTTAAATCCAATAAAATGCAACATTCAAGAAAAATTCAAGTTTTCATTTTTAAACAATTTAACAATCTACAAATTCATCCTAGAAAATACTAAATTGGATTAGAAAGCCTACCTCTTTCTTGCAATTCTTCTGTCAGCCTTGCTCCTTGCTCTCCTGTCAACCTTGCTCCTTGCTCTCCTGTCAGCCTTGCGCTCTCCTTGCTCTCCTTCTTGCTCTCTCTCTCAACTCAACAAACAATAAAATGTAAAATGAAACCCCCCCCCCAATTATAAAAAAATCGATTTTTCACTTGAAAATATTTGCGCGCGGCGGGAAGCTTTTTTTGTTCTGGGGAGCGTTCGGGAGCGAAAGCTCCCCGAGCGCTTCCGGCGTTTAAAAAACGCTCCCGAAGCGTTTTTTAAACGTTGGAAGCGCTCAGGGAGCATTCGCTCCCGAGCGCTTCCTGAAACGCTCCCGAAAAGACAGGGAGCGTTTTAACAGGTTCGGAAGCGCGTTTCCGAGCGTTTCCGAAACGCTCCCGCACGGAGCGCGTTTCGGAAACGGGAGCGAAGGGGGTTTGAAGCTTCCCCGCAACCTAGCGTCAGAAACATGAAATGCATGTCAGTGACATGACATGTACTGACGCATGTTGAACACATATTTGACATGTCTTAAAATAGGATGCATCAAATGAATGTTGACACGTGCCCTAGCAAGGTCCCAACAAGTTGGACATCAACGCTTCGTAGAGATTTCCCTTGATGAGGTGGTGTGGGGCTTCGTAGAGTTTTCCACCAGCACTAGGAAATTTGGAGGCTATGGTGTGCTTCAAGAAAGAGCTTAAGGAGGCCTAAGCTTGGTGGGGTACTCATGGGGCAGCATGCACCATTCTACAAGATTTAACCATGAGGCTCCTCTATTAGTCATCCTCTTGTTGCAAGAGTAATTGGTGCAGATGGAAATTTGCACATTTTGAAGAAGAGCATGCTTGAGTAGTCCAAAGCAAAAACAATGGTGCATGTGCAATCCAACCTCCATCTTATTTACAAGATGAACGGAAAGACAAAAACATGGGATGTATTCCCTAATTAAATGTGTTTGGACAACAAAGTTGAGTTGGCATTAGCCAACCTGGATCTTAATGAACCATTGCTAGAGCCAGTCACTTCGACGATGATGATCCTCTTGAAGGGTCATCTTCCACACCAATGAATGCAGATCTTGGATTGAATATAGAGGAGGAGAGAGAGCACAATGGTAGTAGTGGTGGCTTCGATGACTCAACATGGAATAGTACCAATTGACAGGCTATGAGATTCTTCCATCTAAAGTTTTAGTATCTACCATATTTTGTGTTTGCATTTGCAATTCCACCTATGGTGTCACTGAATATTTCCAGGAAAAAAATATATTTTTATTTGAGATAAACAAAAATACAATACTCAGGTGCTTCAAGCACAATCTAAAAAAGGCCATCTAAAGATAGATCTCTTTAGAATCTTCCACTATAAATCCATAAAGATCCACAACTTTCATAATATCGCATATACTATCTATAAAATAATTGGAAACAAACAATAGACTTTAATAGTTCCATGTATTGACAGTTACAGGTTCAAAAGGGGTTCAGAAATCATTAAAAGAAAACTATTGTAAATAGTCATTTGGCCATCTTGTACTTCTTCAAGGAAAAATAAAGCTTAAGTAGATGAAGTACTTTTGAGAGCTTGTTTGTAATACCCCCAATTTGGCCCCAAGTTGTCATTGTATATGTATATATAATTTTTTAGGCTGGTGAGCCAATATGTTTTTTGGGCTAGTGTGCCCATAATGCCTATATAGGCTAGTGAGCCTAGCAAGGAAAATTGTACATATGCGTTAATTAATAAAAATAATACCATGGTTGCAAACCATTAGGACGAAAAGGGTATGGGGGTCTAGGACTCCATGAGAGGGAAGGTGAGGGGGCTAAAACAAAGCATGGTTACTAAGCCAAATAAATATTAAAATATTTTGAAATTCACTCTATGGAATATAACCCAAAGTCAAAAAGGCATGACATTAAAAAACCCAAAGTCATCACTTATTGTTTATCCTGAGGCTCTAAAGTGGGGGAAGTGGTTGTATGGGTGCCAAGTGTTGAAGAAAGGCCATGCACACTGAAGCCAGTGTCTAATACAAATTAAATCATTATTCTACCCTTTATCTCCATGATTTCCATGACATGCCCAGCACCCTTACCATATACCTGTATGCTACTATTGAACTAAGTTGATGGTGAGCTAATAGAGCTCTGTAACCCTATTTTGTCCATGAATACCTTAAATTCTAAGTGAATTATATTGGGGATTCAGGGTATAATTCTCTTGGGTTGCCTTGAAGAAGGTTGGAGCCCTAGAGTCAGAACTATTTCGTTGGTTTCCCAAAGTGTGAAGCCCACAAGGTAGCTAGAGACTCATGAGTACAACTGGAGTTCTTGGAGCCACAATACTCTTAGACTTCCTAGTCGACCTATCCTATAGCCTTAAAGGGAAGTGGTACAACCTGAGGGATTGCAGAGCAGAGAAAGAGTTACACTTCATTAGGTTGTGCAAGCAAATGGGGAATGAAAGGTTGTAAGTAGGAATTACTGCTAGAGTTTGGTACTTTGGCTAGAGAACACCTACAATGTTGTGAGACCATACCTAGCTTTAGGTGAGCCTTTTCTCTGGTGGAGTCATAGCCCTAGCACAAGACTGACCTACTGATAAAATAACTAGAGCAATAGAGTCTACACCTTGGAGGAACATCTGACATCTGTATACAATTGGTAGATGTTTAAAAAGATAAGTAAAAAATGTTATGTTCTTTATGATTATGTTAAATGTTGTGTTGTTATGCTTAAATGTTGTAAATTATATTGTGGGTGTGTATGTTGTTATATGTGCGAATTAATTCTATGTGAAATTACAAGATTTAAAGGTAAATTCAGAGGGAAACTGTGAAATCTCCCAGTGCCCCACCATCCCAATAGGCCTCGAGATGGCTAATACATTACACGATTCGCAATATTGTTATGCTCTCTATATGAGTATAACAGGCCCAAAGAAACAAACTAGATATTGCCTTTAATTGTTGTGTTAATGGAAGGAGAGAATTATTTTGTCTTTGGAGGCTTCCTTTCATCCAATTAATGACCATAGATGAATCACACATGCCCCGAAAGCTTATCAATCCCTTTGTCGAAAGCAAATTTTAGTAAGTTGAATTAAGCCTTGAATTCACCTTAATTATTTGTTCTTCTTCATATATTACCTTTGACCTGAATTCTATGACTTTGAATGATATAAAATGAAGCCAATCCCACAAATAGAGTTTGGAACTTCACAAGAACCATCAAAATATCCCCACACTAAAGATTTATCCACTTGTAACTCAGATAGTTTTTTCTGTGTTTTAACCTTTGGAATAACCTCATAATGTGCAAGTAAAGCATCAACTTTGGGAACTATTTGAAAAGTATCAAACAAAATGGAGTTTCTATCTATCCATTCCCCACAAAACCAAAAATGGCATTGCCCTAAAGCACTTTAGATCATGATGAATAAACCAAACATTAAGGAATGTAACTATGGATTCACATACGAAAGGCACCAAATACCCAAAATCTCCCTGACCTCAACCAAAGTTTTTGAGAAAAATTACAATGCAAGAACAAATGTGAAGTGTTTACATCATTGCACCTGCAAAGTAAACAAATACTCGGACTTGCTCTATTTCAGTGGTATCAATAATTCAATATCTATCCAATACATTTTGATTTTTAATGTCATCAAATGACTTAATTAGAAAACTCTAATTGATGGTTCTATTTCTAAACCATTATTTTATGTATATGGAATAGTATTTGATCATCATTGATGTAATAACTAGTTGTATCAATATTTTGTGCATGCTCCAAAAAATTGGATCTCTATTCTATTTTCAATATGTGTGTGTGTGTGTGTGTGTGTGTGTGTGTGTCCCATGTTGCATTATCCATTGGTCTTGCATATCATGCATCCTAGTGTCATGTGACTTAGCCCTTACATGTAAAATTCCCCTGCTATGATTTAAATGTTTCCATTTCACTTATTTTGCTTTGTAAGTGGTTTAGGATCCAAGGTATGATCTAAATGATGGAATTTTACTAATTACTGTGAAAATTTCTGAATATTACTTATGCAGAAACCCTATTGTTAAATATGGTTATACTTTTCCTCCTTAATCAAGTTATTAATCTGAAATTTCAGCATTAACATCGAAGTAAACACATTAATGGTCTTCACAAATACAGATCTAAATTGAATACATGCACATAGACAAAGTGACACACAAGATTTTATGGACAACTGTCGCCGGAAAAACCCAATGCGGGAAAACCGGTCTTCTGGCTGCTGGAGGGTTTATATTATTAAGTAGATTCTAAGTACAGCAAATCTGGGCACCTTACTGGTTAACCCGACAAAGAAAAACAAAAATCTGCAGCAATACCTTTGTTTTGAAGATGGAGAAACTGACTGATTCATACCCTCAAATGGGATTTACAGAACTCAGCCTTTTTCTGTCTTCAGAAACCCCAGCGTTGCTCTAAAGCACTCCGCGTCAGCTCTGCTAGCCTGTCGGTGCCCCTGCGTTGCTCAGGAGAGGCTTGCATAACCCTAGATTGGGTGACGCAATCCATGCGCTGCCCTAGTTGGGCGTGCGTAAGCCTAAGGCCTCATGTTGCCTCTACGCTGCCCTTTCTGGGCCTGCGTAGCACTCAAGCCTTCTGCGTTGCACAGCTACTGCGTAACTGCTGCCCCCTCTGCGCTACTCTGGTTGCTGCTTCTCTGCCTCTTGCCGACTCTTGGCTCTGGGATCAGATCATCCACTTAGCCAATACTACCCCTTGCTACAGTTGAAACACTTCTGGAAATTCTTAACAAACGACACCCTAGAATTTCAGCTTAGTCTCAGTGCTCTGCCTCTGTGTGTATTCTCCAATTGACCCCAAGCCTTTCCTTTATACTTTTCTCGTTGGAAAACCAACAGTTGTGATCTAATCTTGATTTGACAGCTAAGATTAAAAGAAAGCTTGATCCGTGTGATTTAAGTCATTTCCATCACATGTTTAAATTAATAACCTTTAATATTTTAATTTTCCTAAGTTACACTTAGGGTCCTTAATTAAAAATATTATTTAATTAATTTTCTCTTAAACCGGATGGAATTTCTCAAATCCCTTTCTCTCATGTACTCTAGTCCCTCCACAAAGTTTGGGAGCTAGAGCACATCTGAAGCTACCCCGACACTCAAAATCTCAACACTCCCTCTTAGCGAGGAAAGTGCTCTAGCACAACACTACTTCACCCCGAAGTTCTGCACTGATCTCTGGTGTGGGTCTTTGCACTGATGCTTGGCCTGTTGCCCTTCATCACTGCGTTGTTGTTGCTCTCCCGTACTGCTGCCCATGATGTTGCCACCGCCACTGCCACATCTGTACTGCAGCTCCCTCTCAATCTGTTGCATCGTGCTATCAACTATTGCAATGCAACTCAATTGCTGAGAGAAACAACCGAAAACTCTTGTCCATCTTTGACAGACAAGTCAGGTGGGTTGCATCCTCATCACTGAAGCTCCATAGTCCGCTGCTTTCAGCTGTCCTCTTAAATGCACTACATAAGACAGCCTGCACTGCGTTGTTGAAGTCACATTAGCCCCTCTGTGTTGCGTTGCTACGTTGTTGCTGCATTTGCACTGTGCTACCCCCTTCAGCTTTCAGCTTTTCCTCTACTCCATCTGTGATTCTCTGCACCCACTGCTCCACTTGCCTCGCTACCATCTTAAGGCTCCCGTAGCTCGTATGTGATCCAAGAGTTGGGCTACTCAAGGATCCTGCCACCACTTTGTAGCTGCTCTACAGATCCATGTCGCCCCACTTTCGTGGTGCATGAGTGCTCATGGCTACGTCATCTTCGGCGCCATCGTCCACCACAGCAGCCTTGGAGGTAGAAGCTTCCTTTTCCTTCTTCTTCTAAGGATAATTGTTGGCGAAATGTCCTAGTTCGTCGCACTGGAAACACTTGATCTTAGACAGATCCTGCTTCTTCCTCCCTTGCTGCCTCTTTGATGCCAAGGTTGCATCTTCTTCCTCTTCCTTCTTCACTTTACTTGATCCGGTGTTAATTGTCTCTTGGTGAACCGACAGATTCTTCTTGACGGAGGATCGCCCACATATTGTCCCAGTTGGGAAGGTCCGCTCTACTCAAGATACTTTGGACAAAATTTTCCTAGTCCTTTGTGACCGCATTGAGTGCAGTCCTCACCATCACATCATCCTCCACTTTCACTCCCATGGCAGTCAATTGATCCCTAATCGCCTGTAATCTGAAGCTCTGTAGTACTGCACTCTGGTACTCTGAATCAGCAACAGCTTCAAGATTGCATCACCCTGGTTGGCTCTGCGTGCGCAGACAGTCCCAGCATTGTCTCTGCGCTGCCTCTACGCAGTAAGTACGTAGGCCTGCGTGGAGACTGTGTCACTCTAGCCTCTGCGTGGCTCTGCTTCCCTCTGCTGCTACGTTGTCCTCTCTGGTCCAGCTTTCTGCGGTTGTTGTTGCTTTCTTTGCTGCTTTCTTTAGCAAAAACTCTTCAGTCTTCTTGCTGATGATTCAGCTAGATCTGCAATCGCTCTAATACCATGTGAAAATTTTCGAATATTACTTATGCAGAAACTGTGAAAATTTCTGAATGTTACACTTATGCAAAAATCTTACTGTTAGATATGGTTATGCTCCTCCTACTTAATTAAGTTATTAAGCTGAAAATTCAAATTAATATCGAAGCAAAACACATAACAGACTTTCACCAATTCAGATCTAGAAAAAGTACATGCACACATAGACAAAGTGACATAGTGATTTTCTGGACAAATAGTCCCCATAAAAAATCCAATGCGGGAAAACCGGTCTGATGGTTGCTGGAGAGTTTTATTATTAAGAATTTTTTGAATACAGAATACAGCAAATCTGGGTTCCAGATCTGGAAAACCCAACAGAGATAAAATAGATCTTACTGTTAGATCTGGTTATGCTCCTCCTACTTAATTAAGTTATTAAGCTGAAAATTCAGATTAATATCGCAGCAAAACACATAACAGAGTTTCACCAATTCAAATCTAGAAAAAATACATGCACACATAGACAAAGTGACAGTGATTTTCTGGACAAATAGTCCCCAGAAAAAACCCAATGCGAGAAAACCGGTCTATTGGCTGCTGGAGGGTTTTATTATTAAAAATTTTCTGAATATAGCAAATCTGGGTTCCAAATCTAGAAAACCCGACAGAGATAAAATAGATCTACAGCTCTCACTAGTTGTTCTGAAGCCAAAATAATGACTGATTCACACCCTCAACCGCAATTTACAGAACTCAGCCAAAATTAGGCCCTAGAAACCCCAGTGCTGCCCCTGAAGCACCTGCGTCAAGCTCTGAAGCCCCTGCGTCCATCAGCGTTGGCCTAAAAAGGGTTGCGTTACCCCAGACTGAGTGGCGCAATCCTTACGTTGCCCTTTAGGGTCTCTGCGTAACCCCTGAGGGCTTCCAACTAAATCACGTTGTCCTTGGAGGGACTGTGCAGTACCTGCGTAGCACAATTGTTGTCCTCTCTGCTACTGCTCTCCTGCTTCTCTGCGCTGCCTCTCTGTGCTGATCTCTGTCTCTTGCTGATTCTAGACACTGGGATCAGATCATCCTCTTTGTCTAAATTCCCCTCTCTGCCGCTGAAACACTTCTGAGAATTCTTAGCAAGCCTGCCCTAGAATCTCAGCTTAGCTTCAGTGCTCTGCCTCTATGTGTTTACAAATGACCCCAAGCCTTTCCTTTATACTTTTCTCGTTGGGAAACCAACGGCCATGATCACATCTTGAATCAATGGCTAAGATTAAAAGATAGCTTGATCTGTGTGACTTAAAACAATTTCACCACATGTTTAATTTAATTAACTTTAATTATTTCATTTTCCTAAGTTTAGACTTAGGAAATATATTAAAATAATTAATTAATTAATTATCTCCCAAACTAGATGAAATTTCTCAAAATCCATTTTCTGGGTTTTGTAGATCAAGTGTACTCTAGTCCCTCCACAAAAATTGGGAGTTAGAGCACAACTTATGCTACCCCAAATACACAAAATCTCAACACTCCCTCTTAGCATCAAGAGTGTGCTCTAGCAATACATCACACTATGCATTACAATATTTTGGGCATTGGTTCTGTGCTGCTAACGCTTGGCCTGCTGCCACCCAACTCTGCACTACTGGTGCCATTCTGTACTGCTGCCCATGACGCTGCCACTGCCACTGCAACATCTATACTGCAGTTCCCTCTCAATTTGTTGCATCTGTGTTGCTCATAGCACTACCAATGTTGATCTGTTGCACTGCAACTTCAGTTGTTGAGAGAAACAACTGAATCTCCTGCCCAATCTTTGACAGACAAGTCAGTTGGGCTGCATCCTCATCACTGAAGCTCCATAATATGTTGATTTGTGCTGGCATCTAAAAGATGATGCACAACAACAACTCTACACTGCATAAGAAGACTCCCTCCGCACAGTTGAAGTCACATCAGCCCCATGTGCTCAAATCTCTCACGTTGTTGTTGTGTTGCGCTGTCCTCCTGAAGCCTCCACGTTGCTGCAACTCTGCTCTGCACTGTTGAAGTCACATCAGCCCTTATGCTGCTGCTGCCTCTATGTTGCTGTTGCATCTACACTGCGTTGCTCCTTCCAACCTTCAGATATGCCTCTACTTCATCTGTGATCTATGCACTCACTGCTCCACTTGTCCCGCTATTGTCTTAACGTTGTCGTAGCTCGCATGTGATCCAAGAGATGAGCTGCTCAAGGATCTCGCCCTTATTCTGTAGCTCCTCTACAGATCCATGTCGCCCCACTTTCGTGGTTCATGAGCGCTCATGGTTGCATCATCTTCCGACCCATCATCCGCCACAATAGCCTTGGAAGAAGAAGTTTCCTTGTCTTTTTTCTTCCAAGGACAATTGTTGGAAAAATGTCCTAATTCACCATCCTAGAAGCACTTGATCTTTGACAGATCCTTCTTCTTTCCTTGCTACCTCTTTGATGCCAGGGCTGCATCTTCTTCATCTTCCTTCTTCACTTGCTCAATCCAGAGAAGTACTGCTTCTTGGTAATTATGCAAAGTTCTTCATGACGCAGAATTGCCCACAAGCTGTCCCAATATGGGAGGTCCGCTCTGCCCAAGATACTTTGGACAAAGGTTTCCCACTCATCTGTGACTGCATTGAGAGCAGTCTTGACCATCAGCTCATCTTCCACTTTAGCACCAGTTGCAGTCAACTGATCTCTGATTGACTGCAATATGAAGAGGAAATGTTCCATGTCTTCTCCCTTGGTCATCATGAATGACCGCATCTGAGTCTCCAACAGCATCTTCCTTTGGACAAACTTTCCCTCATATAGGGAAGTTAAGGCCTTCCACATCTCATTAGTTGTCTTCTTTTCAGCTATGTGTGGGACAATATGGTCCTTAATTCCATTAATTATGTCTAGGATGGCACATGTCCAACCACTTGATCTGGGATCAAGTCTAGTGAGGTTTCGGACCTCCAACTGACTTCGGGTTAGGTAAACCAACTTTGGGTTGGAATGGGACTCTTTTGAGTCCTATAGAGGTTACAGACCTCTGGGCTGAATCTGTCAATTGGGAATGTTGTCTTTCTGATTGACCCACCTTTGTTCTGAAATTAAAAAGCCAACAAAGCAAGTTACGGCGGGATGACGCACGATGTTTGGATGGCACAGGTGGATGGAGTTCTCCCTTGTTGAGAGGGAGTGTTAATTTTGGACAACTAGGTCCAAACTCCATGTTGTGATGCTCAGGTGAAGATGCCAATATTTTATTGGATTCCTCTTATGGAGAGGTGCAAGATCGATCTAAAGATCATCTTGATCCGATGAGCAGAACATTTATTTTGAATTTATTGAAAATATGTGCAAGTCGGCCTGAAATGAAATGTAGGCTTGAAGCCCCAGCAATTGTGTCGCACACCTTCACTGATGGATATAAATAGGTCAACATTGGAGGTCATTTTCACTCATCCATCACATCACATTCTCTCTCCTCATTTGATTGGTTCAATCACCTTGGATGCTCTTCTTCATCCACACGTGGGAAACGCAACAAAGAGATTTATGTTTCTGACCTAGGGTTTTTCAGCGCAGATTTGACCAGCATTGACTTTGGTCAACGCTTGGTCAAACTAACCCGAAACTTGGTCAAAATTATGATTTCCTTAGTCTGCATTTTTTAGCACTGAAATCGAGGTTGATCGTTGACTTTGACCTGGCTGCGTTGACTTTTTGCTGTTGATGTTTTGTGTTGACCATTGACTTGGTCAATGTTGACTTTCGTTGACTTTGGGTTGACTGATCTGGCTGTCTGTGAGGGTTGTGTGACACTTCTGGTTGGCTGACCGTATTGAGACTTTGCTGGTTGAAGCATCCTACTGACCGCCGTAACACACCAACATGCATATATTTTTGGCTTGTCTTCTGTCGATCTACTGGTATGTTCTATCTGCATTTTACTTTCTTGTTTATGTGATTGTTGACTGATATTGGGGATAAAAAAGTAAAGTTGCTTCAAGCATAGAACATCTACAAAAATTTACAGCTTCAAAGCAACGCTGGGCTTTCTGAAGACAGAGAAAGGACGAGTTCTGTAAATCATGTTTGAGGGTGTGAATCAGTCAGTGTCTCCGTCTCCAAAACAGAGGTATTGCTATAGATTTTTGTTTTTCTCTGTCGGGTTAACCAGTAAGGTGCCCAGATTTGCTATACTTAGAATCTACTTAATAATATAAACGCTCCAGCAGCCAGAAGAACGGTTTTCCCGCATTGGGTTTTTCCGGGGACAGTTGTCCATAAAATCTTGTGTCACTTTGTCTATTTGCTCGTATTCAGTTTAGATCTGTAGACTGTATCAATGAAGACTATTAATGTGTTTACTTCGATGTTAATGCTGAAATTTCAGATTAATAACTTGATTAAGTAGGAGAAGTATAACCAGATTTAACAATAAGGTTTCTGTTGAGATTTTGTGTATTTGGGGTAGCATCAATTGTGCTCTAGCTCCCAATTTTTGTGGAGGGACTAGAGTACACTTGATCTACAAAACCCAGAAAGGGATTTGGGAAATTTGATCTGGTTTGGGAGATATTTAATTAATTAATTATTTTAATGTATTTCTTAAGTCTAAACTTAGGAAAATGAAATAATTAAAGTTAATTAAACTAAATATGTGATGAAATTGTCTTAAGTCACACGGATCAAGCTTTCTTTTAATCTTAGCCATTGATTCAAGATGTGATCATCGTCGTTGGTTTCCGAACGAGAAAAGTATAAAGGAAAGGCTTGGGGTCATTTGTAAACACACAGAGGCAGAGCACTGAAGCTAAGCTAAGATTCTAGGGCGGGTTTGCTAAGAATTCTCAGAAGTGTTTCAGCTGCAGAGAGGGGAATTTAGACAAAGGGGATGATCTGATCCCAGTGTCTAGAATCAGCAAGAGACAGAGATCAACTCAGAGAGGCAGCGTAGAGAAGCAGGAGAGCAGCAGCAGAGAGGGCAGCAACTGTGCTATGCAGGTGCTACGCAGTCCCTCCCAAGACAGCGTGATTCAACTGGAAGCCCTCAAGGGTTATGCAAGGACCCTAAGGGGCAGCGTAAGGACTGCGTCACCCAGTCTGGGGTAACACAACCCTTTCCAAGTCAGCATTGAGGGACGCAGGGGCTTCAGAGGCTGACGCAGGGGCTTCTGGGGCAGCGCTGGGGTTTTTAGGGCCTAAATTTGGCTGAGTGCTGTAAAACCCAAATAAGGGTGTGGATCAATCATTATTTTGGCTTCAGAACAACCAGTGAGCTGTAGATCTATTTTATCTCTGTCGGGTTTTCTAGATCTGGAACCCAGATTTGCCGTATTCAGAAAATTCTTAATAATAAAACCCTCCAGCAGCCAACAGACCGGTTTTCCCGCATTGGGTTTTTTTCAGCGACTATTTGTCCAGAAAATCACTGTGTCACTTTGTCTATATGTGCATGTACTTCTTCTAGATCTGAATTGGTGAAAGTCTGTTATGTTTTGCTTCGATATTAATTTGAATTTTCAGCTTAATAACTTAATTAAGTAGGAGGAGCATAACCAAATCTAACGAGAAGATTTCTACATAAGTGTAACATTCAGAAATTTCCACATGGTATCAGAGGAATTGCAGATCTAGGAGGGTCACCAGCGGAAGATTGAAGGTTCTTGCTGCAGAAAGTAGCCGGAAAAGCAACAAAAGGGCAGATTAAAGGGACCATGCAGTTTTTAGAGAGGTAGAGTTACGCAAAGGGCAGGGTGACATAGTCTAACGATGTCTCACAGCAGGCCTGCGTAGTTACTGCGCAGAGGCAACATAGAGATAGCACTAGGATTGTCTGAAGCCAGCCAGTGTGACGCAGATCTGAAACTGTCAGATCCAAAAGAGCCTGAAGCATAGCTGTAGAAATTCAGAAGGTGCTGGTGGGGTTAAAATTCTGAAGTTTTCAAATTTTTAGCCTAAGCACAAGTGGTAAAGAGTGAGAGGAGATCAGCTTCTCAGAGAGTTTCTAACCAAAGAAACTTGCAGATTGATCAGAGGATCAAAGAGAGCTGAATCATTGTTGATTTGGCATATTTCCAAGAAGGGAAATCAGTTGTCAGAGGGAGCAGAAGGTGTCTGTTTCGCCAAGGACCTTAGATCCAGTTCTCTAGCAAAGAGAAAGGAAGCTCCGACACATTTATGAGCAGATGGCTCCTCATGGACTGCATGATCAGGACAGATTGGATGGCCTTTCGAACTTCTTAGTTTGGAAGGCTAGGATCCTGATAGTCCTAGAGGCATATCATCTACTGATCATGGATGGAATTGAGACAAAGGGACAATTGCTATGTAACCCTTAGTGTGATCCTTGGGCGAGCACTAGGGCGAGTAACCCCACCACTCATTACACTCAAAGGCCAAGTGAAAAATAAAACTTGAATTGATGATTAGATGTTCAACAAAGCATGGAGACTAGTATGTCATTGATTCTGAGATCTCCTAGTGTAGCACTATATTGTTTATTGGTCCCACGACATCCGCCATGGGATATAGGATGAGAGCTCCTCAAAAGTCTCTATAAATAAGTGTGTCTCATATAGGGAAAAAGGGGGCTCAAGAAGAGGTCTAGGGCCTTGCCAATATGATAATTGAATAAGTTTTAATATCCAATGGCCACATCCAACCTTGAGTACGCTAAACAACTAAGATGAAGGAATTGATCCTCCTAAAAGACTAAATGGGGAGGGCCTCACAAAGTCCTCGGATCTAAAACCAAGGACCTCCCTCATAAAAAGAGATAGATACTTTTAATTTGGGTACTAAAATAAGACCCTTTGAGTCCTGATAAAGACAATGGAACCTCCAAATCTCTAATTTTGTGTTATTTATCATCCTGCATGGATTTCAAACACAACTCTTAAAATTCCATCTGAATTTAAGCAAGGCAACGTAGCCATTATATGTCCAATTTCACATAGATATTACTGAAAATGAATCTATAAAAATTATTGGTCACTTAATAAGATCCCATCTTGAGATTACACCATTAGCACACTACTAATAATTTAACATTGAATCCATATGCAATGTTGACTTTTAAAAAAGGAGAAGCACAAATAGGTAGGTTGAGTTTAATGAATTTTTTTGTTATGCCAAAGATTATCACTCTTTGAACACTGGGAAAGACTTCATGAAGCAGCAGAATGGAAGAATAGGACTATCACGGAGATGGTTCACTACATGCTTCACTCCAAGAAAATGAATATTTCATTCTAGGGAGAGGCAATTGTTTGGGCAACCCATGTCATCAATATAAAACAGGTTCATGGTCCATGCTCCTACTGAAATGAAAAATACATCAGGATCTCCAAACCCCCTATTACAATCTAGTTGGTTAGAACGAAATTTTTAAGGATGCCATTTATATGATCCTACCAATCATAAGGTGGTTGAATGTAGAGAGACCATTTTAAACAAGGCTTCTACTCATGTGTCTACCAAGAACCCTTCTAGACTTCTTCCAATAGATTCTTCAAATGGATCTCAACATGCTTCCACAAATCAAGTTGCAAATGCCTTCTCATCTATTCTAGATTCTCCTTATTACTTGAGTCCACTATTCAATGATAAATATGGTGACACCTTTGCATGATTCACCTACACCAATTGCTCTTCCTTGGGAAAGATCATAAACTATACCTAAGTGGGCTATATTCACTCTTGTTGATGCAACGAAGTTTCCTATTGGTACAACTATGCATTAAAAATGTAACTAGTGTCGATCTTCATAATGTAATTCAAATGTACTACTGATGTATTTGTTATATTCATTTATTATATTTATCATTATTATTTTATTTCTAGTCAAAGCATATTCTTCATGGTTATAGGGACAACTGAATCAAAAAAAAATTATTACGAGTCAAACAAATGTATTTGAGTCAAAGTCCCATTTGGACTTCTTGTAAGAAAAAGGAAATCATTTTATCTTGAGTCAAAAGAGTCAAAATGTGCTCCATAGACCAGGTAGGCCCTCCCGGACAAGTCAACCTAGAGAGGATTCAAAGGAGAGAGAAGGAGAGAGAAGGAGAGAGAAGACAAATTGATTTCTGCCCTGATATTGTTCACACGTTCGAGTTTTTCTATAGTTTTTTGGGGCTATTACAGGGTCGAAATTTCAAGGGCCAAAAATTTAGGGATTGACCAGAATTTAGAGAGTTGACCAGCATTGACTTTTGTTGACCTTGATTTGTTGGAGATGACTTGGAGGAGGGTTGACTTGGGTCTTTCTGGCAGTTTTGGTCTTGGGTCTTGGATATCTCACCTTGATTTGATTCTATAAGAAGTGGATCTTCTTAGGTTTTCCCTTGTGGGGTTTTTCCCTAGCTTGTCTTAAATTTGGTAGCCAGGTAGAAATTCCCTAATCCATTAGATTGAATATAGAAGAACATCATTATGTCGGATACAATTGAATGGAGGGAAGAAATATTAATTTTGAAAATAAATGGTTATTTGAATTTTTATAGTTCACGCCTAAGTTTAAGGTCGACCTCTAATAAGCCATGTCAGCTTCCTCCAAGGGTTGTGATGCTTTGTCAAAGATCAATACCTATATAAACCCCATAAGCTTGATCTCAAAAGGCAATTCGAATGGACATATTTGTCTGAGGTTTTTGTCTCTCTTTCTCTCGCATTGGCTCAGGACTTATGTTACATGACCACATCAGTATGTCGCATTACTATCTCTTCTCTCTCTCGCATGTCCGAGACTAGAAGACTAGCGCAACTACAATTCCTTTGCTCTCTCTCCAAGGACTTATGCTACAGGATCTCTGTAATGGAATTGACTTTGGATCCCTGAAATGGTCTCTCTCTTAATCTCGCTCTGACAATAATGACTCATGATCTCTATCGGTATGGTCATTGTGATTGCAATATGTTCTCGCATGGGTGTACAGTCTCGACTCGCATATATGATACGTTATCTCTGTGTTCTATATGGCACACCTTTGCGCGTTATCTCTGTGTCATGGTTCCTATGCATTATAGCATCCTATGCATTATACCATGTGACTCGCATCACATATGGAAATTGATTGGTCTCAACACTTTATATGTATAGTGGTCTCGGCACAATGTATGGTGGGTCTCGATTGGTCTATTGATCTTTGCGATATATGCATTGGTCTCACATTGATGCATATAGCATGGTGACTCTCACATTGTATCACATAGTATGTATGTCATGGCTTTTGCATATGGTATATTCTCTTGCATACATATGGTGGCTCTCACATTGGCCCACATGTAATCGACCACCATGGGCCACAGGTATATGGTTCGGTGATGTATGGTTTGCATGGCCCAAGGTGGCCCATCAGCATTGGTGAGGATGGCCTAGGATGGTCTGGCAGCATTGGTCAGGATGGCCCAACAAAATTGGCCAGGGTGGCCCAGTAGCACTGGTCCCGATTGGCCTAGGTGGCTCGGTATGCCCAAATGGCCCGCATAGCAAATCGCTCGGTTGGCACAGGTTGGCGGTGGCCCACTAGCCCGGCAGCATTGGTCAGGGTGGCTCAGCAACATTGGCCAGGATGGCCCAGCAACATTGGTCCCGATTGGTTTGGGTGGCCCGCACAGCAAGTGGCCCGATAGGCCCAAATGGTTCGCATAGCAGATGGCTCGATTGGCACAGGTTGGCGGTGGCCCACAACAGATTGTCGGTATGGCCCAGGGTGGCCCGACAGCAGTTGGTTAGTATGGCCCAGGGTGGCCTGGCATTGTTCGGTGGTTACAAGATAGCTTATGCAACAACGATATGGCAAAAGCCTTCCTGGACTTGTTTTGATTATCAAAAGTCAGTTCACAATCAAGTCGTGAACTGACTTGGAGTGGCCCTAAAAGCCTTGATGTAATGATATATTTCCCTACAAATGTACTTTGTATCTCAGTTGAACAACTGATGAATCCCTAATAGAAGAAGAAGAATTGAATTTCAGGTTTTCCCCCTTGTGGGGTTTTGCTTTGGTCTCCGACCAAATCCTGCTGTCTTTGTTTGTGCATGTTTTTCTTTTGATGTTCCTTCTATTGTTCCACTGCATTGTAGATGATATTGTTCTTTCTACAAAATTGCCAATGATATGATGATGTTATAGGGTGAATGCATATGTAAATGATCGAAAAATATAAAAATGCAATTATCAACAACAAAGAACAACCTAGCCCTAAGAAAATTTAACATGGTATCAGAGCCAGGTTGAAGAAAAGTCATTGAGATCAACCCTGTGAAGACATCGTTCATGGAAACAAGCGAAGATGGTTGAGACCTAAAAGAATGCTAGGGTTTGAAGTACACCCTAGGCAACTTTGTTCTAGCAAGAGAAATTTGGGTTTGGTGGATAACATGGGGATAGGGTTTTGAAGAAACCCTTGAAGTATGCTTGGAAGAATGTTTTGAATATGATGATTAGTAAGAAGTTATTTCAACGCATGTGACAGATTCAGTGTAACCCTAGTTGGGTTAGTCTCAGTTAAGCCTAGTTGAAGACAATTGAACATATTGAAGTCTACATTGACATATGGATGATGGACAGTAATTACTCTTGAAGGATGGTTCAAGAAGGAGTTGATCGCCTCTTACTAAAGATAGGTACCTTCTAAACTTATTTCTTTATGACACTGCTTTTGTTTAGATTTATTGTTTTGATTATTACTTATCCTTCCTGCATGAATATTTGAGTATTTGAATATTTCTAACTTCCTAATGAAGATGTGATAAGTAGATCCTTTTGAGGATCATCTGAATGCTAAAAGGTTCAGGAAGAGAGTGCTAGTGCAGGAAGAGAGAAGTTGGAGCAGGAACAGGAAGCTAGAACAGGAAAAGGAAACTGATGCAAGGAAGCAAGGGAAAAGGTATTTTGATGATATGCGAGATGACAAAGTAAATGTGCTACAAGTTTCTAAGGTATCTGAATATTACAAGGTATGTATACAATTTAGTTGTAACAATTGGGATGGCAAGTCAGGCCTAGAGGTATGAAAAGAATATTACTTTCAGATAAGTTTTGATTCATATAGTACTCTTGAGTGATGCATGCTAGTCATATACATATGTGAGTAAGTTTGATTCCCGGTATATGTGATATACCAATGTACTTTATAGTTTAAATCTCATTGATACTTGGATATCTTGATTTTGAAGCATAGCCAGAAACATTGACTTTGATATACGATGACTTGATATTGTTGAAAGTGCTTGTGGTGAGTTAGTATGAGTATAAGATTGATACTCAAGATCTATTGATTATCTTAATAAGGCTTTGATAAGCTATAACTGCTAGGATATCATATCAACATAGTAAATTTGACAATATGACAAAATGGATGCCCTGATTTGATGATGTTAGGACTCTTATGGAATGTATTGTATAACTTGATAAAGATGTGATATTGAATGAAGGTACTTTTGTCAACTACCCTGACCTTATGACACTAACCCTTGATGAATGATTGATGACTTGTCATGACAGTAATTGAAATATGAGAACCTGATATAGTTGGACTTCGTGATTTGATATATGATAGTTTTGTATGAATATGCTCTGAAGAATCAATGATCTTGATGCATAATAATAATATGATAGACAGGTTGAAGTCTTGATTGATAATGATTGGAGAGGCTTTTCATTCAAAGGGAGAGACCCTTGATGAGATCCCATCATCTATTATTATTTGTGTAATGACTGAAAACTTAGGGCTACCTCAGTATTTTTGAGATGGATGAATAGGAGACTCATGATTGGAGATTGAAACAAGTCTTTTGCACTCTCATTGATGAACATCTGATGTTGTTAAAGGTATGTCCTTGTTAATTAATTTTATGTGCTACTAGTTCATTGCTGACAGGATTGGCTTACCCCAAGCAGTTTCAGGTTCTACTTAGAAGAGTAGTAGAGGACTATGAAAATTCCACAACTTGGAATCCTACTGCAGCAACTAATTAGATTTCTTCTATTTGTAAATTACTGAACAAATTATTTATTGTTTGCTACAGTCAATATTGAAATCAATACACTGCATCCTTCACAAAATAAATACAGCGGAATAAATACAACGCAGGAAAGATAGATGCACACACACAAATAACAATGTAATTTTTGGACTAAGTCCCCGGAAAAACCCAACTTGGGAAAACCGGTGCAGCAACTAAGGGTTTGTATATTATTGAGTAGTAAACCTGAGTACAAGTCTATGGTTGCTCAAATCTAGCAAACCATACAGAGAAAAAATTGACAAAAATTTAGTGAGGAAATTCTCACTCTGCGACTAGCGATCCGACACTGATCTGGGCTCAAGATGAGTTGCTTTGCATTGCCTCTGCGCAGTCACTGCATCCGCCTATGCAGTACTGCGTCCCACAACTCGGAACTGCATCACCTTCGCTATTTGATCAATTGTTGTCTACAAACTTGACCCTCTTAGCCTTTGGGCTCTCACTTCGGCCTTTGGCACTAAATCAGCTATGTCTCCCAGTAAAAGCGGAATCTCCTCCTGAAGCTCTGCCTGGGCACTGCGTTGCCTCTCTGTGGCACTTGCTGCTTCTCTGCTTTGCACTCAACGGATCTGGAAAAACTTCCTCCAACCTTACTATCCCTGCCCCTCTCTCACTACAACGAGCTCACTGGCTCTCTCTCCGGCAACTCAACGATGCTACTAAGGAAATCGATCTGCCAATGAATTCGATCTCTACAAGTATGTCCTCCAAGTCCCATCAATTTCCTTTTTATAATCTCTCCTTGACACATCAACGGCCACTATTTAAATTTTAAAACTTAATCAATGGCTAAGATTAACTAAGACTCGATCCATGCCTTTTCTAGAAGATTCTCATCTGACTTGATTACTACCTTTTATTTAATCATATTTCCTAAGTTTAGACTTAGGAAATATTAAAAAATTGATTAATTATTTTAATTAAGTCGTCTCTAGATGGAATTTCCAGAAACGATTTATGGATATTGGAGTACTCATGCCTTCTAACCTCTCTGCAAAATCTCGAGGCTAGAACACATCTGATGCTACCAAAAACTAACAAGGACTTCCTTGCTTGAAGAATTGTATTATCATAATCATGGCATGTTGGATTGCATTGATGGATTATTGTTGCTAAGTTTGGTGGATCTCGTAATAAGCAAACAGCCTTATATGTCCTTTTGTTGCAAGCATGCTCCTCAAGCTAAATAAAGCCTGAATATATATATATATATAGTTGGGACAAAGACATCTTGATGAATTGATAAAATGTTGTTGTATAGCTTAGGTTTGTGGTTGATCCCTTCCTGCATGAGAGGGAGAAAGGATGAATATAATAATCTTTTATTTATGATATGTATTTACTCTAACATAATATTTGATTTGATGTCCTGCATAAATAGGAAAACAAAGGATTGTCACTTGAAAGTATTGCATAAGGCAGTATGGTTGAACTCTTCAGTGATTTGTTTGAGTCGGTACCAGATATGATGCACTTTGATATGATCTTTAGAGAGCAGCTTGGATTGATGGATGTGACCCTCCCGGGTAAGGGTCTGGGTTGATCGAGAACACTGAGCTATGCTCTTCCCCCCTGTCTGAGCTCCTAGTGTGAGGAATTGAGCCTGAGAGCTCCTGGGTTGAGGAATCTTTGGACAATAGGATGGTTATGATCCTTGCCTGCTGAGGAAAGTAGCATCTCGCCTATTGTCGCCATAAGGTGTGCGTGATTCTTGTCATTTATGACAAGTTGGGTATCTCCCCCTATCATGATTGACAAAGTATTACCCTAGTATGCATCCGACCCACAAGCGAGGCTTGTTGGGATTGCCTCCCCATCTGACCAATGGGTTGAGATGTCTTCAGAGGGAAAAAATATTAATTTTGAAAATAAATGATTATTTGAATCTTTATATTTCCCGCCTATGTTTAAGGTCGGCCTCTAATAAGTCATGTCGGCTTCCTCCAAGGGTTGTCACCCTTTGTCAAAGATCAACACCTATATAAACCCCATAAGCTTGATTTCAAAAGACAATTCGGATGGACATATTGGTTTGAGGTTTTCGTCTCTCTTTCTCTCGCATTGGCTCAGGACTTATATTACATGACTACATTAGTATGTCGCATTACTATCTCTTCTCTCTCTCACATGTCTGAGACTAGAAGACTAGCGCATCTACAGTTCCTCTGCTCTCTCTTGAAGGACTTATGCTACCGGATCTATGTAATGGAATTGGCTTTGGATATATGAAATGGTCTCGCTCTTGATCTCGCTCTGACTACAATGACTCATGATTGTTATCGGTATGGTCACTTTCATTGCAATATGTTCTAGCATGGGTGTAAGGTCTTAGCTCACATGTATGATATGTTATCTCTGCATTTGTATGGCACCCCTCTGCATGTTATGTATATGGCATGGTTCCTATGTGTTACAGCATCCTCTACATTATATTATGTGACTCGCATCGCATATGGAAATTGATTGGTCTCTGTTGAAATTTGGTTACCAGAAGACAGGTGGTTCCCTAAGGCTTTGATATTTGGCCTAGGGAAAAGTGTCCAAAAGAATTTAATTTTTCTCCTAAAGTGACTTTATAAAGTTATAAAGTCAAATCTAATTTAAAAGTGACTTTAAGTGATAAAGTTACTAAAGACTAATTTTAAAGTGACTTTAATAAAGTCAATGTGAAATTAGAAAAGAAAAGTGACTTTGGAAATAAATGACTAAGTGGGTCTTTATTAAAGTGGGGTGAATTAAAACATAGAAAGTGAGATTTAAATGAGCATTTAATCTCAGCCCTAGATCTAAAGCTATCTCAGCCATTAGATTTAGGGATTCTCACTTTTGTTAGGTTAAAGGAGGAAAAAGAGGGAAAAGGTCATTCATTCTTTCATGAGCAGATTGAGAGAATGAGAAGAAGAGAGCAAAGGAGATTTTTGAGCAGTGAGGAGAAGGAGAAGAGAACCTTGGCACGCATACTGAGGCAGCGCTTCAGCAAATCTGTACAGCAGCTTGGGCATGTATTCCAAGGAGGCCATACAGCGGTTTGGCACAGATTTCGAGGAGCAGTTTGTTGTTTTTTTGGCACGATTTTCAAGACAGTCCGTACAAAAGTTGTTGTCCCTGTGCACGAAAACCGAGGCAAAAAATCGTACAACATTTATTGATGTTTCTCTGCACGCATTTTGAGGAATCCGTACAATAGCATTTATTGATGTTTCAAGGAGGTCGTACAGCAGCATTTAATGCTATAATTTTTGGGCATGAAATTCAAGGAGGCCATACAGCATTTATTGATGTTTCTATTTTGTTGTTTGCACATTTTCTGAGGCGGTGGTTAAGCACGGAAAACGAGATAAGTTGTATTTATTACTTGCTGAAATTTTTTAGAGTATTTCTCTCTCACTGTAAAAGCATTTATCAGAAATAAGAAGAAGCTTTCGAACTGGTTTTCCCCAAGAGTTGTAGGGGTTTTTCTAGGGTCACATTGACCAAAAATCAGCGTGTCAAAATTTTGTGTGTCGCTGATTTATTTTTTTGAGTTTTTAATTCTGCATTTCAGCATTGTGAAATCCCAGAATTAGTGTTTTCAGAAAATATTTATTTTTCCAGCTTGTTGAATGTATGGTTATGGGAATGGGCATTTAACTTTATGGGAGAAATAAGGAGATACTGAAAACCGAGATTGGGTTATCAAATTTCTACATGGTATCGGAGTTATTTTGCTAAAAAGGCAATTTGAGACAACAAGAAGAAAAAATTACAGCACGCTGATTTTTCACACATAAATCATTACCTTTACTACAGCAGTGTTATTTTCAGTTTATTAGGACAGCAAGCATGTCTTTGGGCTTGAGGCTGGAGGATAGGTTGGATGGGCATAGTAACTGAAGTGTTTGGAAGGAGAGAATGCAGAGCATCTTTGAGGAGGGAGAAGTCTGGGATATCATGGTGCATACCGCACAGCACCCTGTTAATGTGCCTACTGATGTTGTTCAGTTGGCAGTCTTTAATAAAAAGAATAACAAGGGTAAGAGACTGATTCTAGATGGAATCAAAGACCATTGCATTCCTTATGTGAGAGGAAAGAGATATGCTCATGAGATGTGGATAACACTGACCAATCTCTACCAAAGTACCAATGAGAACAGAAAAATGGTCCTAAGAGAGAAGTTGAAGACCATTAAGATGGATAAGACTGATAGTGCAGCTGGATATCTCGCAAAGATTACTAATGTGAGAGATGCATTGGCAGTAGTTGGAGAGGTCATTCCACCCACTGAGTTGGTGTGGATTGCAGTGAATGGCCTTCCCAGTTCATGGCTGAACTTTGTTGATGGGGTTTGTGCACATGAGACCCTTCCCACTTGAGAGAGGTTCTGGGATGATTGCATACAGACAGAAATCAGAAAGACTCAGCTTGCGGCAGCTAAACCACTTGAGCAGGATGAGGATGTAGCACTGTTGGCAGGAGGCAAGAAAGGCAAGGGAAAGAAGCAAGCTTCCACAAGTAATGGTGGGGGCAAAGGCAAAGGTAAATAGGGGAACACGCAGAAGGACTATTTCAAGGTGAAGTGTCAGAACTGTCAGAAAATGGGACACTATGCAGTTGTGTGTCCGGAGAAGAAGAAGAAGGGGAAGAACCAGAGCATGGCAGCATCAGCAGAGATAGAGGACTTTACGAATAGCTTTGACCGAGAGTTTGGGTTCATTGCTTGTGAGTCCACTAGTCCAGGATCACCTGCCACGGAGGTTGAGAGGGAGTGTGCATTTCCCTCCACTAGCGTAGCATCTTCAGGTATTTGGTATGTTGACAGTGGGGCTTCACATCATATGACAGGAGTCCGTGAGTACTTCTCAGAGCTTTCAAAGAGTGGCACTGATATAGAGGTAGTACTCAGAGATGACAGCATTGTTAGAGCAGTCGGTGTGGGGACATTGACATTTAACAGGGAACCCAAACCTCCCTTGAAGGTGTCAGATGTTCTATATGTGCCAGGGATGAGGAAGAACCTCATATCCGTCTCAGCATTGGAGGACAGAGGGTATGAGATATTGTTCAGGAGAGGACAGGTGCTGATATATCCCAGGGGCGCTCCAGCTGATTTAGCTAGAGTGATTGGTGTACGCCATGCAAAGGTGTACAACTTTGCATTTCAACCCCTTTTGGCATTGAGCAGTAGTACCGGCAGCAGAACTAGCAGTTCAGAGCCATGTGAGATTTGGCACCGCAGGATGGGGCACATGTATCATGGAGTCTTGAAGACATTGCGGGAGATCACTACAGGTGTGCCAGATTTCAGTACTGATCACTTTGATACATGCAGAGGATTTGCGATGGGCAAGTTTGCCAAATCCCCTTTTCCCAGCAATGACAACAGATCGACTGGGATACTTGATTTGATTCATTCCAATGTGAGCGGTTGGATGTCTCATGTTTCCTTGAGTGGATATGAGTATTATTTTTTATTCATTGATGATCACTCCAGGAGAACCTGGATTTATTTCTTGAAAATTAAGAGTGAGGTCTTCAAGCGGTTTCAGGAGTTCAAAGCTCTTGTGGAGACAGACAAGTCGGAAGATCAAGTCCCTAAGGTTGGACAATGGAGGAGAGTACACCCTTGGTGAGTTTGTTGATTATTGTGCGAAGGCAGGCATTAGGAGAGAGTTCACAATTCCTTACAACCCCCAGCAGAACGGGGTTGCGGAGAGGAAGAACAGATCCATCAGAGGGCTGCCAAAGCCATGCTACATGATCAGGGGTTACCATTGTTTTTGTGGGCAGAGGCCTGCAACACTGTTGTATATTTGCAGAACAGGAGTCCGCATCGTGCCTTGGGGCATGTGACTCTGGAGGAGGTTTTTTCTGGGAAAAAGCTTGATGTTGGTCATCTTCATATCTTTGGGTGTATTTCATACTCCTATGTACCCAAGGAGAAGAGGACCAAACTAGAGCCCACCGCAGAGAAGGGTATCTTTGTGGGCTATAGTAAGACCTCGAAAGCCTTTCGGATTTATATTCCCGCACAGAGGAGAGTTGTTGTCAAGCAGGATGTGAAATTCGAGGAGGACAGGGCTTTCAGGAGGTCACGGGAGTTAGAGTATCTGGATCAGCCAAACCCTCAGGAGCAGCTGAGTCAGTCGCAGGGATCCAGTGGGCAGGGATCAAGAGGATCCGGAGGTACATCGATTACGGTGTCAAGTCCATCAGTGAGCAGTGGCTCACAGAGTCAGAGAGGTGGTGCTTCGAGCAGCATGTAGAGCAGTCCGCAGAGCAGTTCACTAGGGAGTCCACTAATGGACAATTCACACGGTACTTCAGCGTCTACAGGTTCAGGTTCAGGCAGAAGGACAGCAGACAGACAGTCAGGAGTTCAGGCTCTTGATAATGAGGAGGAGGAGTTTCATTCTCCAGTGGGAGAAGCGTGCTCAGGGAAGAGGAAGCCCAAGTGGCTTCAGGATACCTTAAGAGAGGCCACATCTGTTGCTGGGCCTAAGAGGTCGGTCAGAGAGAGCAGACCACCTGATAGGTTCTGTAGCTATATGGCAATGGTTGCCAACATCATCGACTCTGAGCCTTCTAGCTATGAGGAGGCAGATAGCCAGCAGGTCTGGAGAGAGGCCATGCAGGAGGAGTATTCTTCTATCATGAAGAATGATGTTTGGGAGGTGGTAATGAGGCCTGAGGGCAAATCCGTGGTTACTTCCAGATGGCTTTACAAGGTAAAGCATGCCGCAGATGGCAGCATTGAGAAATTCAAAGCAATGTTTGTGGCTAGAGGGTTCTCCCAGGTAGAGGGAGTTGATTATGAGGAGACCTTCGCTCCCATGGCTCGATATACTTCGATTCACTCCATCATATCGATAGCAGCAGAGATGGGTTGGAAGATCCACCAGATGGATGTGAAGACTGCATTTCTCAATGGCTTCATACAGGAGGAGGTGTACATTAAGTAGCCACAGGGCTTTGAGGTGCATGGGAAGGAGTCCCATGTGTGCAGACTGAAGAAGGCCCTTTATGGCCTGAAGCAAGCTCCCAAAGCTTGGTACTCCAGGATAGATACATATTTGCAGGAGATGGATTTCACAAAGAGTGATGCAGATCCGAACCTTTATTTTATTGTGATAGGTGAGGAGCCTCTCATTCTGGTGTTGTATGTGGATGACTTGGTCATTACGGGTGCAGAGAGACTCATAGAGCACTGCAAGAGAAATCTTGCGTCGGAGTTTGAGATGAAGGACGTTGGCTTGATGCATTACTTTTTGGGTTTGGAGGTGTGGCAGGAGTAGGGGCATTTCTTCCTAGGGCAGGGGAAGTATATTGTGGACATCCTTGGCAGATTCCACATGGAGGATTGTAAACCCATGTCGACACCAATGATCACCAACTGGAAGAAGCTTCATGCTTCAGATTCCGAGTTGGTGGATCCCACATTGTATAGACAGCTGATTGGTTCCTTGATGTATTTGGTCAACACTAGACCGTATATATGTTTTGTACCAACACCATGAACCAACATGTGTGAGCCTAGGAAGGTTCACTGGGTGGCTGCAAAACACATTTTGCGGTACTTGCAGGGGACAGTGGATTATGGTCTGGACTACAGGCACGGGGATGGAGTGAGATTGGCAGGTTACACTAATTCTGATTGGGCAGGTTATGCTTCTGATAGGAAGAGCACTTCAAGGTGTTGTTTTGGGTTGGGTTCGGCAGTTGTGTCATGGTTTAGCCGAAAGCAGAGTCAGTAGCATTGAGTTCAGCGGAAGAAGAGTATATGGCAGCCAGTCTAGCTAGTTGTGAGGCCATCTGGCTTTGCAAGATGTTGTTTGGCTTATTTGGTCAGCTGTTGAGACCTTCAGTGATTTACTGTGATAATCAGAGTTGCATTAAACTCATGGAGAATCCAGTATTTCATGACAGGTCAAAGCATATCGGGATCAAATATCATTTCATCAGAGACTATGTTCAGAAAGGAGTTGTGAAGCTTGAGTATATTCCCACTGATGAGCAGGTTGCAGATATTCTTACCAAAGCCTTACCACTGGGCAAGCATGTCTACTTCAGAGACAAGATGGGTGTGGTGAGGAACACCTTCCTCGGTAAGAGGGAGTGTTGAAATTTGGTTATCGGAGGACAGGTGGTTCCCTAAGGCTTTGATCTTTGGCCTAGGGAAAAGTGTCCAAAAGAATTTAATTTTTCTTCTAAAGTGACTTTATAAAGTTATAAAGTCAAATCTAATTTAAAAGTGACTTTAAGTGATAAAGTTACTAAAGTCTAATTTTAAAGTGACTTTAATAAAGTCAATGTGAAATTAGAAAGAGAAAAGTGACTTTGGAAATAAATGACTAAGTGGGTCTTTATTAAAGTGGGGTGAATTAAAAATAGAAAGTGAGATTTAAATGAGCATTTAATCTCAGCCCTAGATCTAAAGCTATTTCAGCCATTAAATTTAGGGATTCCCCAAAAGTCACTTAGGGTTAGGTTAAAGAAGGAAAAGGAGGGAAAAGGTCATTCATTCTTTCATGAGCAGATTGAGAGAAGGAGAAGAAGAGAGCAAAAGAGATTTCTAAGCAGTGAGAAGGAGAAGAGAACCTTGGCACGCATTCCGAGGCAGCACTTCAGCAAATCCGTACAGCAAGGAGAGGCACACAGTTCAAGGTAGTTTTGGGCACGAGTTTCAAGGCAAACCATACAGTAGCTTGGGCATGTATTCCAAGGAGACCGTACAACAGTTTGGCACAGATTTTGAGGAGCAGTTTGTTGTTTTTTGGCACAGTTTTCAAGACAGTCCGTACAGTAAATTGTCCTTGTGCACGAAAACCAAGGCAGAAAACCGTATAGCATTTATTGTTGTTTCTCTGCACGCATTTTGAGGAATCCATACAACAGCATTTATTGTTGTTTGCACACTTTTCAAGGAGGTCGTACAACAGCATTTAATACTGTAATTTCTGGGCACGAAATTCAAGGAGGCCATACAGCATTTATTGTTGTTTCTGTTTTGCTATTTGCACATTTTCCGAGGCGGTGGTTAAGCACGGAAAACGAGATAAGTTGTATTTATTACTTGCTAAAAAAATTCTGAGTATTTCTTTCTCACTGTAAAAGCATTTATCAGAAATAAGAAGTTTTCGAACTGGTTTTCCCCAAGAGTTGTAGGGGGTTTTTCTAGAGTTACATTGACCAAAAATCAACGTGTCAAAATTCTGTGTGTGGCTGATTTATTTTTCTGAGTCTTTATTTCTGCATTTCAGCATTGTGAAATTTCCAGAATTAGTGTTTTCAGAAAATATTTATTTTTCTAGCTTGTTGAATGTATGGCTATGGGAATGGGCATTTAAATTTATGGGAGAAATAAGGAGAAACTGAAAACTGGGGTTGGGTTATCAAATTTCTACAGTCTCGACACTTTATATGTATAGTGGTCTCGGCACAATGTATGGTTGGCCTCGATTGGTCTATTGATATCTGCGATATATGTATTGGTCTCACATTGACACATAACATGGTGACTCTCACATTGTATCACATAGTATGCATGTCATGCCTTCCACATATGGCATGGTCTCTCGCATACATATGGTGACTTTCGCATTGGCCCACAGGTAATCGGCCACCATGGCTCTCGCATTGGCCCATAGGTAATCAGCCACCATGGCTCTCGCATTGGCCCACAGGGATATGGTTCGGTGATGTAGGGTTCGCATGGCCCAAGGTGGCCCACTTCACATGGCCCAGGGTGGCCCTGGATGGCTCGGCAGCATTGGTCAGGGTAGCCAGGCAGCATTGGTTAGGGTGGCCCAAGGTAGCCCAACAGCATTGGTCCTGATTGACCCAAGTGACTCGGTAGGCCCAAATGGCCTTCATAAAAAATGGCTCAGTTGGCACAGGTTGGCCCACAGCAAATGGTTGGTATGGCCCAAGGTGGCCCAGCAACAGTTGGTTGGTATGGCCCAAGGTTGCCTAGCATGGTTCGATGGTTACAAGATAACTTATGTAACAATGATATGGAAGAAGCCTTCCTGGACTCGTTTTGATTATTGAAAGAATGTTCGCAATCGAAGTTGTGAACTGACTTGGAGTGGCCCTAAAAGGCCCGATGTAATGATATATTTCTCTATAAATGTACTTTGTATCTCAATTGAACAATTGATGAATCTCTAATAGAAGAAGAACTGAATTTTGGGTTTTCCCCCTTGTGGGGTTTTGCCTGGTCTTTGACCAAATCCTTGTGTCTCTATTTGTGCATGCTTTTCTTCTGACATTCCTTATATTGTTCCGCTGCATTGTAGATGATATTGTTGTTTCTACATAATTGCTAATGATAAGATGATGTTATTGCGTGGATGCATATGTAAATGATAAAAAGTATAAAAACGCAATTATCAACAGCAAATAACAGTATAGCCCTAAGAAAATTTAACAGCTTGAAGCCTAATTTCTTGTGTTTTTAGTCTCTTCTGATCTTCATGTTTTGTACATTTTGGTAATTGCTTGATGAAGAGAATATAAATTTAATAAGTAGCCAACAAGCATTCACAAGTAATTATCAAGTTAAGAGAAATCTACGCTAACCTACAAGCATCCTGAATTCTTCAACATCATATCAGAGCTAAGGGTAAGGGAAGGCAGCTTGAAGATCACACCTTGTTGGCTTATTGGAAGGCATTATTGCAGTAGTTACATCTCTTTTGTCAAAGGCAGTGGAAGAAGACCTGAAATATTAGCCATCTCTCACTTTTGAAGAACACCATTGTAACAACAATCTCTCTCTTGACATTAAAGGCTCTTGGTTCTCGCTCACTTATCAACACTCAACATTCTTGACCTATTCCTGAAGACAAAAGCACTAATGAAGAAGAAGATCCAAATGTGAGATGACAATTTTGAATAGTCTGAACCAGCGGTAGTAGTTGTGAATAATTTAAATTCTGTGATGACAATCCTGTAAGAACTACTACAATCCAAATTATCTATAGTGAACAGAGGTCTACATTTAATCCAGAAGGTCGAGGTTGTGGTAAACAAGAGGGGTATCCAAACCCTCTGTGAGACATCTGAACATTCTACTAAAGGCACCCAAGCCATCTATGAAAGTGACAACATTCTCTATGGAGAGACACTATGATGGAAGTCTCCATAAAAGTTAGCTACAGAAACAAGCATACATGATGATAACAAACAACTACATCTACTATACAAAGACATTCCAGCCTTCTATGTCACTTCTACAGTCTACATTAATTCTTTTACAATGGCAAAGAAAAGAAGCATGCACAACAAATCCGAACCTGTGAAAAAACCAAAAACCCTTCTGTGGTGACATCTGAATTTTTTATGCCACTGTGATTTTAGAGGCACCTTCTTCAATGAAATCCAAAATTTCAATTACACAGAAGTCATAATTATCCCTCGCTCAAGTGGAAGCTTATTATCTGAAAGCACATGAAGACTATTTCTATGGCACCCTGAATGAAGTACTATGCATGCACACGTTTCCATGAGGACTCTGAAGATGTATTGTTTTCAGGACAATACTCTGTGACAGAACCTATATAGATTCGAAGTTCACTCTTTGATCAAGTTTCTTTGCATTCTGAAGCTAATCTCCAAACCAAGCTCTAGAAAGGACAATATAAGAGATACATTTATTGATGAAAAGTCCTAAAATTTATTCGAATAAATCCAATTTCTGTGAAGTAGTGGAAGGGACAAAGACTACAGAAGTTGTAACTTTGTTAACTCAACGAAAGAATCTAAGCTTTGTGGTAGCCTGTGCAAAGACCTGAAGGATGTTACACTCATAATCTCTGTGACATAAAGTCCATGGAAGAAACAAAAACCATCTGGAAGGCCAAGATTGGAAGCAGGGTTTTACAACGAAGTATAAATGATTGGCAACAAGTCTTCACTATAGTAATTTGAACTAATCAATGAAAAGCAGAGTATATGACAGATCTAAATTGATAACAAATTCAATCATTCAGCGGAAGATATACGAACCTCTGTGAACTACATATTTGTGTATCTCTGAGACCTATGACACTTTCAAAGGAAGAGACCGAAAATATTATAAGCTGTTGGGGTCCTATGATTTGGCAGATCGGCATGCCAAATGACAAGGCAACATGCAAACCAAGCTTTAGAGCTCTAGGATCTAGCCCTCCTAGTCTCAGAGAGGGATCTCTCAATATGTTTATAAGGATGTATTTTTGAATGGTTTAGAAGTTGATTTTAGGCTAGTTATGAAGTGCAGGTTTGTTTGTTTTGTTTGGTTGGGCAAATATGTTTCATGCAGTATAGATAGAGCATGGGAATCTATAAGCCATTGGGCAATGGAGTCATTTGAAAGTCCAAATAGTTCTGATTGAGAAGGAAGGGAAACCAGCGGGCAAATCTAACTTGGTCAAGGATCTGTTGAATAATATAGGTGAAATGGGATGAACATTAAGGACTAAGAGTGAAAGCAAACTAAACCCTTTCACAATGACTTAAAGGATTCGGGGAACGCCCTATTTCCTCCAGTAAGCTCACTATTTTGGAATTAATTAACATAAACACTCAAAGAAGAGGAGAAATGCAAACTAAAACCATCTTAATGAATTATAGGATTCGGGGAAAGCCCTATTTCCTCCTATAAGTTCACTGTTGAGAGCTTAATCAACAAAGACATACAATTGCATTCAAAGAAGAGGAAACGCCTTAGACATCTAGGACTGCAATTATAGGGACCTTCAACACAATAATCACAGTAAGAAACAGAGGGTATGATTGAAACAGACCTATCTATCAAACTGCAAGCATTAATAATTAATGGGAGATTTCAGATACAATATTCAGTGGCAAAGAAGAGGGAATGCCTAAACAGTCTTTAGCACAATTGAATTAACCATTTCTGAAATAAAACAAACTGAATATTCAAGAGAGTTGTCAAACTACCCTGTCACGCTCAGTAGCAGAAAACATATAAACAGTGAAGGATAAATTGGTCAGAGGTGCTTCTAAGATACATTTCTCTGCCTAAACTTTTTATCCTACTGTAAGTCAACACATAATGGAACAAAGTGATAAACAGGAAACAACATTAACAATAAGAGATTACTTCACCAAAACCAGGCTCAGGGATCCAATGGTCCAGCCTCCTTCATCAACAGAAAAAACAGAGACTTCCACACTCCTTCAGAACACCAATGCTTCTTCAAAGCAGCAATATGTATTACTTTAGAAATCACCAAATGCCAACCTTTTACAATGAGATTTCAAAGTCTCTTTATAGAGAAAATGGAAAAGATAGGTGAAGAAGGTTTTAATGAATCATCAGAGACAGGAGAGGGCATCTGAATGCTCCATTCTGTGTCTTAAACATTTCATTAAATTCTGGACAAGATCAATAACTTTGTAACTTGTTAAGACCATTTTGATATGACAGAAATCACCCACAAGGTGTCCTTGAAAGGAAAAACCATCTGGAGTGGTATTGTTATCTTCTTGGTGTGAGTTAAGTAAAGAATGGGCTACGAGGACTCCCATATTTCTAAATAAATGCTTCTGACAGTTTGCAGTAGCCTCTTTGGTGTAAGTTGTAATAACTATTTGGCAGGCTTTTGAGCATGGAGATGGACTATGTCTGTGTCAGTCAACTTCTGCACCAATAACTGCTCTGTTCCTTTGTACTTCGATCTGTTTTGGCTCTGTTTATGCTTTCACTTTGCTGATTGCTCGAACTGCTTCTGTATTGATGCCTTCAAAGGTTTTATTAATCTTCTATGCCTTTGTTTTCCGCCACTGGATATGTGATCTCCGCCATTTCTGAGTGTTTATGTGTACAGGTGGAGGGTTTCGCTGAGCTGGAGGGTCACTGAGGTTTCATGGATTTGATCCATTGATTGACACGACCTCGCCTTCTGTTCTGGTTCCCTTGACGTTGATTCCTGGCCCTGAGACTGCTATCTGAGCCTTTGTGTCACTCCTATGACTGTAAAACGTTCATCCTTCATCGGCCATGAAAAAAACCTGCAAACACACAATAAACTGTTATGTAAACCTGCGAACTTGGTTTACACTGCTTGCAAAGGCTCTGGGGGTGGTAGAGGAGCAGTGAGGAGGTGGTGATTACAGCAAAAATCGGGAAAAAACCCTGTCAGAGCAGCTGACCAGGCCCAATGGAGGTCTGAGTGCGTAAGGGGGCGTGGACCGTTAGATCGGGACAATCTACGGTGGAGATCTCTCAATGAAACGTTTCAACTTTCGGGAGAGGGATGAAAGGCAAAATGCATGAGATCGCGAGATAATACGGGTCGTTCGATCTCAGAGATCGACGACTGGGATTAAAACCGAAGGCAACATTGCGGAGGGCAGAAATCAGTTTAATTTTGAATATTGGCGCGAAAATGAGGAAGAACGGTTTTGGAAAACTGCTGGTGGTTATCGTGCAGCGAAATGGGGGAAAGTGGTTTTGAACGAATGGAACGCAATTCCATTCATCGGCTGACACGTGGAAAATGAAAACTGCTTATATCACGCGGAAGTACTGCACTGTGGGGAGGGGCCAAAAATTGCGCGAAATGGATTTTGGTCTGTTGGATCATCGACTGCAGATCTCACGGTGCGGGAGAAGCGCGACATAAGGCTAGATGCACGGACGAAAGGAGGCGGGGTCCATTGCTGAGGTCAATGCGAGCCGTTGGATGAGGGGAATGGACAGTTGTGATCTCATCAACGAAATGATTCGGGACCTGGTGGATGGAAAGAAGATTGGCGATGCGATTGGATGTTGGTCGTTGGATTGGAAGGGAGATCAACAGTCGGGATTATTCGGCATGCGTGATGGTGAAGGGCTTATGAGCGGAGCGCGATTGAATCTTGGCCGTCGGTACTTGTCGATTCGACGGTCGAGATTAGATCGGAGGAGAAGGGGAAAAGGGAATCAACATTTTGCGATTGCGATGGCGGGGGCCAATCATAAGGCAAAGACGTGGTACTGTGGGAAGTGGAAGGATCGAAGGCGGAAGAAAAGGCGCTTATCGCATCGGAAGTTTAGAAAAGTAAAAGAATGGCTAGGGAAAGAATCTTCGATTGCGATGAGCGACGGGGCTTAGTGCCTGGTCCTGGGCGCCGGGTCATATGCGGAGAAAGGGGCTAAGGGCGCTTAAGGCCTAAACAGAAAATGAAGATTTTCAAGGATTTTAAAGGGTTTTTTGAGGGATTTGGAGGTTCCAATAGGGGTGAAGACGGGGTTTCAAACCTTATAAAGGGGGTCTCACAGGGCTTGAAGGGGATTTGAGGCCTTTAGAGGCTAAATGGAGGGTTGAAAGATGAAAGAAGGCTTTATGAAAATGGGGGGAAAAGTGGAAATAGGCAGTTTCAGAGGCCTTTTGGAACAGCTTTCTTCGGTGAATTAGCATGGTTTTAAGATGGAAACAGCAGTGAAGATTAATTCAAAGGATAAGGAATCATCCTAAGACTTCAAAGATGATGGATTTTCAAAGGAAATATATCTCTTGAAGGCTTGAAAAACAAATTTAGCCACCATGTGGTATAACAGAATTTATAGGTGGCTAACATAAGCCACGACCTTGCAAACTCTATGGAGAACTATAAAAAGATATTTGTAGTGTTTTAAAGCATATGTCTGTGACACAAGTATGATAAGCAAGTTGTAACTATGCCATCGAAACTATCTGAAAGAAGGATGAATTACATACTAAAGTTGACCTGGACTCTATGAAGCTTGAAAGGAACTACGACAAAGCAAGCAACCCAAAGGAATTTCCTTGGTTCATATCCTAGATCGAGACGTTGAAGAATTGTGTGTTGAGAAATCTAGGGCAATGAGATCAATGCTTTATGTTATTGATTTCTCTTTTCTTTTGATGATGCTTGTGATTTCCTAATTACATTATTCTTCTTCTTCTTATAGTTATTATTTCTTTGTTCATCAAACAACTACCAAAAACATAAAGACAAGAAGACACTAGATGTAGGCACTCATCCAAGGCAAAACCCCTATGGAGGGTAAAACCCAGTGAAGAACTCTTCCTTCAGTAGATTCAAATCCAGTTGAGATAAACCAAGACCCTTGTTGCCTAGACCAAGAACACCTTCCATCCATCAAGTCAACCTTGTTCGAAAACAACACATTCATGTCCTGTAATGACATAGTGTCATGGTTCTGTAAACACCCGATACTTTGGTCCTGCACAACATTGCACGAAGCAGGGACGAAGCAGGGACGTTTTTTGGAAGCGGGGACGCAGAAGCGTCATTTCCAAAAAATCTAGGAAGCGAAGCGTCTCAGAAGCGTCTACTATATGAATATATTTTTATTTTTTTATTTCTTTGCATTTATATTAAAAAAAATCCAAAATACCAAATTAATTGTAGAAGATATGGAAGCTTGCATATTTGTACATAAATCAAGATAGATATGACATCCATTGTACATTAATGATTAATTATTTGAGCATCAACCATTTAGATGCATCAACCATCTATAATCTTGATTCTTCTCCTCTTGTCTAGCCTTTGCCTCTACCTCGATTATCTAGGGACATTAGTCAAAATTGCCCAATTTTGATCAAACTACCTAATGCAAGCCTTAAAATATGGTAGAAAGAACTTAACATGCTTGATCGATGATTTTGAGTTGATTGAAATGTAATTTTTTTCTAACGACATGACAAAGGAGTTCAACAATTAACACCACCAACACTAGGGTACATATAGGCCTTGGTGCTCTTGATTAAATGCTAATCACATACCCTCATACATGATATAATCTAATGAAATGCCACCATACCATTGATCCTGAATTCCTGAAAACTGTTAAGTCTGCTGAATTTTGAATAGGATATGAAATTCTATTTTCTACATATGAAGTCCGATCAGGCTGGAACCACTCTCAAACATCCTGAGTCATTTCATGGTAATGTTAAAAATTTAAGTAAAAGGAAGCATTTTCATCCTTTTACTTTAAGAATTTAACATTACCATCAGGGAGCATCTAAGGAACATCTAAGGAGGTGAAAGAGAGCTTATATATTTTTCATCCTATCCCTAACTCAACACTAACCCACCCTCTAACCCAACTAAAGTTAAATATTTAAAAAACAAATAAATAAAAAGTCGTTTTTTTTTGCTTCGTTAGTCGCATCCATACGGCACTGTACGAAACCGCTGGTGATACGTACGAATTCGTACAGGAAGCACGGCACTTCCGTACGGCGATCTGCTATACGAAACACGGATCCAACCGTACGGTTCAAAAAAACCAGGAACCGAAAAAAAATTTCCGAAACACGTTTCGAGGGGCGGATCCCGTACGAACCGCGTTTCGAGGGTTAGAGCCGGAGGGGGGACGTTTCCTGCAACACTGGTCCTGCAGTATCATGCACTGGTCCTATACCTCATACTCTGGTCCTGTAGTCACCTTCTCTGAAGCCACGATTCTACAGTCATACATTTTTTTCTGGAGTTGCCTTTCAGTCCCGTAATTACCTTCTGAAACCTCGGATCTGTAGTCACATTTTGGTCTGTAATCACCTCCTGAAACTCGTACCTGTAGTCACATTTCAATGCTTGAAACTCAGATCTGCAATCATACTCTAGGACCTGTAGTTACAATTCTGAAGCTTTGGACCTGTAATGTTTCGATTCTGTAATCCTTATCGAACTTTTTCAACTTCGCTCACTGGATCAAGTTCACTAGGGTATATATAGTAGTTTCTGCTTGTAATTTGATCCAACATGTATAACTGTAGGAGTCGACTTGTAGAAGATGAAGTTGGAGCCAATTTCGAAGAGTTTTAGGCCGACTTGCAAGGTGACTTGATGGAGGAGGTTTTGAGAAGACACAATAATTTCTTTCTTTGACACTTATGAACCCAAGAAGGGTTTCTTACAGAATGAATTTACTTTGACTCAATAGAGATCCTAAAGGTCTTCAATGGAGGCTTGACCTACTAATCATTGACCCAAGCATGAAATCCATGCTTTAATAAGTCAATACAAATTTTCTTTTGTAAATAATTTTTCTTTTTCTTGACTCAAATAGAAATTATGAAGACCGACACTAGTTACATTCTTCAACACTCCCTCTTAACTAGGGAGGTATTCATAATTACATATATGGAAGATCTCAAAATGATATGAAATACAAAGAGTTCTAGCACACCCAGTGCTACAGACAGTGGAAAAGTGTAACTAGGTTCAGTCTTCATAATGACTTGTAATTATGATTTTATGTAAATGAAGATGACAAAGAATAATAAATATATTATGTTACTTGCTTCATGGGTTTCATGAGCAAGAAGTTTTATTATAGATCAAAGACTTCTTCTTGATGTCTTTTAGGGTTTGTCATCTTGTCATAAATGTAATTAAGAGTCATGTATATGAAGTCATGTTACACGTGTGAAAGACATGTCATTTATGTAAAAGTTACACTCCAAGACAGTGTCACTATACCTCTCGAAGTCAGTCAAAAGATAGACAATATTCTCCTTGTGAAGAAGTCGGCTTATCTCCATATCTCATGTCGGCCTAGATAGCAAAGATGAGTCATTATATAAAGGGTGATCCGACCTCATTGTTTAACCAAGTATCTCGGTCATCTTTGCAATAAAAAAGTGTGGATCTCAGTGCGAAGGTGTCAATGGTAATACAACAAAGAGGAAGGCTACAAACAAGTGCTCAAGGGTCTAAGTCTGTCATCTCACCTCTGCAATCTCAAGGAAGGCCAAAGGCTATTTCAGGACTACTTCAGTTCGGACAAGGGCTATAATCAAGTGCAGAAAGGTGATGAAAGGAGACCGAAGGGAGGAGACTCTTGGGGAACGAAGAAAGAAGACTGTTGGAGGGCGAAAGGACTGTATCAAGGACTGCAAAATAGACAGTGCGCGAAAGAAGGAATCAAGTGTGAAGGCCGAGGAGAGCAAG
The DNA here is from genome assembly GCA_034641835.2 of Pinus albicaulis. NCBI lineage: Eukaryota > Viridiplantae > Streptophyta > Pinopsida > Pinales > Pinaceae > Pinus > Pinus albicaulis. The sequence goes on along the minus strand of CM076572.1, from coordinate 73,697,489 downwards.
AGATAATGACAGGTGTCTTGGAGGTAACCTTGTGTCAAGTGTCTTTGTCAAGGGTCTTGGTATTCATCAATTGAAGCATCTATAAGAAGAGATTTGTGAGTTTATCCCTCAAGAGGAGGGCTTTTGGCCCTGGCTTGCAGCCTACATATTGTGTCATTGTTCTTATTGTTTTGGTAACTGTTTGATGTATTGATTATCGTAATAACAATAATCAAATATAAAGAAGTTAAAGTATAACACAAGCAGTTATCAAGTAAGAAAATTGAATTAAGCATGGCCTTACAAAATTCTAAACATGGTATCAGAGCTAAGGTGACAATTAAGGAAGAGCATCTAAGGGACACGTAAGGATCAGATTTCAAAGCATCTAAGCTAGTCAAAGATCATCACAGAAGGGATAAGTTCAGAGATCTAATTCTCTGAGATTTTGGGAGGCAATCATAGTCCGAATATCACAATTCGGATCATCCTCCGAAAATCTCGAGCAAATTTCAAAGGTGTTTTTTGGTAACTTCAGATCAGTGGAATCACAACAATGCTCTCGGCATACTTAATGCAGATCACAGTGAAAATACTAAACAGACTTTCGATGATATTTCATAGTCCTTTTCTGTGCTACTTCAGGTCCAACATAATCAACAGTAAAAGAATAACAATACTACCTCAGTAACATTCCATCTCAGTCACACGTTTTGATGCTATATGTTGGTGTTGCCTCATATATTCATCGGTGCTATTCAGTGATAGAAATCTCAGAACTACTACCTTGGTGATCACAGTGAAGTTGGTGCAAGCAAGGAAAGATCTTGGATGCTAGAAAGAAATCTTATGTGACATGACAGCAAAAGTTTTGGATCCTCTAAGCTATCATCAAAAGGAGCTAGATCAAAAAGTGTTGTCATCGTAAAAGGAACAATCTCCTTTACTGAAGAAAAGTGTTTTCATTTGGAAGAAGATTGTCCAAAAGGAGAGCTCTAATACATCTTCTTCAACCTCCATCAAAGTGATCAAACTGAAGATTTCATCTTCACCTATTAAGTATCTTTTATTCTATAATCAAATTTGATAAAATGACTTCGTGTTTGTAAGGATATCTATAAATTGGTTGGGTTATCATAATTCCTTGCATAAAAAAAGGGAGGATAGACATAGTCCTCGAAAATAGTGAATTCATTGATCATATCTATGGAAAAGTCTTCAAAGGTCGAGTATTGTCTGAATACATGGAAAGAGATCAAAGGATTCAAAGGATTTTTATGAAATCAGTCAAAGGTCCTCTCATCTCTATATATACCAGGATTGGAGATATCGAAGAGATTGAAGATGCAGTAAAGAAGGTCATACTACTTAGATCTGATATACATAAAATTGAAAGGATATCTTCATAAAATCTCAAATATGAGATCTGGGAGATATAATAAAAGGACGATCATCGAGGTAACAAATGTCCATAAGACAAGAAAGTTACCTCATTCAACAATTTCCGGTTTCTATGCAAGACAGAAAAGGACAAATCGTAGGCAAAAGTGTTGAAGGTTAAAGAACTCAAACATTTGCAGAAAGGAAAGATTGGTCCTCAGATAAGACAGAACAGCATAACTAAAATTCAATGCTATGGAAAAGTTATGGAAAGAAGGCTCATATCACAGGAAGGATGGAAAAAGCTGAAGAAGACCAAGGAAAGAGGGAGTAAGAGATCTCTACTGTGATTAAGATAGTCTCCCTCACAAAAGGTCTTGTCATAACTCCTAAGTCTTTTGTTATAGGATATGACTATGATAAATAACAGGATGCACTGTGGCATCATGGAAGCATTAGAAACAAGAGCTCATGACATCACCATGGGAAATCATAAAGGACAGAAGGAACAAATTTCATGGCAACCAAATATGAAGGATATAGCTCTTGGGAACCTCATTGGATATTGAAGGAAAGGATGTCATCCAAGACGAGGCTCATCATACATCAAAAGGAAGACGAGGCTCATCATACATCAAAAGGAAACATCTTCCAGATAAGGATATGCAAGATCCTCAAGATTCTCTGATGTAATTCTCATCGAAGGGTTCACCAATCTAGAGATGAAGCAAGTGTTTCATCAGGAACTCCAGCTTGTGGAGTTCATGGAATGATGGTATGATGACATAAGAGATGGAGCAGATCAAGGGGTTGAAGACACTTCAATCAAGGAAGCTGCTGAAAGAAGCCTAGATCACCTAAAGGTAAATGAGGTATGTATGCTTGTATTTAATATTATAATGTCATGTCGTATGGTTGCAGGTAACATGGATCACTAATTCTATCTTGAGAAGCATGATCGAAGGAAAAAGGAATCTCCTCCTATAAAGGTTGCCGAAAGGCATGGTTCACACTAGATGAAATCAACATAATATGTCCTCATATAAAATATGAGGTGGTTGACTACAATTAAGGAACTCTGATTGGAAGCTCCTGGGAATGAAATGTGTGAAGAAAGGAAGGAAGAGATCATGAGACATGTAACCATGGTAAAGGCAATCAACATCCACGAAGACCAAGAATACTTGACTAGGAAGTCTCCCGGAAAGATATGGAAACTCTGATGGAAGTCCGGAAAAGATGGAAACCCTTGACAATACATATCTTTAGGAAATGTGTCAATCTATAAACGAAAGATGTCGATACCTACAAAAAGATGTCATGGTAAAAGATCATCACTAAGGTAACTTTTGATTTAAAAGTTCATATTTATAAATAATATCTCATGAGCTTATGCAGGGCTGCCTAAGGGAACCATATGCCTTCCACAAGATAACCATATGGCAAGATGTAAGATCCTTTGAAGAGGTATGGTTCGAAGAAAAGCAGCATGGCATGAAGCTAGACCAGATGAGAAGATTGATGGATCACTTTCTGATAGAAGACATGACTCTTGGATGAAAGTGATGGATGATCTGTGCCTTATGAAGAGATCTCAAAGATGAAGACTCCTCAAGTAATTCATGACATCAAAGAAAGGAATTCTTCATGAGTAGCTGGGTGTTTTCATCATTGCTGCTACAAGTCCCTGATTAAGAGGGATCCTAGTAATAAGTTTCTTACCTGGAAGAAACTTGGTAATTCCTAAGCCCAGAGGGAGTTTTGGTACATTCCTTGTATAGGAATGAGTACATTCCTTTGTGGCATATGTCCTCCCTAATTGAGAGGGAGAGATAGACACGTGTTGACAGGAAAATCTGTCTGACCAACAGTAGGGGATCTCCCCGGTAGAAAGTCCCAATTAGACCTTGAACCGTTTGGAATAGGGATCCCGTCCGGGGTGTGGGTCCGGCTACCGCTTAAGTCACCTTCCCTTCAATCTCAAAAGAACTCGATCGAACCTGCGGACACACACTTATTCACATGATACAAGATACATGGTTGATGCATTGAACACGTATATAACACTATGTGTAGCGAGACAAATAACAAAGCATACACGCCGAAGGAGGTGTTGTTAACAACACATCTTTGGGGTTATGCTTGTAGGCTATTCTGACCACAGAAGAAACAATTCTTTATGGCGAGATGCCCCCTTTACTTCCTAAAAGATAAACGAAATGCTAATAAACAAAGTCATTAACATCCATTAAGAAAGCAATTAAACTGAACATCATTAACACAAGAACGGGAAACCATAATGCAGAAATGATGCCATTAAAAGTGCAGTTTCATTAATCAAAAGATGTTTGAAACTGTATAGAAATACTCATAGTGTTCGCACAACAAAACACATCAGATCTGAAAGGAGTTTCAACAAGTATCTGTATTCATATGCAAAAAAGAGTGTTATCTTTCAATACAATGTTGTATAGCTCTTGAGTCCCAAAAAAAAGATCCTTTACATTTTCCCCAGAGGGAGTTTTATAGATCAAAACTTGCCCTTTGGGCTTCCTGACCCTTCGCCTGCCTGACTGTTGAGTTGCCTTGCGACCCGGAGGGAAACTGTGACCTGCGACCTGGTTGGTGAGTGCGACCTGCGACCTGCCTCCAAATGCTACCTGCGACCTACTGCCACTGGGTTATGAAGATGTGCGCGCAATTGTGAGGTCAGGGGCATCAATTTGCTGTCCTTTGAGGAAGTCTCGCCAAGTCTGATACTCTGTTTCTATGGGAGAAACTAGGGGGACCTCTTCTTTCAACCGATGCATGCACTCTAAAGCGTTTGGGACTAGAGTTTCCTTCTTCTGCGAAATCAGGTTAGAAAGAGAGGCGAGCTTGGTGTAGATCCAGACTGGCGTGACAAGAAACTGGCCCAGGTTCTCTTGTGACGCTGCAAGATCGGAAGTGGCGGCAGCTTGCTTGATGGGCTGCAAAAATGACTGGATCTCCTGATCCACCTATTCCCAGGTCTTCCCCTCGTCCAATGCACCCAGTGAAGGAATGTGGTGAAGGACGTGCATCGAATCGATGTCGTTGATCAAGTGTTCGTATGAAGTCATTACCTTGTCTACGTCCTTGGATAGCTTATCCTTGGACTGATTTTTCATACGTATTTGGACTTTGGCATCTTACGTGTGAATCCAGTCCTTCTTTGGCAAATGTTCAGGAGCCTGAGGGTACTGCACTGTCCAATCCATCATTTTGTCCAAGGCAGCTGAGGCCTCCTTCAGCTGCTCGTGCTTTTGCTTAGTCTCCGTTTGGGCTCTCACCAATGGGGCGACTGTTTGTTTTATGGTAAACATTTCCCCATACACTTGCCTCATGGTAGCCTCTAATATATTGAACTCTTTTTGAACGGTAAGCGGAACTTCATTGACAAGGGGCGTTTTGTTCCGGAGTTGTTGAACCTCCTCTCTCAATGTCGTCCTTTCCTGTTCTGCCCTTTTCTCCCGCTGCTCTGCTTCCTGTAGCCTATTTTGTAGAGAAACGATCTCTCTACTCATTCTGGTCACATTCTCTTCCGTGGCCGCAGTGAAGGTTGTGCCAGCCGATGCTATCATCACGGGATTAGTCCTAGTATCAAGGACTATGTCTTTTTCGGTTGCGACTGTGGATGTGGCGGAGGGATTTTGCGCCAGGCATCTTCTTTTCTCCTGCTGGATTTTGAAGGAGAATTGATTGAATGTGAGCCTGGTGAGGTCGAATACCTCCTCCTCTTGCCCCTGGGAGGAACTGACATCGGAGAGCGTGGCTTGTGTACTGGCTAGAGGTACCTCAAGGGGAGATACCTCGATGTTATCCAGCATTTCATCCTCCTCTTCTTTCTTCTTCTTTTCTTCCTCTTCTCTTCGTAGGCGTTCGGCTTCCGCCTTTTCATGTTCTCTCTTCCGTCTGAGCTCTGCTTCTGTCGTTGCTTCCAATTCGGCCTTCTTTTTACGTTCAGCGGCTGCAGCTTGCTCTGCTTTCTTCTGGCGGTCAGCTTCCGCTTTATCTAACTCTTTCTTGAGTTCCTGTTCTGCTGCAGCCAGCGCCTCTTTTTCCTCCTTTTCCTTCTTGGCCTCCTCGGCCTGCTTCTTCTTCTGTTCTGCCCTTAGGCTCTTCTTGCGCTTATCCTCATCCTCTTTCATTTTCTTCTCTCTCTCTTGCTGGGCTTTGGCCTCTATTTCTTTCTGTTGGGTAGAGGTACCATGCCCTGTACTGGTTCGAGGCCTTTTAGCTAGAGAGGAAGAAGCACCTCCTAATTCACGACTCCTTTCTTCCAAGGTTTGGTCATTCGAGTCTTCTTGGCCAGAGTCCGCCCTAGGAGCAAGTTGTCGATCTGCATTGTACCAATTCCTTCTTTCATCTTCTCCCGGGCGTTCAGTGTGCTAATAGTTCCATTTGAATTTAGCCCTCTTGCAATGTTCAGGAACTATCCTCTCCGGGTCGTATGTTCAGTATTCTAAAGCCCCAAAGCGATAACTTTTCATCTCTTCTCCCTCTGCCTCTACCTCTTTGAAGTCTTTAACTGTGTATGTGCCGATAGTGAGGGGTAGCGCGGGCCACGGCTTCTTCTTACCCCTAAAGACATTTGGAAACAGACCTCTTGCATGAGCATTCTATCTGTGACAAAACAAGGCATAGCATGTGGGGCCCTGAACGAGCCAAAGACTCGGATGACCGTATATTCGGCGAAAGGGAACCAATGCGCCACTTTTCTTAGAGTCTCCATGGCTCGCCAAGACATGCAAGGAGCGTCTTGGCCAAATAATTTTCTGTATAGAGCAGGGATGAATACTTGGGAGATCGGCTCTATGTCTTGTTTATACCTGGATTCCAAAAACACCTTGGTTTGTAGATGAATCGCACGGGTCTGTTTGGGATCCCAGTTATGTACCCATCCCTCAAAGTGCAAACTCGAACAGACGGCATCCAATAAATAAGAGGCCATATAGAATTCAGAAGGCATTCCTTCATCTGGTACCAATGCCAAGGATAAATTTGTATGAACGGAGGTCATCAATATGCTAGCCCAGTTGAAACGGGTGTCGTGCGCCGTGACGTACTCTATGAGAGTCGCCCATGTGTCGTTGAAGGTAGTGGCATCTGGGCGCCCATACAGTCTGCAAAGCATGGCAGCCACTAATTTATACACTTTCCTGAGGCTCGCCACTGGATATTCCTGGTCTTTCTTTACCTTAAACTTCTCAGGCTCCTCCCACCATTGCCTTATAGTGTCAACTATAGGAACTGCATGAGCGATGGCCCATTCTTCTGTGAAGTCTTCTTCTCGCTCAGGCAAAGAGTAATAAACATGGGCGTCTGAGCCTCTGAGCGTTGCGAAAGCCTTGTCTTCGCTGTCTCTGATCACGAACTTCTTGGGATCCGTTTTCTGTATAATCCAATCTATCATCTCTAGGCATGGGAATATAGCCGGATGAGCACCTGCGAGATGTAGCTTGGACCTTTTGACCTGTAAGTATATTTCCCGATCCAGGAGGTCTTCTGGGAATTCCGTTTTAGTGAACTCTTGGTACACCTGGTACCAACGCATGTTGTCCCCTTGGCATATGTGCAAAGGGTATCTTTGTATATCGGGGGTGGGGACATTGGCATGTCCATCTCTACGTCCTCCACTGCCAAGTGCTTGTCTTTCTTCCAAGACACTGGAGGTCCCATGTCGCTGGAATCTGAGAGGACAGGTATACACTCCAAGTCTACTTCAAATTCACTTGTCATATTCATGAAAGAATCCCAAGATAAGAAAGACGCCATAATGATACAAGACCAGTTACAGCTTATCAATTATTTAACTGGGGCCACAGGTAGAGCTGAGTAAGGGGCCTACTGGGTCGCGGGGGTGCAAGTTGTGAGAAAAAGGAAAAGATGCGACCTTGCGACCTTGCGACTAGGTCGCAGGGTCGCAAGGTCGCGGGTTGTGAGAAAACGACGGAGATGCGACCTTGCGACTGGGTCGCGAGGTCGCAGATTGCGGAAAGACAATGGAAATGTGACCTTGCGACTAGGTCGCGGGGTCGCAGATTGCGAAAAGATGGAGGGAATGCGACCTCGCGACTAGGTCGCAGGACCTAGTCACGAGGTCGCAAGTTGCGCTAGGGCTTGCCGGGGTTTTGGCGCGCGCAGCGTGAAGTTTTTTTTGTCTTTAACTTGCAAAACACAGGGTTAAAAGGGTCCAGACAGAGCCAGTGGATAGTTTCTAGAGCAGGATACAAACCATGGTAAACTGGATGAGGAATTGTGATAAGTTGGGCATGCAGGGTGAATGCTGTAATCAAAAGGGAAGCCCTAAGCAAAAAATGAAAACAATGGCTGAGATAAAGGGCAATTTAAAGGCTGAGGAATGCAGGGATTAGGCAAGAATAATCAAAAAAGGAAACAACAGGAGGAAAACGGCAACTTACCTGGGAAAATCGCGCTCCAGTCGACCTGTCAGAGGTGTTTTTTCCAATGTTCCACCAAGACTCCGGTGCGGGGAGACGCGGGTGCGGGGAGACGCACAGGGGGGACGTGTGGGAGTACCCTGAAATTTTAGGGAAATTTCGGGGGTGCGGGGAGTCGTCGGGGTATATAATTTTTTACTATATATATATATATATATATATTTTAAGTTCATATTCATTGTTAAATAATAAATAATGAAAGCATAAATATTAAATAGACTAATAATAATATACTACATACTATATACTAATATGAATACCAATAGTAAATACATTGAAAATTGAAATTTGATCTACACATGATAAAATTTAAATTCATAATTGAATTGAATAATGACATACATTGATCCATCCTCATCTTTCATTTTGATACATACATCATTCATATGACATATTCATTATTCTAATATTCATCCATAATCATTGATCATTCAATAAATAAATTCAATAATGAAATCTTCAAATACATTGATCCATGATTCCATATCATTCATCATTCATCATTCTACAATCTACAATGTACATTGATTTAAAAATTAATTTCATCATTCATCATTCTAGAATCGAAATTGAAAGCAAAACATACTAGAAGTAGATAGTAGACACTAAGTTTGAACTTTGAACACTAAATAGTAAATAGTAAATAGTAAATTTATATAACTCAAAGTTTCAAACTCAAAAATAGTTAAGAGTCAAGAGTTAGGAATCAATGTGAGGTCAACAACTGAAAAGTAAAAATAGATAATTTATTAATTAGCACTGAAAATAAAATCAACATCAAGGACACAGAGAGGTCAAGGTCAAAGTAGCAGAGGTCAGCTGGAGGTCGAAGAGCTAGAAATGAAATGAATCATTGAATAATGAATAGTAAACTTTTTTTAAACTTACAATTTTTTATTTTATTTTATTTAAAAAAATAAAAATAAAAAATTCCCGAAGCACCCTTTTTGGGGAGTCGCGGGGAGTCGCGTCCCCCTTCAAAAGGGGGACGCCCAGAAGCACCCTTTTTGGGGAGTCGCGGGGAGTCGCGGCGACTCCCCGCGACTCCCCGCGACTCCCCAAAAAGGGTGTGCGGGGAAACGCACCCCCAGGAGACTCCACGTCCCGGGTGCGAGGGGTGCGAGGGGTGCGCGCACCTGACCCTGTGGGACGCGACCCCGTCGAACACTGGTTTTTTCTATCCACTGCATATGCAAAATGTGACCTAGCGACCTCCCATATATAAAAAGGTCGCACGTGCGGGCCATTAATGAGGTCGCAAGGTCGCATGGTGAGGTGGTGTGAGGGGAATGCGACCTCGCGACCTTGCGACCTTGCAACCTCAGGGTCGCGGGGTCGCGGTTTTCCACAAATTTTAAGATTTGCGACTCAGCAACTTAGTCTTCCTGACCTTTTACTTAACTTTTCTTTGTGCTCAAGGGGCTCCAAAAAAATTTTAAAGTGGGGGTTTTTTGGAGGGTGTTGTAGAGGCTACAACAACACGTCATTCTGGTCTTCACCTAGGAAGACACAATGGAGGATTGGGCAATCATCTGGCATTTGATACTCTTTTGGGGATGTATTAGGGCATCCAAGAAAAGAGTAGTCATTAGCATAGATGATACAAAAACAAGAAGCATATATTGACAAAATCACTTCCAAACAAGAAGCTTGTGTATCTAAGAGACAAGCTTGGTTTGGTGGACGTATATGTGAGAGGGAGATATAGACATGTATTCTTGTCTTTATTGGAAGAAAGAATGGAGTATTTTGGGATTTGGTAACCATCTGGCATTCAATACTCTTTGAGAATGTGATAGGACATTCTGGACAAGAGTAGTCATGGACGTATATTCTTTGAGGATTAGCTATCCCGATGAGAATAGTCCTAGTAGGTCATACTCGGTGAACACCCAGGTGGAGTATGTACCTTGGAGACAGTGATTATGGTGCCTATAGTCATTGGTCTCACCAGCATTGCAGCTCATGGTCTCGTAATGAGATGAAGTTGTTAATCAAGGCCTTGCTATGTGACAATGTTGGATTCGTATGATGCTAGAAACAGATGGGTTACAAATCCAACTCTTCTTATGAAATCTCTTCAGATTGAGAATGACCAAGTACCATTATGAATACCTCCCTAGTTAGGAGGTAGTGTTGAAAAGTGTAACTAGGTTCGGTCTTCATAATGACTTGTAATTATGATTTTATGTAAATGAAGAAGACAAAGAATAATAAATGCATTATGTTACTTGCTTCATGGGTTTCATGAGCAAGAAGTTTTATTATAGGTCAAAGAATTCTTCTTGATGTCTTTTAGGATTTGCCATCTTGTCATAAATGTAATTAAGAGTCATGTATATTGAGTCATGTTACACGTGTAAAAGACATGTCATTTATGTAAAAGTTACACTCCAAGACAATCAATATACATCTCGAAGTCGGTCAAAAGATAGACAATATTCTCCTTGTGAAGAAGTCAGCTTATCTCCATATCTCATGTCGGCCTAGATAGCAAAGATGAGTCACTATATAAAGGTGATCCGACCCCATTGTATCACCAAGTATCTCGATCATCTCTGCAATAAAAAGTGTGGATCTCAATACGAAGGTGTCAAGGGTAATACAACAAAGAGGAAGGCTACAAACAAGTGCGTAAGGGTGTGTAAGGGTCTCCACAGATTCGGGCTAAGTCTGTCATCTCACCTCTGCAATCTCAGGGAAGGCCGAAGGCTATTTCAGGACTACTTCAGTTTGGACAAGGCCTATAATCAAGTGCAGAAAGCTGTTGAAAGGAGACCGAAGGGAGGAGACTCTTAGGGACTGAAGAAAGAAGATTGTTGGAGGTCAAAAGGACTGTATCAAGGACTGTGGAATAGACAGTGCTAGACAGTACGAGAAAGAAGGACTGAAGTGTGAAGGCCGAGGAGAGCAAGAGATAGTGACAGGTGTCTTGGAGGTAATCTTGTGTCAAGTGACTTTGTCAAGGGTCTTGATATTCATCAATTGAAGCATCTATAAGAAGAGATTTGCGGGTTTTACCCTCAAGAGGAGGGGTTTTCGCCCTAGTTTTCAGCCTACATATTGTGTCATTGTTCTTATTGTTTTGGTACGTTTGATGTATTGATTATCATAATAACAATAATCAAAGATAAATAAGTTAAAGTATAATACAAGCAGTTATCAAGTAAGAGAATTGAATTAAACATTGCCCTACCAAATTCTCGACATGGACTAGATACCTGACCAGGTTATTCTATCTGAGTGGGACTAAAGAGACTCAAGCTTTAGCCAACTCTAGGTACCATTAGGCTTTTAAGCTCTACCACCAACCCAGGGATCTAGGTGTGTATCCAAGGTCGGAGCTTCATGACCAACGCCACCCTCCCTCTTCGGGATCTAGACATCAACACATAGGCTAGCCAGATGTCCTCCCAAGCATCTTGCCATTAGATACTCCATCTCTCCTTATAAACTAAACCATATATATCCATTTGTCCAAGCATGCTTCCAAAGTGTTCAACCTTCTTGTGGAGAGATTTATCTATACAAACACAACCCTAAATAATAATAAACTTTTGAATATATATATATATATATATATATATATATATATATATATATATATATATATATAAACAGAAACCTTCGGGGTCTTCAATCCTCTTGATGTTACTTACAGGTTTTCCAAATACAACTTGTCAGAGGTTTTTCTTCTTTCACTTCTTTAGCAGCACCAAATACAACCTCAATACTTAAATCTATCTATCTGTAGTACTTTCAATCTTCGATTTTATTCTTTCTTTAAGGTATTCACTATGCCCTCCCTCTCAATTAGAGAGATATACCCTTTCTTCTATCCAGACTCCCTCTCAATATCAAAGGATCTTCAGCCTTTCAATGCTTCATTCTTTTTTATGGAACCTTTATCATCATTTATAGCTTCCTTCATTATGCTCATCGAATATCTTTAATTACAAACACTTCAACATCTTGAAGATCATGTACCTGCAAAACTTTAACAGCAAGTACAACCAAATACAAATATATAGAAGCATGAAGTTAACGACATCTTATCATTACAATGGAAGCATCAAAACATTCAAACTTTTAAACATTAAATACTTAAACCTAGTTAGGTTCATAATCGACAAGAAACACATCTTTTTCATACTAGACTTCAACTTCTTGCTAGGGTTTTGTCATAAACCCTAGACTTCATCTTCTTAACTATAAGTAAAGACTTCATCTTCTTAACTATAAGTAACCAAATAAAGTCAATCAATCATAGTACTATACACCTAGGGTTTCAACAATATACCTTTTAATGTCAGACTTTACTAGGGTTTGTCGCAAACCCTAGAGTATCAGTTTCTACTAGGGTTTTGTTCTATACCCTAGACACAACTCAAAACATCAATAATCAAGTTTTTTTTTCCAAGGAAAAATTCGTAATTTTATTACTGAAAGCAAAATTACATGTTACATGCACTGGTAATTGTCAATCAAGACAGCCAAAGAAGTTGCAAGTAAATATAATACATGGGGAGAAAATCTAGGATTTTCTCCCTTTCTTCTTTTCCACCTTTTGCCAAGCTCCTTGTGTAGGCATGGCGGAGATAAGGGCGATCTGGGTATCATCTGTGATTGCGCCATTGTCCTTATCTGAGTCTAAAATATCTAAGATGTGCTATCTTTTATTTCCTCCAATGTTCGATTCCCAGTGTCCTTTGTCGGCTGAACCATGGAGGTAAGGTCAAAATGGTCTTGCATCTCTTGTTCTTGTGTCACCGGAGCAGTGATAGTTTGGTTATTCTAAGTTGCGATGACGACATCCTCTTCTTCTTCTGTCTCCTATTTTGGTTCTTTTGAAGGAAATTGCCAACCCTTAGGTGCTTTCCCTAAATTTTTCTTTTTTCTGTTATCTCTTTTTGCTTCTGAACATGTGTTTTGTAAATGACCAGTGTTCCTGCAAATTCTGCATCTGAATGAAGTGTTTTTGAAATCAAGGTGTTGCTTCCATTTCTGTTGTTTATGATTCAATTGTATACTTTCTGGAAGGCCTTTACTGAGGTCCACTTCCACGCAGATTCGTGCGAAGGTGTAGATCCTCTCCTCCAAGTGTTGAGTGCCTGTTTTAATGTATTTTTCGATGATGTTCCCTATACCTTCTAAAACACTTTCATTCCAAAAATGAAGGGGAAGGTTGTATAGCCGGACCCAGACCAGCATTCTGGTTACTTCCATAGTGTTCGTGTCAAAATCCAGGAACCAAGGAGTGATGAAAAGCCCTGTGGATCCCCAGAACCATGGTCCCTCTCTCATGATGATATCTCTGGCTTTTGAGGATGAAAACTTGACAATGAAGAATCCCTTTGAGCAGAGGTGTATTTCACAGTCCATGGTCCATTTGGTGAATGTCCAATGAAAGAGCTCCATATGTTTGGGCCAGTAGCTGTTAAATCTGTAGATTATTGCTTGAGCTTCAAAAGAGATTCGATGATCTTTAATCTCTGGGATATCTATGTTCAATTCTGGGACACAATTTAGTTGCTCCACTATATATGGTTTGGGTGCATTCCCAGTTGCTTCAGTAAGTGTTGTTGCTTTGTTTTTCCCCTGATATTTATGTAAGAGGGACCTTTCGTGTTGTCGGGTTTTGAACTGCTTCCCCGCACAAAACCTTGAGAGCTGTAATGTCCTGTTGTGCCTCCTCTCAATCTCAGATTGAGATATATGGTGGATTATGGACATATGCAGTAATCTTTTATTGAGCAAGAGTCTTGAAGAGATCTCCCGCTGTAGATTAAAGATTGCAGGTGGTTGGGATATCCCGATGCAAGACTGATATTGTGTTTTAGTTTAACAATCCCATCATTTTTCTATGCCCAAATTAAAAAATTGTTCCCCACAAGGGGTTTTATGAAAATCTGAAATCGGATAGAGCTTACCTCATTGTCTGTGATGCATGTATCTCCGAGAATGGGTTCAGCATTGTCTTCATAGGCAGAGTTCGTTGAAAACCAAGGGTCATTGCACAATAGGAAAAATCAGCAAGAGGCGAGGCAGAGCTTTCAGGTTGTAATCTCAAAGATTTGTGGACGCGACCACCAAGTAACCGCAGTACGCAATAAGAGCCCCGAGGGCGTCTATGAGCTAGTCCTTCCAAGAATCCGTTGGCCACCTCTGAGGTCTAGTTTTCAGGATATTTCGGGAGCACACTCGGTACCTTCCCTTGTTCCCGGATACAGGTCCCCACCTATGGGAAAGTATCATGTGCGAAGAAGTCTGGCGGGTGTATGCAATCAAACCAGACCATGGGGAAATGCCGAGAGGGGTGCAGGGGAATCGAATGGCGACAGCAGAGGGGTCTGTGGTGCCGCTAAATGCATCTTCCAGCCAGACCGACGGGATAGTGTCGTATGCGAGCTTCCAAGTCCATTTCCCATCTGTGACGCAACCGAGAGAGGTCGCCTTCTTGCTTCCATGGTGTCCAGCGCAGTAAACCCTAGCCGCCATGGTTCTCCTCCCCTCCATATTCTAGCATTTTTCCCACATCAATAATCAAGTTATCATACTTATATATGCATATCTGGGATATCAATATATCAAAATTTACTTCGGTAAACCCTAGACATAAACATAAATATATCAAAGTTAGATATACAATACTTTTAATCAAGCTAGGGATTCGATTATACGAAAGAATGCATACCTAGGATTTCATTTCTAGGACCGCACAAGGGTTCTTCTTATAAACCCTAATTTACCAAAGACTAAGAATCTAGGGTTTTGATTCATTAGCAACAAACCCTGACTTACCTAAGGTTTTGGTTTATTATTAGGACAATAACAACAAACCCTAAAAGACTAGGATTTTGTCATAACAATACCAAAACCCTAAATATTACAAGAATAGATTTTTCATCATTGGTTCTTTATTAACAATCCTAAGAGGGCTATGGTTTCAATATTATTGTCAACATATCCTAAGCAAACATAGAATTTCATTGCACAAATATTAAGTAGATTAGGGTTTCATCAACATACCCTTAGGTTAGGGTTTTACAATGAACCCTAAAGGTTAGGGTTTCATAAACAAAGTAGATAATATGATGAGGGTAGATTTCTTGTATCTACCCTCTCTGCGTAATCTCCACCTGACACCCTAGATGTCTGGTTAATTGATAGTGGTGCTTCAAGGCACCTCACTGATTATAAAAAAGCCCTTTCTGATTTGGTTGAGAAGGATACTAATCTAGAAATTATCCTTGGAGATAATGCCACCTATCCTGTGAAAGGGACAGGGACTGTGACCCTCCATTTATCTCAAGGTCATGTCATTTGATTACAAGATGTGTTGTATGTACCTGATTTGAAGAAGAACCTTGTGTCCATTTCGCCAATGAAAGACAAAGGGTTCAAGGTGGCATTCGTTGATGGAAAGGTACTTATCTGGAGGAAGAACTTCAAGGAAGCTCTTTCTATTAGTTTTCGAGATGATACACTCTACCAAGTTGGAAGAAGTCCATTAGGGGCTATAACATGTGATACAACTCTTCAAACAGAGTTATGGCACCGGAGATTTGCACACCTTCATTACAAAGCCCTTCCCGAAGCAAGGAAGGTAGTGACAGGGATGCCCAAATTGAGAGATGATCATGAAGGTATATGTCAGGGTTGTACCGAAAGGAAGCATACAAGGGGACCATTCCCCTCAAGTGTCACAAAGACAACTGATATCTTACAGTTGATACACTCTGACTTATTTCATATGCTTCCTGTGACATCCTTGGGAGGATGTTCCTATTACATGACTCTTACAAATGACTTTTCCCGCAAAACCTAGATATATTTTCTGAAGAAGAAGGGCGAAGCATTCAAATGGTTTCATACCTTCAAGGCCTTGGTGGAAAATCAAACCGAGAAGAAAATAAAAGTTTTGAGGACCGAGTATGAGTCAAATGAGTTTAATGACTTTTGTAGAGAAGATGGCATTAAGAAGGAGACCACAACTGCGTACACTCCTGAGCAAAATGGTGTTGTTGAAAGAAAGAATAGGACCATTGTGGAAGTTGTCTGCACCATGCTATGTGACCAAGGTCTTCCGAAGTTTCTATGGGGAGAAGCTGCGAACACTGCTGTGTATGTTCAAAATAGATGCCCGCATTCCGCTCTGGACTCCAAAACTCCTGAAGAAGTCTTCTCTGGTAAGAAACCTAATGTTTCTCATTTTAGAGTTTTTGGTTGTCCTATTTACTTTCATGTGCCGAAAGAAAAGAGAAGCAAGTTGGATGCTTCTAGAATGAAGGGAATGTTTGTGGGCTACAATGAAACTTCGAAGGCATATAGAATCTATGTGCCTGGTCAAAGAGAAGTGGAGACATGCCACGATGTCACCTTCGATGAAGATGCTGCCCTTAAGAAAGTAAGAAATCTTCCTAGCTCCAAGGAAGACAAAGAAGATGAAGAAGCAGGGAAGCTGGAAGAGTCGAAGGATGACTTGATGCCCGATGTTGAAGGACCTATGGATCCCATTGATCCACCTCCTTCAAATAAGAGAAGACCATCATGGCTTAGGGTTACTCTCGAAGATGCCGAGAGACATATTGCCCCAAGGGGGACATCCATGAAAGCAAGAAGCCAATGAGATACCAAGGGTATCTAGCAGCCATGAGTACGATAGTACAATCTAAGCCTGGAACATTTGAAGAAGCCATAAAGCATCTAATTTGGAAGGATGCTATGCACGAGGAGTATGAGTCCATTATGAAAAATGATGTCTGGGAAGTAGTTCTGAGACCAGAGGACAAATCTGTTGTCACCTCGAAATGGCTCTATAAGATCAAGCATGGATCTGATGGAAGTGCTGAAAAGTACAAGGCAAGATTTGTTGCCTGAGGCTTCTCTCAAAAAGAAGGCATAGATTATGGCCCGCTATACCACCATCCAATCTATCATTGCCCTTGCTGCTACGCAACGATGGAGCCTACATCAGATGGATGTGAAGACCGCTTTTCTGCATGGATCTATAAAGGAAGAGGTGTATGTGGAGCAACCTCTGGGGTTCGAAGTCCGAGATAGAAACGCCCATGTATGTAGGTTAAAGAAAGCCCTCTATGGGTTGAAGCAAGCCTCCAAGGCTTGGTACGAGACAACGTTGCACAAAGCAGGGACAAAGCGGGGACGTTTTTTGGAAGCGGCGACGCGAAAGCGTCATTTCCAAAAAATCTAGGAAGCGAAGCGTCTCGGAAGAGTCTACTATATATATATATATATTTGGATTTATAAAAAAAACATCCAAAATACCAAATTAGGTGTAGAATATATGGAAGCATGCATATTTGTACATAAATCAAGATAGATATGACATCCATTGTACATTAATGATTAATTATTTAAGCATCAACCATCTATAATCTAGATTCTTCTCCTCTTGTCTAGCCTTTGCCTCTACCTCGATTATCTAGGGACATTAGTCAAAATTGCCCAATTTTGATCAAACTACCTAATGCAAGCCTTAAAATGTGGTAGAAAGAACTTAACATGCTTGATCGATGATTTTGACGTGATTGAAATGCAATTTTTTGCTAACGACATGACAAAGGAGTTCAACAATTAACACCACCAACACTAGGCTACATATAGGGCTTGGTGCTCTTGATTAAATGCTAATCACACACCCTCATACATGATATAATCTAATGAAATGCCACCATACCATTGACCCTGAATTCCTGAAAACTATTAAGTATGTTGAATTTTGAATAGGATATGAAATTCTATTTTCTCCATATGAAGTTCGATCACGCTGGAACCACTCTCAAACATCCTGAGTCATTTCATGGTAATGTTAAAAATTTAAGTAAAAGGATGAAAATGAAAAATAATGTCACTTTTACTTTAAGAATTTAACATTACCATGAGGGAGCATCTAAAAAACATCTAAGGAGGTAAAAGAGAGCTTATATCTTTTTCATTCTATCCCTAACTCAACACTAACTCACCTTCTAACCCTGACTTGTGTTGACCATCTCATTCATCAATGTAAGAGGGAGCTAGCTTCAGAGTTTGAGATGAAAGACCTAGGACTGATGCACTACTTCCTAGGCTTGGACGTCTGGCAGAGGCTAGGCGAGATTTTCCTTTCTAAACGAAAATATGTCGTGAAGTTGCTAGAGAGATTTGGTATGGTGGACTGTAAGTTTGTGTCGACACCGATGGAACTCAACTTTAAGAATTTGAGTGGAAACGTTGTTGGGCCCGTGCTAGCAAATCCCGTTGAGTATCGACAACTCGTGGGGGCCCTGATGTTCTTAGTGAACCCTCGTCCGGACGTATGCTTTGCAGTGAACACCTTGAGTCAACATATTGTTGAACCTCATCACATTCACTAGATTTGTGCCAAGAATCTGTTGAGATATCTTCGGGGCACAATCAACCATGGGCTGAGATACATTATCGAGAGTTTGAGACTCCATGGATATACTGATGCCAATTGGGTTGGCAGTGTGGTGGATCGCAAGAGCACATCTGGATGTTGCTTCACCTTGGGTTCTGCTTCGATATCTTTGATGAGCAGGAAGAAGAAGTCGGCGGCTTTAAGCACCGCTGAGGCCGAATACATTGCAGCGAGTATGGCCTGTTGTGAAGTTGTTTAGTTGCGAAAGCTCTTCAGTGAGTTGTTTGGGCATGTGCTAGATACCACCGTTATCCTTTGTGATAACTAGAGTGGGATTCGTTTTTCTGAGAAGCTTGTGTTCCATGATCGATCCAGGCATATTGATATGAAGTACCACTTTATCCGGGATACGGTACAGCGAGGCACCGTAAAGCTCGATCATATAGGAACTGATGAGCAGGTCGCAAATATTCTCACAAAGCCCCTGGGGAAGGTCAAGTTCCTAACCTTCTATGAGAAGCTTGGAATCGTGGAAAGACCCTATTCTAAGGGTCCTGCTTGAGTTGGACTATGAGCTCTGGGAGCTCCAGGGAGCTTGGGGATAGCTTCTTGGAGCTATAAGCACATACAGGGCTAGGATTGTCGAACCTTGTTGTGCTTCTGCCCCACCGTTATGATATTGAGTTGGTTCGCCTCTCTCTGATCTGTGCCCCGCATGCATCCTACCCATGCAGTTTCGGACTCATGGGAAGTCCCTCTCATTTGGCAATGAGGTGGGAAATGTGAATAGAGACCATAGCAAGACCGATGGACGCATTGGAGATTGTCGTACTCTCTATGTCTAGGATGGCAAGTGTCCAACACCTTGATCTGGGATCAAGTATGATGAGGTTTTATCCTCTAAACTGACTTTGGGTCAGTAAACTAACTTCGGGTTAGTATGAAACTCTTTTGAGTCCAAGAGAGGTTTTTACCTCTAAGATGACTTCGGGTCAGTTGTGTGTGATGTCTTTGTCACTCACCTTTTGTTCTGAAATAAAGAGCCAACAAAGCAAGTTACAGCGGGATGACGAAGGATGTTTGGTTTGATAAATGATGGATGGCACTTGTGGACATATGGAGTTCTCCCTATTTGAGAGGGAGTGTTAATTTGGGCAACTAGGGCCAAACTCCATGTTGCACTGCACATATGACGATATTCATATTTTTGTTGGATTCCTCTTTCGGAGAGGTGCAAGATTGATCTAAAGATCATCTTGATCGGATGAGCAAAACATTGATTTTGAATTTATTTTTCACATGTGCAAGGTCGGCCAGATTTATCCCACATGCCTAAGAGATGTGTCACACAACCTCATTGATGAACATAAATTGGAGAGACTTGGAGGTCATTTTCTTGTCATCTCATCACATATTCTCTCATTGTGATCTGATTGGTTTGATAGCCTTTGGAGGCCTCTTTCCCCTCACACGTGTGGAGCAAAGCTGTTGTTTTCTACATTGATCTATTTAGGGCTTTCTATTTTCTGCGTTGATTTGTTTAGGGCTTTTTTGTTGCAGCGTTGACCGCGGTCAACCCTTGGTCGTTTGACGTCAATCTTCTGCAGAAATTTTGATTTTAGGAGGCCATACAGTTGGTCACTAAAATCGAGGAATTTCGGGTTGTTTGACCAAAGCCCTAGTTTGCTACGTTGACTTTTTTGACACTGTGAGCATTTACTTTTTTGTGTTGTCCCTGGTTTGACTTGCGTTGACTTGTGATGAGCTGTCTTTGAGGGTTGTGGGTGTGACACGTGAAAGTGATGGCTGACCGAGAAAGACTTTGTTGGTTGAAGCATCCTGTTGACCGCCGTAATGCAACAATATCTCATATCTTTGTTGGACATAAGGAATTGTAAATCTGATCTATGTTTGGCTTGTCTTCTATTGATCTATTATTATGTTCTATCAGCATTTTACTTTCAAGTTTATGTGATTGCTATTTTGTATTGGGCCTAAGAAAGATTGAAGTAAAAGTGCATCAAGCCTAGAACACCATTGTTATCTAAATTTAACAAAGAAGAATGAGCAATAGATCTCTGACAATACAATATTGTTTCGATAAAGAATACAAAGATCTTCCTGCTTGAACTAAGTTTGAAACACTTGTAAGACCCTTGATCCTTATGCCTTCTTGCCTTGCTTGGATGAGCTCTAAAATCCTTGCGCAAATCCTAGGAAATAAACCCCTATTTCCTAGGGCATGGGTTGCTCCTATTTCTTAGGAATTAGCCCCTTTTTCCTAGCGAATTCCCAAGGCAATTCTTCTTTCTTCAATACTCGCACAAGCTCCTCTTGCACATTTTTCCCCTCACAAGATCATAAACCCGTGCTCAAGAATGAATACAATTGTGCCTTTGTTCCTCCTTAAAAGCAATTCGAATGTCTAAATCTGGCAAATTATATTTTAGGAAATTGATTTTGTGATTGAAGAGTTAACTGAGCTGAACTAACTCATGCAACTTGTCTCATCTCAATTTTAGAACTTGAGATTCAGTCACTAGTCCTTTTCCCAAATTAACTCGCGCTAGAAGACAAGAAACTTGGCCTTCCACTTCAATGCATTAGTTCACTGCTTGATAACTCATCCTAATTTTTAGAAACTCATCCTAAATTATAGAAACTCATGCATTGTAAATTTTTGTAGATGTTCTATGCTTGATGCAACTTTACTTTTATTACAGCAGTCACCCAAACAGTTAAGTAAAATGCTGATAGAACATACCAGTGGATCTATAGAAGACAAACCAGAAACAGAAGAATGTGATGGTGCGTTACGGCGGTCAACAAGATGCTTCAACCAACAAAGTCTCCTTGATCAGCCAACCCAGAATGTGTCACAACAATCCTCAAATCAGTCACCAAGTCAACACAAGTCAACTCCAGAAAAGTCAACGTTGTCCAGAAAAGTCAACGCAGGGCAGCAACATAAAAGTCAACGCAGCTCCAACTTCGGTCAACCTTTTGACCTCGGTTCTTGTGCCAATGTGTACGGCCTCCTAAAATCGAAGTCTCCAATAAATTTCAACCTCTTTGGACCATGCGTTGACCAAAGTCAACGCTGGTCAAACTTCCTTGGAAACCCTAGCTGCAGCAATCTGCGTCCTTCTTCTTGGCTGTACAAACTCGTCCTTTTTCCCACGTGTGAGCTGAATTCGTCCTTCAAGGAGCTCGTACTAAATCAGAGAAGAGAAGAAAATGTGTGATGAGTGAGTGTGAAATGCTCTCCAACTTTCATTGTATTTATATACATCATTGAGGTGTGTGACACATCTGCTGGAGGTGTAAAACCTTAAGGCCGACCTGCACATATAATTTATTATAAATAATAAATTCAAAATAAATGTTCTGCTCATCGGATTTAGATAAATTTTATATGGATCTTACACCTCTCCGAAAGAGGAATCCAATAAAAATATCGGTATCTTCATCTGAGCATCACAACATAGAGTTTGGACCTAGTTGTCCAATTTTAACACTCCCTCTCAACTAGGGAGAACTCCATCCATCAGTGCAATCAAACATCGTGCGTCATCCCGCCGTAACTTGCTTTGCTGGCCTCTTTATTTCAGAACAGAAGTGGGTCAGTCACAAAGACATCATCCCTCGGCTGACAAATTCAGCCCAGAGGTCCAAAACCTCTATCAGACTCACAAAGAGTCTCCAACCAACCCGAAGTTGGTTCATCTGACCCGAAGTCAGGCGGAGGTCCGAAACCTCACTATACTTGATCCCAGATCAAGTGGTTGGACCATGCCATCCTAGATAGAGAGTACGGCAATCTCTGATGCGTCCATCAGTATTTGCTACTAGTCTTTAGCTTTTCCCACTTCATTGACCAAATGAGAGGTACTTCCCATGAGCCCTGAACTCAATGGGTAGGATGCATACGGGGCACAGAAAATGAGAGATGAACCAACTCAAAATCACAACGGTGGGGTCCAAGCACACCACCAAGGTTGGCAAGCCTAGCCTTGTGGTTGCTCATAGCTCCAAGAAGCTCTCTCCAAAGCCCCCCAGAGCTCCCAGAGCTCATCGTCCAACAGGACCCACATCATAGGGTCGTTCCACGATACCAAGACTCTCACGGAAGGTTAGGAACTTGACCTTCCCCAGGGGCTTAGTGAGAATATCCGCGACCTGCTCATCAGTTCCTATATGATCGAGCTTTACGGCGCCTCGCTGTACCATATCCTGGATGAAATGATACCTGATATCAATATGCTTGGATCGGTCGTGGAACACAGGATTCTCAGTCATGCGAATCCCACTCTGGTTATCACAGAGTATCACGGTGGTATCTAGCACATGTCCAAACAGCTCACTAAAGAGCTTTCGCAACCAAACTGCTTCACAATAGGCCATACTCGCTGTAATGTATTCGGCCTCAGCGGTGCTCAAAGCCACCGACTTCTGCTTCCTGCTCATCCATGAAATCGAAGCAAAACCAAGATTGAAGCAGCATCCCGATGTGCTCTTACGATCCACCACACTGCCAGCCCAATCGGCATCAGTATATCCACGGAGTGTCACACTCCCGGCAGTGTATCTCAGCCCATGGTTTATCGTGCCCTGAAGATATCTCAGAAGATTCTTGGCACCAACCCAGTGAAAATGATGAGGCTCAACCATCTGTTGACTCAAAGTGTTCACTGCAAAACATATATCCAGTCGGGTGTTCACTAAGAACATCAAAGCTCCTATGAGTTGACGATACTCAATAGGATTGGCCAAGATAGGCCCAGCAGCGCTGCCACTCAACTTCTTGAAGTTGAGTTCCATTGGTGTTGACACGGACTTGCAGTCCACCATACCAAATCTCTCTAGAAGTTTCACAATGTATTTTCCTTGAGAAAGGAAAATCTCTCCAAGTCTCTGCCAGACCTCCAGGCCTAGGAAGTAGTGCATCAGCCCTAGGTCCTTCATCTCGAACTCAGCAGCGAGCTCCCTCTTACATTGATGAATGAGAGGGTCAGCACCTGTCAGGAAGAGGTCATCCACATATAGCACTAGAATGAGAGGCTTCCCCTGTACAACCTTGAAGTAAAGGTTCGGATCAGCATTACTTCGAGTGAAGCCCAGCTTCATCAAGTAACTATCCATCCTCTTGTACCAAGCTCTGGGTGCTTGCTTTAACCCATAGAGGGCTTTCTTCAACCTGCAGACATGAGTGTCTCGATCCTGAACTTCAAATCCCAAAGGTTGTTCTACATACACCTCTTCCTTTATTGCACCATGCAGAAAAGCGGTCTTGACATCCATCTGATGAAGACTCCATCCTTGCGTAGCAGCAAGGGCTATGATTGATCGAATGGTAGTATATCGTGCCACAGGTGCAAATATGTCATCATAATCTACTCCTTCCTTTTGAGAGAAGCCACGAGCAACAAATCTTGCCTTGAACTTTTCAGCACTTCCATCAGATCCATGCTTGATCTTGTAGAGCCATTTCACGGTGACAACTGATTTGTCCTTCGGTCTTGGAACCACATCCCAGACATCATTCTTCATTATGGACTCATATTCTTCGTGCATAGCATCCTTCCAGACTTGATGCTTTACGGCTTCTTCAAAAGATCCAGGTTCAGATTGTACAATAGTACTCATGGCAGCTAGATACCCTTGGTATCTACACGGCTTCTTGCTTTCTCGGAATGTCCCCCTTGGGGCAGCATGACCCTCAGCATCTTCGAGGGTGTCCCCGAGCCATGATGGTCTCTTTCCCAGTGAAGGAGATGGATCAATAGGGTCCATTGGTCCTTCAATATCAGGAATTGTCTCATCCTGCGGTTCTTCTTGATTTCCAGGCCTTTCTTCATGATTTTCTTCGGATCTTGGAAGATCTACTACTTTCTTCAGGGAAGCATCTTCGTCAAAAGTGACATCATGGCATATCTCTACTTCCCTTTGACCAGGTACATAGACTCTATAGGCCTTAGAGGTTTCGCTGTAGCCCAAAAACATTCCTTTCTTCCCAGAAGCATCCAGCTTACTTCTCTTTTCTTTTGGCACATGAAAATAAACAGGACATCCAAAAATTCTAAAATGTGAGACATCAGGTTTCTTACCAGTGAAAACCTCTTCGGGAATTTTGGAGTCCAGAGCGGAATGAGGGCATCGGTTTTGAATGTATACAACAGTATTTGCAGCTTCTCCCCACAGAAACTTCGGTAGACCCTGGTCACATAGCATGGCACGGGCAGCTTCCACAATGGTCCTGTTCTTTCGTTTAGCAACACCATTCTGCTCAGGAGTATAGGCAGTAGTAGTCTCCCTCTTAATGCCAGCTTCTCTGCAAAAGTCCTTGAACTCATTTGACTCATATTCAGTGCCATTGTCGGTCCTCAAAATCTTGATCTTCTTCCCTGTCATATTTTCCACCAAGGCTTTGAAGGTACGGAACCACATGAAAGCCTTATCCTTCTTCTTCAAGAAGTATATCCAGGTTTTGCGGGAGAAGTCATCAGTGAATGTCATATAGTAAGAACATCCTCCCATGGATGTCATGGGTAGCATACCAGATAGATCAGAATGGACCAGTTGCAAAATATCAAATGTCTTTGTGACACTTGAGGGGAAAGGTCCCCTTGTATGCTTTCCTTCGGCACAACCCTTACATACACCTTCATGATTATTTCCAAAGTCGGGCATCCCTGTCACCACCTTCCTTGCTTCGGGAAGGGCCTTGTAATGAAGGTGTCCAAACCTTCGATGCCATAGTTCAGTTTGTCGCATAGTATCACATGTCATAGCTCCTAGTGGACTTCCTTCAACTTGGTAGAGTGTTCCAACTCTAAAACCAATCACGATAGCTTCCTTGAGATTCTTCTTCCACATGCGCACCTTTCCATCAATAAATGCCACATTGAAGCCTTTGTCTTCAATTGCCGATATAGACACAAGGTTCTTTTTCAATTTTGGTACATAGAGTACATCCTGCAAATGTAGGACTTGTCCTTGAGACAAGTGGAGGGTCACAGTCCCTGTCCCTCTCACGGGATATGTGGCATTATCTCCAAGAATAATTTCCAGATTGGTATCCTTCTCAACCATGTCAGAGAGTGCTTCCTTGAACCCAGTGATGTGTCTTGAGGCACCACTATCTATCAGCCAGACATCCATAGTGTCGGGCGGGGATGCAGTAGAGAGAGCAGATACAAGAATATATTCATTTCTTTTATCAACAACATTTGACTCCTCATACCTGGAGTTTCTAGACCTTTTAGAAGGTTGATTGTTTCCTCCAGAGGGAGCCTTCCTCTTTCCTTTGGATCTGTCGTTTCTTTGATTTCCATTCCTCCGGTTGTTGTTGTTGTCATCACTATCGGGAGAATCCTTCTTGAAGGGACATTCTCTAGCATAGTGACCAGGCCTATGACAAGTGAAACACTTACCCTTCTTTCCTTAGGCCCTTGTTCTTCCTTTGTTCTTAGGACCACCAGAGTTCTTCTTTCTAGAATGAGCAGCATAGGCAGCATTTCTGTCATTTTCATATTCCTTCATTCTTGTTTCTTCTTGCATGCATCTGGACAGTAGCTCGTCAAAGTTAGGAATAGTACTATTATTGAGAATGGTAGTGGTGAATACTTGCCATTCATATGGGAGTCCTCCAAGTGTGGTGAGTACCATCTCACGATCGGCTATTGTCTCCCCAATAGCCAGCAGATTGTTCCTAATCTCGGTCAATTTCAGAAAGAATGTTTAGACAGACTCATCCCTGCCTTCCTTCAGATTCTTCAATTGATTCTTGAAGAATAGCACTTGGTTTACATTGTTTACCTTGAACATTAGATCAATTTATCATACATCTCTTTGGATGTACCCAACTCAGAGATGTAGGCCACCAGGCTTTTATGAATGGATTCCCTGATCATCAGCTTTGCTTTGATCTCCCCCTTCTTATACTTGGTTTTAGCAGCAACAGTAGCATTGGATGGAGGTTCTTGTATCTTACCCAGTACATGGTCCATGAGATCATGGTCTTCCAATTTGAGATCTAATATCATCTTCCAAGCATGGAAGTCATCCCTTCCAGTCACCTTGTCATTCTCCTTGAATTCATAACTTGTGGAACCCATTTTCTTAGATGGTGATTGCTAAAGTTAGGGCTTGTCTTCACCTCAGCTCTGAAACCATGTAAATTTTTGTAGATGTTCTATGCTTGATGCAACTTTACTTTTATTACAACAATCACCCAAACAGTTAAGTAAAATGCTGATAGAACATACCAGTGGATCTATAGAAGACAAACTAGAAACAGGAGAATGTGAAGGTGCGTTACGGCGGTCAACAGGATGCTTCAACCAGCAAAGTCTCCTTGATCAGCCAACCCAGAATGTGTCACAACAATCCTCAAATCAGTCACCTAGTCAACTCAAGTCAACTCCAGAAAAGTCAACGTTGTCCAAAAAAGTCAACACAGGGCAGCAACATCAAAGTCAACGCAGCTCCAACTTCGGTCAACCTTTTGACCTCGGTTCTTGTGCCAATGTGTACGGCCTCCCAAAATCGAAGTCTCCAATAAATTTCAGCCTCTTTGGACCATGCGTTGACCAAAGTCAACGCTGGTCAAACTTCCTTGGAAACCCTAGCTGCAGCAATCTGCGTCCTTCTTCTTCGCTGTACAAACTCGTCCTTTTTCCCACGTGTGAGCTGAATTCGTCCTCCAAGGAGCTCGTACTAAATCAGAGAAGAGAAGAAGATGTGTGATGAGTGAGTGTGAAATGCTCTCCAACTTTGATTGTATTTATATACATCATTGAGGTGTGTGACACATCTGCTGGGGGTGTAAAACCTTAAGGCCGACCTGCACATATAATTTATTATAAATAATAAATTCAAAATAAATGTTCTGCTCATCGGATTTAGATAAATTTTATATGGATCTTACACCTCTCCAAAAGAGAAATCCAATAAAAATATCGGTATCTTCATCTGAGCATCACAACATGGAGTTTGGACCTAGTTGTCCAATTTTAACATGCATGCTCAGGGAAAAACTCGGTGTGGTTCCTTTGACTAAGGCACAAATCAAGAAACCCTTTCTCACTATCATTTTCAACATATGAGGCCGTGAATGTAGTAGGGATTTATGAGAGTGTTGAATCCATCTGTAGAGTCAAAAGCCATACTTTTGTCCATCCCATACTTTTGTCCATCCAAAACTGTCCTTTCGACTGGCCGGTTTTCTATGCCAGCAAACCGGAAAAGAGCCGAGTCGTTGAACGTTGAGACGAGTCTTTTTATAAGGTTTTTGTGTTTACCTGTTATTGGAGACTACCATGCAAACTCCCAACATGACAATTATTATGCTTACATTCACAATTCCAGCATTTCATGAAAACATTATAGTCATTACTATTTAGCAATCAACATTTTTTTGAGCCAACTAGTGGTGCGACCTCTGTTGACATTATCCGAATTAACCAAGTCCTTCAACGCTCTACTTAACATTGGAGACATAAGCAATAAGGTTGTATTTGATGCAGAGAAAATAGATTTTAGAAATAGAGAAAAGCGGCATGTCAGACATGCCAACTTGAACCTAATAAAGCAACCCAGTCCCTTTAAACAGATAATCGAATGCCCTACACAAAAAGGTAAAATAAAAACATGGCATTGCAGGAATATACATACCCGTGCCAGCAGCGGTGATAGCTTGGCGCCATTTCTTGTCCTGAACATCTCCGGCGGCGAACACCCCGGGAATACTGGTCTGGGTGGTTCCAGGCTTTGTCACTATGTAACCGTCCGAGTCCAATTCCAGCTGCCCCTCCAGAAACTTGGTGGCTGGTTCATGCCCAATGGCGAAGAACAACCCCGACACTTCCAGCACTGACACCTCACCGGTAACCGTGTTACGCAGACTCAGCCTGTTGAGCAAACCCCTCTCGTTGCCAGAAGCCTTCAGGACTTCCGTATTCCATATGACCTCGATCTTGGGGTTATCCAGCGCCCTCTTCTGCATGATCTTGCTGGCCCTGAAGGCATCCCGCCTGTGAATAATGTAAACTTTGCTACCGTACTTGGTCAAGAAGTTGGCCTCCTCCATGGCCGAGTCTCCGCCCCCGATCACCGCCAGAGGCCGGTTGCGGAAGATGGGAGCGGCACCGTCACATACGGCGCAGGCAGAGATGCCCCTGTTCCAGAACCCGTCTTCTCCCTCACCAGCCCCCGGAAAATCCAGGCGCTTGGCCACCGCCCCCGTGGAAATGATGACGGTATCGGCGTCCACCTGCTTCGCATCGGTGTAAACCCTGAATGGTCTTATTGACAAATCCAGACGCAACACTGTCTCCGTGAAAACACGCGTCCCAAAACGGAGACTCTGCTCCTTGAATTTCTCCGTCAATTCCATCCCCATTATTCCCTGCGGGAAGCCTGGGAAGTTTTCAACATCAGTTGTGGTCGTGAGTTGGCCGCCGGGGGCGATTCCATTGGCCATCCATCCTTCGAAGAGAATGGGCTTCAGCTCAGCCCGTGCTGTGTAAATCGCCGCCGTGTGCGCCGCTGGTCCGCTCCCCACTATGCATGTCGCCGCTCTCATCAGCTCCACCTCCCCTGTTGTCGTCGTTCCCATTTGTCTTTCTCCGACACTCGACTGTACCGAAGGAACTGACGACGGCGTCTTCCTGAATACCGAAAACGCCTTCCTCAGCCCCAACAGCAGCCTGATTCTGGTCATCAGTCGTTTCTTACAAAATTCCTGACCTTCATTACTATTTGAAACAAACAACCGTAACCGTAGAGGCTGTGAACATTGCTGACATGGCAAATTACCAGACATACGGTTTTCTCTTTTGACCGGTCTTTGGTTCGTGTTGGTGACATGTCATCATCACAGCTACCCTGGCTGTCTGTCGGTTTGCGCTTTTGAACCATCTCTGATTCGTCGATGGTGCCATGTCATCATCACCTCCTCCCTTCCCTGTAAGAGGACTTGGAATATAATTTGTTTTTAATAAAAGTAGATTATTCTTGTAATGCCTTTTTCCCACATTTATTCTGACAGGTATTGAATTAAATACGGATTTGATAACGATGGAAAGCGATCATTTTGGTCCTGGGTACTTATCATATTTCAACGAACTTCTTTAGTACGGTAGTTAGTATTCACCCATATTTTAAGTTGAAAATTTGCCAGTTGCAACTTCTTTGGTAGAGCTATTCGAAGGACGAGAAAGGTCTTGAAGGGGGCAGGTTTGAAGGTGAATCTCATTGTATTTGCATGTTTTATAGTTTATAAATCACGATTTAGCATGGTAATTTTATTTGGAAGAAAAATACAAATTATTAAATGCAAAATCACTATGTATATGTATTGTTGATTGTGTTATATTTTGAAATGTCTTTAAGTGGACCCTTCACTCAAGAGTATATAATTAATGGTCGAATTTGTTGTTTGTATGGTTGGTGACTTGAATGCATACTTGTATTAAAAGGTTTTAAGGTTTATCTCATTATATTCAATTAACTAATAATTTATAAATTATTTATGGATCGTTTATAAATATGTATATTGAGGGAAAATATTCCATTACGATGAGATATCAAAATATTCTTAAGGAAATGTGTTTCTTCTCATTATGTGTAGGCAGAAGATTGTGGGGTGTACCTCCTAGCTTTGTTTCAAGGTCTCATTTATTTGTGTTTGAATGACTAGTAGTCTATAAACCATGTGTGGCATGGCAATTTTATTTGGGAGAATATATGCAAGGAAGGGTTCAAGGTTCATCTCATTGTGCTTG
The DNA here is from genome assembly GCA_034641835.2 of Pinus albicaulis. Lineage (NCBI taxonomy): Eukaryota > Viridiplantae > Streptophyta > Pinopsida > Pinales > Pinaceae > Pinus > Pinus albicaulis. Next base: position 73,667,481 of record CM076572.1, on the reverse strand, counting down.
AATGATTTGCAATCTGTAAACCACTAAACACTCTTTTACTAAATGGCCTAAGCATTCCTTCTCCACGTGGGTAGGAGCAAGATTGTGGTGTCTACTTCCTCATTCCATTTCAAGGTCCATCCCATTGTGCTAGAATCACTCGTAATCTAGAGATGATGCTTCACACAACAATTTTACTTGGGAGAAATGTGCAAACAAGGGCTTCAAGGCCCATCTCTTTGAGCTTGAATGACTCATAATGTATAAACCAGTTATTTGCATTTTGTCGTTATGTAGTGTGTTCAAATTGTTGTGAGGAAAATAATTTATAACAGTAGGATATCAAAATATTCTTACCAAACTTGCCTAAGTGTTATTTCTCCTTGTCGGTGGGAGCAAGATCATGGGATTTACTTCCTAACTTGGTTTTAATGTTTATGTCATTATGCTTGAATGATTAGCAATCTATAATCTATGTTTGGTGCAAAAAAATTATTTGGACGAATGTAATCAAGGGCTTCAAGGTCCATCTCATTATGCCTCAATAACTCATAACTCTATAAACCACTTATTTACATATTGTCCTTCTACTTAATACCCCCTGCAATTATTCAAATTGGTGTGAATAATAACGAAATATCAAAACACTTATAAAAAATGCCTAAATGTTGATTTTCCTCATGGGTAGGAGTCGAGTGCTAGATGTTGCCAACAGTTAGAGGGTCTCCCTGGTGTGAAGTCCCAAGTAGACCTCACACTGTTTGGGATAGGAGCCCGATCCAGTATGTGGCCCTGGCTGCCACCATGAATGTTTCGCTCTTAGCTCTCAAACAAAATTATGTCAGAGTAAGGACAATAATGAATGGCCCGGATAATGGGACGAGGTCAACCCAAGATTATAGACTGTAAAAAGGGGTATAAGAAAGTACCACAACAACTAGAAGAAGAAGTATGTCATGAGAAGGATCGGTGAGAAAAAACCACCTCAAACATACTTGAACAAGAATGTGTCAGAGGTTAATTGCAAATTAGTTCATAACAAGTCACCGACATGGCATGCAGTAAGAAAGCAAGGATTCAAAGTAGACATGCAGGCCATGAGTTGCAAACTAGTTCATTAACACATTACTCACATGAAAACACACATACAACCACAATGGAATTACTGGAGATCCAATACAACCAAGATGAAAAGCACGGGAATGAATGCAAATGATGAAGTACTTCTTATTGATGTTAATGCAAATATATGTACATATCTTGAAAATCATCAAATCCCAACAGTGGGACATGGGCTACTCATACCCTTATCCAATGCAAAACCCTAGCCTCACTATAGCTCACTCTACTAGCTACTAAGAGTTGAGTTTCTCTAGCTCTCAAGCATAAATCCACTATCTACTGCTAGTCCTAGCTTAAGTGCTAAAAGTCCTTTACAAATAAGGCATGAGGGTATATTTATATAAATGAGGAGGTTGACCTTTCACCTTCTCTTATGACCTCTCATCTACCCTCATGACTCTTGACCTTATATATTCCTTGTGGTCACAGTTGCACTTCCTAGTGACAGCTGCAGTTTGAAAGTGTGACTTGGCTTGGTCGCATGCGATGAGAATAGTCTTAGTTGTAATTCGCATTTGTAGATGGTTGTGAGTAATTCGCAAATTGCATCAACAGAGGCTAGTCACAAGTCGCATCAGTATAAGCTAGTCACATCTTCAAATCACAGTGTTGGTCGCAAATTCTCTTCATAGTGCTAGTCACATTTTCCTCTTCGCAGTGTTGGTCGCATTTCCTCTTCACAGTGTTGGTCACATTTCCTCTTTGTAGTGTTGATCGCATTTCCTCTTCTTAGTGTTGGTCACATCTTCAAGTCATAGTGTTGGTGACTAAAAGTGTGAATTGCAACCTAAGGGAGAAAGATGGTCAAGTCTAGTCATAGGTTGCAATGATAGAGGGAAGGCAATGGCTATTGGTGATGGAAAGAACATTAAGGGCCAAAGAATCATTTTCATGCTCAAAGTGTAAGTTTCTATCTCAGTTGGTAGTGGCAAAGGGCGAAGGTTCAAGTCTGAGAAGCAATTGCATGTTGTGCTATAGGTGCAGTGATTGTGAGGAAAGGGAATCTTGGAGAGTGAGGGTATAAGAGAGATATGCAAATGAAGAAGGGTAGAGAATCTAGGTGTAAAATAAGAAGGGGTAATATGTATGTAAAGTTGAGGTTCGAAGAATACGAAGGGTTGTGGAAGCTGAAGAGGCGGGGCTATGAATAAACACATGAACAAGTCACAATCGCAAAACACAAGGATAGGGAGGTCGCAAATCACAAAATCAGTGGCTAGTCATAGGTCGCAAATCTAGTGACTAATCATAGCTTTAATTTGCAAGGCTAGATCGCAGGTAGTAATTGTGACTTGAGGGAACTCATAAGGTGGGAGTGAGTAGCAGGTTGCATGGAGAGGACAAGTTACAAGAGAGGACGGATTATGGGTTAATGGAGAAAAACAGGTCGCAGGGTCGTAGACGAGAGTAGGTCGCATAGATCGTTGACCTTCTCAGACGTGGTCTTGTGACTATGCGACTAAGGAATGGTTAGTTGCAAATTGCAACAGGAGGTAGATTGCAGGTCGCATAAATAGATAGGTTGCAAGGTCGCACAAGAGACCAGGTCGCAAGAGTTTTTTGTTTCTGTTAGCGCTCGAATCTACCTTAGGCTGAAATAAGGTAAAACTCAAGGCAACATCAAACCACGCTCAGCCTCGTAGCTAGCCCTACGAGGACAGGAGAGGGCTCTCTCCGGGTCTATCTCGGCAAAGGATCTTCAAAGGGGCTGAGATGACCTATATTAGATACTGATTTTAGGCTAGTAAATAGATAGGAAGGTTTGATTTAATTTTTTTGGGTTTTTGTTGAAAAAATGGGAAAAACAATTTTGGACTTGGGGATGAGGCCAGATCTTCGCAGAGTTCGAGTTGGGGTAGGGTAGGCAGCAGTCTTGATGCTTTTGATTATGTGTATGGATGGATCAGAATGACAAGGAGCTGAAGAGGGCAAGGCGGAACAAGGATCCTCTCCAAACTGAAGAAAACATATAAAACTAGACAAATTTAAGGCAGAGCACTGAAATCAATGGATTCTACCTCATTTACTCATTCATTTAGTTTCAGAAGAAAAAGAAGGGAATGGCATACATTAAACATGAAAGAACTTACAAAAACTGAGAGAAAACACCATCAAGAACTGAAAGCCACAAGAATCCCAACAGGTGCTGCAAAACCTCTGATCTTTCCTTAGCCAAAAATGCAGAAAATATGTACAATAGTGTGCCAAACTTTTCCCAAGAGTCCAACCTGTCCAACCTTTGAAAATGATTGAGAAAATACATCATATAGACCATCCTAACCCCTTCCCATGCCTCTAGGGGTCGAGCTCATGCTTCTAGGAGCAGTTTGAACCAATTCTAAACAAGGAGCTAAAATCTAGGCAGCCAAACAACTTGCCTCTAAAAGGAAGGAAACTGATTCATTCACTTTATTTTCACTTTTTTGTGAGTGAACCATCTAGAACAAGTAAATACATGCCAAAATTACATCATGTTTATCAAATTACATCAAGCTGGGTCAAAAATTACATCAAGAGGTGAAATTAGTCCAAATTGGCCGAATTTCTGAGCTGGAAGGTGAAAAATAGGCTAATTTCCTCTATGCGTCGCACGCCAAAGCTCTATGCGCCGCGCGCCTTTGGACCTACTTTTGGAGCACTTCCCGAAGTCAAAATCAAGCTCATGATAGCTTGTTGGAAAGCCCTGGATGTCTGCTATCCAACCCAAGTGGAATTTTTAAATTTGGAGCTCATTTGCCCCTCCAAAACTTCATTATCCCAAAAGTACTTCCTGCTGGTGCAAAAGGTGGCAGCAAGGTGATTTTCATGGTGTTTTTGGCCCTTTTGATCATCCAGAACTTGATGAAATGCTTCATCCATTTCTGAGCATGCATAACTTACCATGAAAAATCCAAAAATACAAATTTTTCCTCCAGAAAGTGTCCCAATCATAAGCGCGCGTCGTGACGCGCTACGCGTTGGGCGGAAAAACCTGTTTTGAGACCAAAATTTTCCAAAATGACAAAAACTTCTCAAAATTTGCTGAAATCCAGAGCGAAGATCTCCCATCATGCCTCATGCTCAGCCAATGAAGCCTCGGCCAAGATACGGAGTGGATTAGGCCTCTTTCGCCGTTTTAGTGCTTTGCTCAACCTTGCCTTTAGGATCTTCATTTTAGCTTTGCAACGTGATTACGGGCCCAATAATGATTCTTCATGTGACAGAGCATGTCTTTGTCTCTATTGGCCTTCGCCAATAACTTCTCCAGATGAATGTTAACATGCGTGAGGCAGGTCTCTCGATCAACCGGTGTCATGTCACCTAGTCTCTTCCGGGCCAATGCACGGTCTTCCCGGATTTGCCACAACTCTATGAGCGTGTGTTGATGACGAAGGTGAGACCCCTTCCACACCATGTGGAGATAGTACTCGCGCTGCTGATGAAGTTAACGAGACCCCTTCCACCCCGGGTGGAGATAGTACTCGTCGTGATGCTGCAAACAAGGCTCTGGCGCCTCTCTGATATGTAACGGCCACTTTTATGAGATCTCCTTGACACATTAACCTCTACTGTGGAATCACTGTCATACCCCTACTCATATACTGAATCCGTTTCTGACATGGTGCTGAAATGTGTTTAACAAGTATATGCTTGGTTGATTAGAAAATGGGCAATTGGTGTGTTTTGTTTCAACCCCCAAATGATCACATATATACCAAAGTGCTATAAGAAATACCATAGTGGCGACCATACTGGGGAAGAATTGGTTTGCTTGTTGATGTCATTTGTTTCATGAGCTACAGACGGAGCCTGAAGTCACGCCAGGTAGCCTTCGAACTGCACATTGCTCTGCGAGTGCATAGTAGATAAACGCTGCTTCAGTCCATCTCCGGTCTAGCTTGTGAATGTGACACTCGACTTGTAGATTGTCTTGCCCCAGTACATGTATCGAGTTCAGATCGGATGGTTGATGGTGGACAGCGATCAGACATAAGAAGGCTGAAATCATTCACCTGGTGACTCCTGAAAAAACTGCTAAAAATAGTAAGTTGTGTCGAAACTGAAAAACTGAAAGAGACAATGGTGGGGCCCCAAGTGGAATAGGCGGGTGACCACCAATATCCACCTAGATCAGCTAGTCAAAGATGTGCCAATAATATGACTTCCAGAAGCCAAAGGCAACGACGGGCAGCCGTCGGACCATGCTTCAAGTACCTTGGGAATACCAGGGCAGTCTCGAAGCAAATGGTTACCTTTGCAGAGCATGCAAGGGAATTTGACTTTCCATGGAAGCGTGGATGGTTTTGCAAGGGAAAGGTTCTTAGGCGAAATAGCTGCAGTATTAGCTTCTTGCTTATCTGACTTATTCTTCTTTGTCTTCTTCTTCTTCTTCTTCTTAGCCACCTGGTTACTGGAGTCCATAATTTCACCAGGCAAAGTAGAAGAGGAGGACGAAGAAATAGGCGAAGAAGGGGAGAGGTCCACCTTAGAAGCAACATGATGTTGTTCAGGTGGGGGAGATGGTTGTACGGTGGACGGAACACTCGGGACCACTGAGGTTGAAAATAACCATACAGGCAATCCAACAGTTAAACCAGGCAGGGACAACATTGCCATATAAGGAGCACCAACATTCCCAAAAGCAGGAAAAGGACCAGGATTCCCTTCAGAAGGGATTCCTGGGTTAGTGAACTCTGGAAACGTTGCCATCAGAAACAACTTTTAAAACAACACCCTAAGGAAACTAACTTTAACCAGGAATATTTCGTAGGTAGTTAATTTTTAAGACATTGAAACAAAATTCTACCATTTCATATTTTAAGAGTCGAGAAACAGGCAAAAGGTGACTCTATCACTTTCAGGTTGGAAACAAGCATGAAAGGACAAGTGCTCGATGATCTTTTCAAATTTATGGAGTCAGCAAAGATCGAAAATGATTGCTCAGGTAGTCTAGGTAAAAGGGTGTACCAGGTTCCCGTGAACTGCGATATACACCTTGGTTATAAAATGAAATAAAAATCAACCAAGGACTTGACGTACGTGTAGGTAGTCTACCCGAATGTTGTGTTTAGTGTATCACAGTTACGAGGCGGCATACTCGGCTTCCTACGGATAAAAGGATTGCAACCTATAGGGGTCTCCCTTTATATACTCGACGGTACAGGGAGCACAAGTCCGTACTAGCGCTGTCTGAAGGCAGATGGCGAGCGACAGCTGCTAGGTTTTAAGACGCCGGAACACGTCTCTAACTTAGACCACTAAATGTTTCGTTAAGTTTCAATGTTGCCTTAGGTTAATTGAATAAATTTTAAGTTGATCTTGTATTTATGTTTCAATTCCAAGGTCCTACCGAATGTTGGATCTCACAAATTCCTGAATGCAAGCTACATGCCATAAAATACCATTCCATTCAATGAAGAGCTATCTACGAGAAGGTTTCAAGCAATAGAAAATAATGAGAACACACAGAAGTATTCACCACAGAACCTGATGCAAACTAATGAGAACGAAAAATCTTTCCTAGAATGTTTAATGCTAGTTATGCAAAAGATTTTCCAATCCTACGATGCAAACAAAAAAATGCAAGCACAAATGCATTTTTGATTTTTTCAATGTAATAGAGTAAACATCGCACTAAATAACATGAAAAACGAATCTCCACACTAGTTCGAGAATGCCAATGCAAGAGTCGAAACAAAGCAACTCAAACAACTCAAAAGCAAAAAAGACAAGAACTCAAACCAATGTCACAATATCTCAAATCGAAGAAAGATGTCAAAACGGACCCATACAAGCAATGTGAGCTATGCTTGGAGTGATCAGAAGCAAAACTGAATGAAAGAGACAAGACTCACTCAAGACTTATTTCACCAAAAGAAACCACTCAAAACGGATCCGGGGAGCTGAATGCAATCAAGCAAATAGCGAAGGTGACCGCGAAACAAGAGACCCAAACTCCAACAAAAGGCTCAGCATGTCAAAGCACTAGAAAGCCCTAAAGCCATGATACTGAAAGAAATGGACAAAAAACCAAAGGAAGAAGGCTAATCACAATCACAAACAAACCCAAAGCATTCAAATCAAGTCAAGAAAACACCCAGAGACATCAGGATGGACAAAAAACTCGAAAACAAGGGAAACCTTAGCACCTATAGGAATTGGTGTGACTGTCTGGCTGTAATCCGTGCCAGACAGGGGATGGCGCTGGTGATAAACTGGCAACTCGTGCCAGTGGGCGTGACTGTCAGGCTGGAAACCGCGCCAACCAAGCCAACCTTGAAAAGAAGAAAATTTGGAAAAACAGAGGTCAAAACTGATCCTCTGGGGTTGAACAGGGGCCTAAGACTCAACAACACAATCCAAAAAATGCAAGCTAAGCAAGAAAAGACCAAGAAGAAGACCTAATAGATGAAAGACAAACTCGCACTAATCCCCAGTGGAGTCGCCAATTTGTTGATGAGGTAAATCCCCTCTGTGGACATAGGCGATCCCACTAGCCCTAGAGTGGGTCTAGCCTCAAACGAAACATGCTATGACATCAATTCATAGCTAAGAATGGACAAAGACTCGACAGATCACCTACCTTAGGTCCTGCGCTGTTGTGTCATCCGGAAGAATAGCTGCCTCCCGCTCCCATTTCGGCAGATCACGACCCGCTCGTTCTCACGCCCGGATACCTGCACATACACAAGAGACGAAGACGATACACAACATACTATTTCGCATTCCTAACTATCAGTCAGTCGAAGAAGACTAAATCACATGCATTAAATAAACATAACACAGAGATGGAAACAATATCATAATCGAGTATATTAAATTAAAGAAGGAAGAGTACAACCAACGCTTCGACGTTGCGATCTCCTCCAGCAGGGTTCCAGCGGAGCACGTCTCACAAGCTCGTTGGGAATTCAAATGGGGCTCTCTCTACAGGATCCTCCTTGGTTCAACCTTCTCTATAACGATTACTCAGTTATAATGTCTCTTCTCCAAGCTCAACTTCTTGGCTATATGTTCAACTACTGTTTCAACTAGCTGATGTAAGGGGAGAAGGCTTGTTTATATAGAGGGAGAAGGAGAAGTTAGGATCCCTATAATCAGGGGGGAGTCATATCCTCTTAGAATGTTCCATCAACCATTTCCTAAAGGTAGAGATATGTGGTTTATCGAGTTTAACCACTTGCAATGAGTCATTCCCGAGGTGGTTAAAGGAAACTTCCGCCTCCAATTTGTTAAAAAAACATTTGAAAACAGGTTGGTGCGGGTACAACACAGGGACAGAGCGCTAGCTGGCACGACCTATTGTGTATATTTTCCCCATTGGCACGAGGGATGAACTGGCTACCCGCGCCAATGCCAAAACATGGGTTTTTGGGTGCTTTATGAGGAAATGTTCAACAGGAGAAATCATATCCTTATGCAGAAGGATGCAAAGAAAGTATCTACAGAGTATGACACTGCTCATAGGTCACGGGAAAGACCCTCCAATATGCGGGGCGAGGGATTGCAAGGATGGTGACAAATTGCTGTGTAACAACAGTTGCTTAAGGACAAGCAACATTTGGGAGGGGAGGACTGTAATATTCCTACTTAGCCCAAGCTAAGAGGAATATACAATTCTGTTTCATTTTCTGTTGATTGAATAAATGAATGAAGGAGGACATGTAAAACTCCTGAAAACAATGAATAAATCAATGCCTATGTGAACAAAGACAAATCTGGGCCATGTAAAATAAACACTTGCAGGTGTGAATGGGTTTGAACTATGAGACTGGGTCAACCTTGACCAAATCCACAACGCAGTCTAGATGCAATGTACCTCATGGATGCACAACGCAGTTCTAGATGGAGGCTCCACATGTGAAAGGAGCTAACTCATTGAAGTGGTTTAGGGTTTGACAAGGATTTTATCTTATAAAAGGAAGAGGAAAGCAACATGAGAGGGTTGTTGATGATCATCATTTTCTTAATATATTGTCTGGTAAGACATATATCATTCTCTGGATGTTTAGCTGAAAATAATGTTGTTTAGCATTGGGTGTTCCTGAGCAGGAATCCCACCTCCTTCCTAGAGCAGCTCTTGGAGGAGACTTGTTTGTCTTGTCCACTATCTAGCATTTGGCCAAGCTTCATCTTACACCTACAACACTGATCCTGTTTAAGATTAGGTTGTCCTTGTGAGCTGCAACAAGTGGAGGATAGATCTCTTTAGATCTATGCATCTCTAGCACCCCTTTTCACTGGGAAAGATTTCTATCCCTTTGACAAGAGTGTTCTAGACCTTTAGAGCTTCAGATCCACATCCTAGCATTAGGCCAAAGCATACTCAGAGCCTACAACACAGTTCCTTTTGCAGTACTGTGTTATTTGCAAGAGCATAATTGCAAGGAGTTTTGGCATCATCTTGGAGGAGAGATCTCTAGTGATTGGATCCTTCCTTTCACTGCGGTGATCCATGGATGGGCCATCCAATCCATGTTAGTTCAGATCTGATCTGCTGTACATCATATGCTTCAGAATTTTCTGAATACTACTGCAGATTTGTAACTTAGATCTCAGATCTACTCACTGTTATTCCTGTATTGCCAAAATCCCCAAGGGGAGTGTATAAAGGATCCTTTCTTGTATACAAATCTAAAATAGATCTATCATTTTGTATACAAATCTACTCTAGATCTGATTTGTAACATACTGCTGCTTCAACCAATGAAAATAACATTGTCAAGCTTATTCAGACATTTCTTATGGTTGTAGCACCTCATTTATGAGGGTTTCTTCTTGTATATCCTTCTCCTTTCTGTTATATATTGTATAAGCTACTGTATAAATCTATTTTGCTGATGTATAGCTGAAATATGAGCCTCCATATTGATCTCTTGCAAATATTGGGCTGAACTGCATTATTTTCCAGCAGTGTTGTTTTTTTATTGTTGCAGTCCCTTCCTTGGGCATTTTCTAGCTGCACTAGGTGTGGGGAGATCTGTTTAACCCACCTAGAAGGATTTATTTTTCAATCCCTCTTGGATTTAGGTCTTAGATTGTCAGATCTAAGGGATCCAAGTGCTGGTTTCCAATCCTGCAGCATACATTCCTGAAAAATGCGTTTTTCAGGCATGCCTTGCTAGTAGTCCCGATTTTGGGATATTACAAAAGGGTTGTTGATTTACTTCAAAACAATGATTTAATTTTGCATATGTGAAGGTAGAAACTGTAAGAAAATATGATCAAATAAATATCCAAATTGAATTTTTAGTTTATCATAAGTATGAAAGGTTTCCATACAGTGTTCACAGCTTAACAAAATATATTTAACATTATGAAGATTACTGACAATTAATTGATGTAGAGGGATTTATACAAAAAAATAGTCTAATAAATCAATATCTAATATGGAATATAACTTCAGAGTATTTTAGATAAACTGAAACACAATTTTCTCTTACCTATTTACCTTCATAAAACTCAAATATATTCAGAAAACAAAAGGAAATGAATTCTGGAAAAACTTACAAGGAGACAAAATGATTGAAACAAACCCATAATCCCTTTATTAATCATTAATGATCAAAATCTCATACAATTCTACTTACATATGCTCATCCAAGGGTGCAACCCTTAATAACTCAAATGAAGAGTTATTTATACTAATTTCCATCACTTAGAAGTATTTAAACTGATTACAAAAATATTATCAAATAATAGGAATACATAAACTAATGAGTGATTTGTCACTGTCTTTGAGGAAGTGGTTGATGATGTGGCCCCAAAATGTGTTGCTTTGCTGGCATGCTATTGGAGATGAAAGTTACTCAATAATTTCACATAAGTAATCCCATATTTCCTGACTTGGTATCTCCAGATTAACTAATCTTCTGAAAACTTCATCTACTTTAGTGCATCTCTCAAAAGTAGGCTTGTTGATGAGGAGATATTTGATTTCATGTTTAATTATTAAATCAAAATCTAAAGCTTCCAGAAAATATTTTCCTGTCATATGACCTTTAATCCTTGCAAATTTAGCTTTATCAATGGAAATTGTGTAGATCTTATTGCAGTACTCCTCCAAGATGATTGATTTGTCATTTTGAGCTACTAATGCAGGCAATCCTTTCTTATCTAGCAAGTTAAACTTAATATGAAATCTTTGGACAACAGTGTCCAAAGATTGACACTTAGTCTCCAACTGATTTAATAGATTCTTCTTTTGCAAAACTTTCTTGATCTCTAGAATAGTTTATGTTCTATCCGTGATGTTAATCTATTCTAATTCTTCCTTTCTCTTTGAATTCGACACTTTAATCATGTCTGTTGCTTTTGTTGGTTTCTGCTTAAGTGCTGCCTTTTCTTGCTCAATGATTGATTTTCATTTATTGATTATTTCCTCCTGTTCAAAAATTATTTGTATGGAGGGCCATACTTCAGTCATGGCTTGACTTATTTCAGTCTAGATGCTCTCCTTGGCTTGGGCCAAGGTGTCTGCCATTAATAGTTCACTCTCCAAATTCTAAAATTTATGTGCTAATCTATGAGATTTCTGCATCTCTTCCATGTACAGGGTGTCATTCCTTATCTTACGAGCTTCTAAGTTTATGAATTTCTCCGGAATATTTTCATTCTCCTGCTTCTGTAAAATCAAATCCTGCACAAGTTTGGTTGGATCACCCATTGTTGACGTATATTCTATTGTTGTTGATGAAGAGCTCGACTCTGTACCTGCAATTGCAATAGGTACTGCTGAAACTGGAATCATGGCAAGCTGATTTGACTGCTCCTTCTCCTTGAGTAAGCCTTCAATACATATTTTTATCTAAATGTTCTACTAAATGATGAGTTTGAGCATCTCCTCTCTATTATGTTCACTTTCTTCTATCTCCTTGTTCTGGGGATCTTCTGTAGAAGGCAACTTCACTTTCTTTTGAAGAGCTGCAATATTTGCATTCTTCTTCTTAATAATCTCTTCTACAGCTTTACAATCCTTGCGGTCATACCCAATCTTAATTACAATATCTTCTAATAACTTTAGCTTACTGTCTTTGGCTAAAGAGGAAAATTGTTCAATCTTCGACTGTGACTATACATTTGACAAGGTTGTTCTCAATTTGGACAATGTCATGGTTGTGTTAGTCATGGTAGATAAAAGCATCTATCTTGACTATCTGTGCATGTCCATCTGGTCTATAGGATGAATCTTATTTGCAGCAAATGAGAATATGGTTTTTTTACAATCAGAAGGAGCTTTAGGAAAAGGGACTTGGGCTTGTAGGAAATCCATCTACCTCCTTCCCTTTTCACTGTCAAAAGTTGTCAACAACCTATGCTGTGGTGTAGAGGTCTGCTTCCAAAACCGAATTTAAACATTGGCCTTCAGGGATTCATTCTTCTGTTTGATCTCTAAGAATTTAGAGAAAGTGTTATGATCGCCTTGTTCACTAGTTCCTACTGATTGAATAATCTCCACGGGCTCTTGTGAAGATGTGGAGGATGATGGAACATTAGGGACACTTGCCTTTGCTGTTGTAGAAACTTCTGCATCTCCTAAGTCAATGATCTCTAGTTCTTTTTTACTTTTCTCAATAGAAATGTTAAAATTTGTCTTCTGCTTCTTTTGCTGAATTATGAATTCCTTGGCAATGTTTGCAGAAAATGAGGGTTCCTCTCTAGGAATTTTCTGTCGCTTGTCTTGGGAGATTGGAGTCTGCAGAGTGGATGTTTGGTCTTAGAATTATCCTTAAAAGGAAATCCAATTTCACCCTCATGTCCATTATATCACCTCCATTTCACTACCATGTCACTACATTCATCTCACTTTCATCGTTATTTCGGTTACCCTTGTGTTTTCCAAACATTTTTAATTTCTAGTTTTTTTAAGTGAATTTGTGATCAAAAGATAGGAAATAATATGGATATGCTTATACCTTAAAAGTGGAAAGAGTTTTGTGACATGTGTAGGTTCAATGGAAGCTTCTAAGGCACCCTTATGTGGCCTCCCATGATCAAATTCGAATTTCCTCATGAAGATTTGAAGATATGCCACATGGAGAAGATCATGCAAGATAAGGTGATGTGTCTTATTGGTTGAGACACTTTTAGATCTATGGAGAAAATAGTGGATCTCCATTATTGATTTTGTTTCTCAAAGCTTGTATAAAAATGAGTACTTTCTCCTATCATAAAAAAGAAGAAGAAATGGGATCATAGAATGTTTTTGTAAACAAGGTTTGAGATGGAAGGGGATGTAAAGTGAAGAGCTATTGATGTAATGAGAATAGGAGTGTAGATTTCCATTGTCTAAAGTTGTGAGCTTATAAATAAAGAAGGTTATTTTCTATCATTGTGTTTTAGAATGTGAGTTTTGTGAATTGGAATGCCATTGGACAATGGAAGGCCCCCCATCAACTATGTGCATCCCTTTGTAAATTTGTAAGTTTAATTAGTTTGTTTTACTTTGATTCATGCAAATAGTTTAGCTTTCCATTGCAAATGTTATTTTATTTTTCAAGTGTAGATTCGTTAGTTTTCATTGCAAGTGACATTTCAATTATGCAAACATAGTTTAAGATTTCAATTACGCAAAGTGTGTTTAGATTAGAATTCAATTATGCAAAGTGTGTTTAGATTAGATTTCAATTACGCAACATGTGTTTCCCTTTATGCAAAGTTGTTTAATCATTAGATTAGATTTATTTTAGTAATCCCTAGTGCAAGTGCACCTCACAGTTTACGAAATTTCTGGTTGACAATTTATGTAGGAAATAAAAGACGATTATTTCACCCAACTTTTTGGCGTCGTTGTCGGGGAGGCGTACATAGGGATTAGTGTTTGTTTAGAATGTTGTTTCATTTGTTAGCTTAGTTTCAATTCCATTGCAATTTCATTTTCGCAATTTCAGTTTTTTACATATCACTTGCAATTTTTTTTAAAGAAAAACTAACTATCCAAAATTTCTAAAAGAATAAAAAAACTAATCTTCGTTTTTACGCAATTTCATTATTTTCATGCAATTTCTATTTTTTCGTTATTAGATTAGTTTTTTCATTCTTTTAGAAATTATGGATAGTTAGTTTTTCTTTTAAGACAAAAAAAAAAAAAAAAAAGAAAAAAAAAAAAAAGAAAAAGAAAAGAAAAGAAAAGAAAAGAAAAAGAAGAAGAAGAAGAAGAAGAAGAAGAAAAGAAAAGAAAGAAAGAAAGAAGAAAGAAGAAGAAGAAGAAGAAGAAGAAAAGGAGAGAAAGTATAATAAAAACAAAATCTAAAAAATAAAAAAAAACATAAATAAATATAAAACAACATTCATACTCTAAAATAAAAAATAAAAACAATAAAAACAATAAATCAACTAAACAAATGACCCACTACGCTAAGTTTAAAAGTTTATTTCAAAAGTAAATGCCATGGATTAAAAGTATATTTCAAACAAATAAAATAATGATTCAGAAAACTAGTCATTGCACAAATAAGTTATATTGCAGGCGTCTCCAATCCATGCTTGAGATTTAGCATTATTTTAATAAAAACCCTGCAAATAAAACTCAACATGTGTACGATTAACACCATTTTGTAGAATGAAAGGGTAGTGGGTGGAGTCGTTGGGCTGATCTATTTTATTTTTCAACGACAAAACTAAACCCACAATACAAAACATATAAAACTTATAAAATAAATTGTGCATTTGAAGAATGCAAGACCGAGGACGATGAAGTTTGGACTTTCAGTGTGCGTGATTTCAATGGGTCTCTTCCACCTCACACAATCCAAGTCAATTACGATGGCTTTGCAAAAGATGTCAAAGTTGGCAATGAACTAGTTGTAGATGGTGGTATGATAAGGTTTGAGGTGGTTGAGAAATAAGGTCCAGATGTGAAGTGCCAATGTACAGATCCCGGTTTTCTATTACCACGCGCTAACCTTACATTTTGGAGGCAGGGAATATTGGTGCACGAGAGGAATGCTATGCTTCCCACAATTTCTTCCAAGGATTGGATTGATATAGATTTTGGAATCGTAGAAGAAGATCCACCAGTGATTGATTTCATTGCCGGAACAAAAGCTAGAAAATGTGTAACAGTATTTGACCAATGATTTTAAAATGCGTTTTGTGGCCAAATGGAAGCAAATCGCAAAAAATTAAGACATGGGGTTTTCTCAGAACGGGGTGAATTATATTTTTCATGAGCTATTTCCTCATATTCACAACCGTTTGAGATATTTTTGGGGTTATTTTGACCCATATTTTTCAAGTTGCATGAGAAAAACAGATTTAGAATTTAATGCAGAGAGAGTTGCGGCCATGCAACAGATCCGATTTTTCTGATCTACAGGAGGTAGATCCGCCACGGAGATGCTGAGCAATACCATATTTATTATCAACTTGATGAGCTTGAGCGGGATGATGGTAAAAGAATGCATCGACATCAGATTTGGTTTTGAGTTTGATTATGAAAGACTTGTAATAGTTTTCACCTAGATTCCGCACTCAGAGTCGAAGGTAAGTATTTCATCCTTCTTAGTTTCCTGTCAAAAGAATACATGCCATTCAATTTCTTTCAGAGGTAGTATGCGGTCAATTCTATAAATTTAGATCTTGCAAATACTTAAAGTATGCAAGTTGGTGGGAACCTGACATGATAATTACAAAGAGGCCATGACTTTTTTTTCGTTATTTTCAACATGGTAATCGCAAAGAGGCTGCCACATTTGCAAAGTTCATTTGTGTAAGGTGATGCTGATCTCGAGACAACATTTCAACTACCATAAAATGTATCATTTTCACAAACAAATTTAAGTGGAAGTCCGTGATGGCTTCCAATGTATTTATTGAAATATATGTTGTATTTGTTGAACTAGTCAGTGACAAGGAAATGGCGTTCACCATTTTAGTTACCATTCAAACGCTTGATAGAAACTAAATGGAAAGTAAATTGTATCAATGAGAATTAAGCTCCTTTTTTTTTTTGCATCAATAAAACAAGTAGGAACTTGCTCATTTTTCTAGAGAAGGTGATAATTAAAATTGAAAGATCAGACTAATTATTTGCATAGTTGTCTTTGCAGGATTTTAGCTACAGATCTGCGCCATTCTGTAGCTGAAAAACAATTTTGCCGCTGAAAAACCCTGTTGAAGCAAGAAACAAAGGAAAGAATCAGAAGACACAAAACAAAATTAATTGAATAAAGGCGCAATAGCTCACCTTAACTAAATTTAATTGCAAAATTGAATTTTGTTAATATTAAGATTTTGCATTTAACATTGGTTTTGTCTAATATTACGATTTCAAGCATGATACAGGGGAGAAGAAGAACCATAAGAGTGCTTTATCTATAGGGTCGATTGGTGACTTTTTAGCGAAGATTGTTTTGCAGGAGTCATCAAGCATTCAAAAATTAATATTTCTTTATCTTTATGAAATACTATGGTTCAAACATAAATTGAGGAAATTATGCATATCGTCATTTTTAGAAATTGGATTTATTATCGTAATTGTGAAATTGGACTAACCATGATAATTTGAAACGAAGACATGTCATAAACCTGTTTTAATAAGCATTAATTATGCATAATTTTTTTGCGTAGGTCCCGAGATAGCTTTATCACTTCTCTTTGAACACACTTACGTTCTATTTCAATATTAGTGCCATGGTTGTTTTCAGGTTCCAGGACAATCAGAGAATTGAAGGAAGCCAATTTATGCACGATTGGTTTTCAAAGACCAATTTTGAGAAAGGAGTGAAGAAAATGAATCCATGTCCATTATCCATGAAGGCCATTACCTTTCCTCCCTCTCAAAATCACGAATCCATCCATGTATTTCATGTATGATAACAGTCATTTTTGCTAGCAAATTTCCTATGTTGTTCCATGTATTCACATGCATTGTCCATTTTATTTTCATTCATTTTCCACCCCTAATCCATGAATAAAAGAAATCAGCTCACTTACATGCTGATTAACTCCATTATCTTTTTTCTTTTCATGTTCTTTTCTAATTTTTTATCATGCAATTCCTTAAAATGCTAAAGTTATAATTTTTGGAAAAACACTCCATAATATTCCTTTTCTGACTTCATAAAATTGCAAATACCATCAGTTGGGGGGAAGGGATATCACTTTATATATTTACATCTTGTGTCACATACCATATCACTTTCATATAACCAACATACAACTACTATTGCATTAAGATTAAAAAAGATTATATGTTTTTCAAATCATCAAATTGATGAGCTTGTTAGATGGCTAATTGAAAAGACAAATTCTCAATGTTTTCAAAATATTTGGATGCAACAAAGAATAAACAAAGTATTGTTACATAAGAACCAATAGTCATCAATTTTGGTTGTCACACAAGAACCAACCATAAAGATTAACGTCGCAATCCAATGTATTTCAAAGAAAACTTTGCAAAAATAATGAAGTTATCAAATGCTATGATTATGCAAAGTTAAAGGAGAATTAATACAAGCCAAAGCTCCTTCAAAAGCAAGACAATTCAAAGGGATCAAATGAATCAATGCAATATATTGCATGAGGACATGCAATAACTTCAGTTGGGGGGTATGTTGGGTCTCATAATTGTCCTTAAAAGGACATCCACTTTCACCATCATGTCCATTATATTACTTCCATTTCACCTCCATTTCACTACCATGTCACTACATTAATCTCACTTTCATCATCTTTTGGGTTACCCTTGTGTTTTCCAAACACACTAGCACATTTGGCCCAATTTCTGACGGCCAATTCGTCGCTATTTCGACACATAGGCGTCGCAAGAGTGACAGTTTGAGGCGGGGAAAAACGTGGTTAGCCATTATGTCGCAATTCCGACACTTCAATAAAGTGTCGGAATAGCGACACTATTTCCGACGTTTTCCAAATCGTCGCTCTTCCGACGTTTTTTAAACCGTCGCTCTTCCGACGTTGTCCAAACCGTTGCTCTTCTGACGTTGTCCAAACCATCGCTCTTCCGATGTTTTCCACACTGTCGCTCTTTCGACGTTTTTCCCAAACTGTCGCTCTTCCGACGCTTATCAATTTTTTCAAAGAGTCGGTCTTTTGACATTTATCAATTTTTCACACTATTGTCGCAATTCCGACGATATGTCTTCCGACGTTTATCTAATTTTCACACGACTGTTGCAATTCTGACGATATGTCTTTCGACGTTTAAAGCGTCACTCTTCTGACGCTTATGAAATGTTGCTTTTCTGACGTAAAAGTAAAAATATTTTAAAAAAAGAACCGTCGCTCTTCTGACGCTTATGAAATGTCGCTCTTCTGACGTCTAAAGCGTTGGTGTTCTGATGCTTTGATAAAAAATATTAAAAAAAAAAATTAAATATACCCTTGACCTCCTATTATTTAGAAGTGCCCTTGGGTTTTTATCAAATAACCACATGAATAAGTGAGATGATACAAATGAGTAGTGTATATGTGCATTTATACACATACTTTAGGGTTAGAGTGCTAGGCCGCAAGAGGGTGACTAGGCCTATCTAGTCAGACTTAGCAAAAATACAATAAATGAATTGAGTGTCCAGTATGTCGGCCCATTAAGGGCCTCAATACCCCAGTAGAAGGTAGGCACATTGTCACTTAAATATTAGGCACATGTTTCCTTTTTGTGTTCTTATTGTTTGTTAATTTTTAATTTGAGTCTATATTTTGTGAGATTACTGAGAAACTTCCGAGTAACATATCATTCTAAGATAAGATGATTTTGCATCTCTTTTTTGTGAATGCATATAATGCAGAGATGGAAATGGTTGCCATTGAAATTTATATTGTATGATTCTGCAATTTGATGCATTCATCAAATTTCTTTCAGCACAGATGAGTGTTGCTGCTATTGTTCACCTTTATGTTTTTCCTGCGAGACAATATGAACTTATGGGAGACAGGTGTATTGGAAGTGTTGCTGTCATGGCAGACTATGCCTCTATTGACTCACCTTTAGATCCCGAAGAGGTAAAAGATAGTGAACGCCCAACAAAGATGCGGCTTCCTCAACCGAACATTGAGGAAGGAGGGGGAATGACATTTAGAGAGAGTGTCTGCGATGTGGTGTTTGGAGGTGGTGAATATGTAAGTTGGACATGATTTTTAGGATTGTTATTTTTGAATTGTCACACAAGATTATGTTTTGCGGTATTAAGGCCTTGCTCTTCAAGAAGTTGAATGTAGTACTTCCTAATCTAGTTTCATATATAATCATTAACTGTGTTTACAGATTGTCAAAGATGTGAAATTTACAGTCTCACATGCAGTAGAACCCGTTGAAAAAGGATTTACATGGATTAATGAAAGATTTCATCAAATCCACCAAAATATAAAACGACACAAGAAAGAGAGAAGGCATACAAAGGATGACAGTTATGTTTCTTCGTCAAATTCAGTCAACAGAGTAATTTGTGGAATAGATGATCCACTGTTGATGGGGAGCATCAGTGACAGTGGGATAGGCAGAAGCAAGAAACACAGAAATTCTTCCGGGAATGTAAGTGCTGACAGTGGGGGAGAAAGCAGTGAACAAGGACATGGTCGATATGAGATCCATGGTAGGTGATGGATTTCAAGGGATTAAAGCATCTCAATGGAGATTTACTATTGGACTGTGGTAACTTTCTCCATGAAATTTTTGAACACATCTGTTGCTCAACAATCATCTGTAATTGTAAGCGATACATGTATTGTACAACTATAAAAGGATTTACCTAGGTATTTTAACCTCAAAAGTTTTGAGAACTTGTCTAGGAGGAGCTTCTTTTCTTACTTAATCTATCCGAGTATGATTTGATACATTCCAGCTGCTAGTCTGAAGTGTCATCATAAATTTTCAATCATCAGAGCTTTATCTATAGAGGAGGTGCCATATGAGAAGTCCATTGGGGTGAATAAAGAGGGAAATATTTTCACTACATTTTACCACCTTGCTATAATCCTTGTGGAGTGAAGTGGAGCATCTCTCTTAGGCTATGCAATCCGAGTAATCATGCTAGCAGGCCTTACTGTGCCATTACTCTTCAAATTTTATTTCCTTGATGTGTGTAGCCAAGATGGATCGTTATGTTTGTAATGGCAGATTCTTGATTTATGGCAGGAACAAGGGTGAAATAAATATAGCACAGCAAGCAAGGCTAGCTTTTTCTGTAATGGCAGATCACTGTGGAATATAGTTATGTTCTTGCAATTTTGACATGGTAATTTCTGATGAGACAATATTCTTCAAACTGTTGTTTATTTTTGTGAACGACTTATGCTTGAAAAATTCAACTCTTCTTTGAGGTACAAAAGGAAAAGACTCACATTGATGTGAAAGAAAAATGTCCTATAAATGGAAAAATTATTTACAATATAAAGACAACATGCCTACCAGGACATGAACAAACTAAGTGTGGCTATGGATATGTTCCGAGAGGGAACTTTGTTCACATTTATGGTACAACAACATACGTAGCCTCCCATCACATTGGATGACAATTGTGCTAGCAGAAGCGCTATTGCTGCAGTAGTCCCCAGGGCCAGTGCAGGGCTGCTTGGAAGGGTATGCTCTCCATGTTCATATGTCACTTCCGAGGCATAATTCACATTAAAAAAAACCAGAAGGCAATCTCAATAATGGCAACCATAGAATTACAAAGTTTTTTTCCTTACATTGTGTTGTGGATCATCATTTGCATATCCTTTTTATTTTTATTTCGAAAAAAAAAAAAAAAAAAAAAAAAAAAAAAAAAAAAAAAAAAACTGGAAATTCAAAAAATATGCTATAGTTTTAATATTATATCATAAAAAACAAATAAAATGTTTTTATAAAGCTCGATGCACATAAAAGTAGTCATAAAGCTTTATTTTGATATGTATATTCTCGAGCTTAAGCGTCGAGCAGCTTCCCGAGCGGAAGTGGTGATCGCGGAAGAGGGGTTCCAGATTAGTCATTATGGTGGGGAAAATAGCTCGTTAATTATCAACACCGGACCCCCCGTAGTTGACTGGTCAAATCTAGAGCGAGCCGTGATCAACGACTGAGATTCATTACGGGGGGTATAGGTTGAAGTTTTCCGCCGTACTCCCGGACCCCCCGTAGTGACGTCATCAGGCAAGCCATGGCAAAACGAGCCTCTCTGTCCGGTTCATCAAGCTTCAGTTCTCTCATGGACAGTGAAAAGGACATTCACGATACCCTGTCATCCGTCAATCATCCCTTGCTGCATTACCAAGTGACCCTAAACACTGATAAATCCCCAGCATTTTCCGCCATGAAGAGTTTTGGTCACAAATTTTAAGGGGAGAAACAATGTTTAACTTTCTGCAGAGACATTTTAATTTGCTATGGATGGTAAAAACACTCTTCTCAGAAAAGCTTACTCACAGTCAGGATGTTGCATTTAGACTGGAGTATCTTAGTTATAAGAATTCTCCAACAACTCAGGGTGAACTTTGGAAGAAGTGTAAGACATTTTCCATAGACACAGCAAAGGGGACTCCAGCCGCTCAGCCACAAGTAGCCGCTCATTCACAAGTATTCGTTGAGACAGCAACTATCTCAGGAGCACCAGTTCACATTGATTAGAAATTTTCAAATTTTATTTATGTTTTTAGTGAAATCACGTAAATGTAATAAGTCTTATTTGAGGCACATGCCTCCGTAATAGTAGTTAGTTTAAGCAGTTAGAATCAGTTAAAGCTGTTAGAATCAGTTTCATTACTGGAAACTGTTATGCGTTACTGTATTTAAAGACAATTGCAAGGAAAAGGAAGGTTCCGAGTTTTTGAACCTTGAAGCCATATTTTGTACTGGAGAATACTGAATCAATGAAAATTTTTGCAAGTTTCTGTCATTCTGCCTATGCTGAATAGTTTCCCAGTTTTCATTATGTTTTCATGTCTTTGAATAAAATAGAGTGATTTGAGCTGCAGGTCTCTGGATACATGTGTATTTGAGAGTTAAATAAACCTTAATGGGTGCTCCTCTATTTTAACCTTATCATTGCTTACTTCTTCAGGGTTTTATAGTGATAGATTCTGTTTCGAACAACATATCAAATTAGAATCCTTTTCTCTCTTATTTCTTTCGCTCATTCACTTTAGCATAAGAAGAATATGGCATTGCAGAGCATACATGGATTTGATATTTGAGGGTTTTACAATTAATGTTTGAAGGTTTACAAAACAAAGACAGATATATTTTATTTTGTGACATAATCTTTAATGTCTTGAGCACGGATTCCTTTACACAGCAAGGAATTGTTTCTCAAGGAACAACACATTGAATGGATGAAGAATTACAGAGTTTTTTTTTTCTTTTCTTATATTGAATGGATGAAGTAATATAAAGTACCAATTGAAGTATATAAGTATCAAGAAGTAATATAAAGTAACAATTGAAGTATATAAGTATCAATTTATTTACAGTGATGTTTATTACTAGGATTGTGTGAGAGGTTAGTTGAGTTTGGATGTTTTTGCGAAATTGAATTCTTTCAAATTAACTTCTATTTTTAATATACCAAACTCACACAAAAACCAGTATCAATTGATCTACAGTGATGTTTATCACCAGGATTTTGTGAGGATAGTTAAGTTTGGATGTTTTTGCGAAATTGAATTTTTTTAAATTAATTTTCATCCTCAATCTACAAAACCCACACAAAAACCAATATCAATTGTAACTAGTATCAATTGATCTACAGTAATGTTTATCACCAAAATTGTGTAAATCTAGTTGAGTTTGGATGTTTTTGCAAATTGAATTCTTTCCAATTAACTTCCATCCTCAATTCACCAAACCCACATAAAAAATGAGTTGACATTGTTGCAATTTGAGGATTGTAAACTTGTGCCTTGAAAAGCTAGTTGTGCTCATGACTAGTACATTAACTATGGTGTTTTAGCATAAACGCAATGGACTGAAGCAAAGAACATATGGCATGATATTGTATGAGGATCTACATGTATTATCATGAGTTCTTTATCATGTTTTTGAAGACGTGTCTAAAGTTTGGTCAAGGTTTTTTCTAGTATGGCTGAGAGAGACTATCAATAAGAATCCCACTACCATAATATATGCCATGTGAAGCAAAGAATGAGTTGTATGACAAAGGACTGAGAAAGCATGATGTAACTAGCGGTTATGTAAAGTCAAGCTGATCTATGTATACTGTTGGTGTAAATTATCACAAATGTATTGAGTCAAGGGTTTGTTGCATAGGGTTTGATGCTATTAATAACCTGAAGTATTATTGTTTTTGGTGTATAATATTTGTGTCAAATAATTGTGGTCAGAGGCAGGGTTTTATTAGTATGGTTATGCTGCAGCTGTATAGTTTGTCTATTGTGTCAAAGAATTGTGGTCAGAGGCAGGGTTTTATTAGTATGGTTATGTTGCAGATGTTAGTACCATGGAACACTGTGCTTGCACAGATGATCTTCTTGGTCGAGCTGGGCACATGAAAGAGGCGCTCACCTTTATCAAGCAAATGCCAATAGAACCTGATGATGGGTTCTATTGGCAATGTATAGTGAAAATTTGAAAAACAATGCATCTGGATTTATAGCAGTTTGGGCCTACATGTGATTCTTAATCAAATTCAGTAAAGCTTGTTTTCAAAACATACATGCCATTAAAAGTTTACAACCACAAATATAATCAAATGGAAATTTGATTTTATTGAACCTAGAGTTATACCAAGATTTTTGGATTATTTGTATAAGTTAATTGTGTGTAGACAGACAGACACATAACCCGCCAAACAACATAAACACAAGCCTCAACTGTGAACACCCATTGAGCATAAGGTTTTATCATTGCATTATATAGAGATGTCAATTGGGTCCACCCTGGGTGGTTAAGAGGAAGAGTTGTTATCCTTCCCATCCAATCCTGCTTTTGATAAGCTTGCCCTTCATTGGTCGGTTAAGATTGGCAAGGTATAAGCAATCTAACTCTTGCTTAAGTGCTTAAGGATAAGATGAGATAGTTCCAAACATTTAAAAACTCAACGAGCTTGCTTAAGTTCTTATTGGTCAGATGAAATTTTTAAATGGGGTAACTCAAGTAGTTTGAGTGGTGATTTGAGTTTTATGTATGAGGTCTCAGGGTTAATGCCTTAGGCTTGCTGCCTCTGGTAAGTGACTAAATAGATGACCTAACAGGGACAGGCACGACAATCAACGACAACAGATTTACACTGAGTACCATATGTGAAATGCAGGGAAGAACCTGGATGTTTCTCCATGAGAATTTCCATTAGAAAAGAGAGAGAGAGGGGGCACACTGTTACACCAAATGCACAAAATGACACTAGACATATAAATCTAAGCCAATCTAAGCCAAATTTGGAGGATAACAGGAGTACCTTATTTTTGGGCGCCACGGCTAGAATTAGCTGGGGTGCTCCGGTCATAGTAGAACCCTGCATTGGTAGAGGGACCCGAAACTCAAGTTTCATGCCTCCATTGATATAGGTGGAGCTTGAAGAAGTCAAGAGAAATCCCCCTCTCATGCTTATTAGGTTTGAGCCACATTGTCCTGCTACTGCACTGGCCATTGAAGTGCCACAATAATTTAAAACCCCTTTGTTGTGTTCTGTTCCTCGCTATATTATACAATTCGCCCTCAATTTGCCTACAGCCTCAGAGTTTATTAGGTTAGTTCAAAGGAGAAGAATCCATATCCCTATAATTTGAATAGACCCACAAAAGATAGAGTGCAAAAATTTAGACCTACAACCATCTATATCTCATAACCAAGATAGCGTAGAAGAAAAAATAGCGAATTTGAATGGGGTAAAACGAGGGAAATACCAATCTGATTCTTCCAGAAGAAGAAAGCATTCTTCCACGATTGATTTCTCTTCAGATCTCCCACAGATTTCTTAACATCGGCAAAACTCAAAATATCTCCACTAGCTACTATGGGTTTCGAGCCGTTAATGGATTGTGGCCGCTTTAGGGTTTCAGAGCATCCATGCTTCTGCAAGAATCTGGAAAAAAGAAAGCATCATAGGGAAGAATGGAATCATGGGAAAGAAGGCATAAATGTTGAACAAGCAAAGCGAGAAAAAAAATTTGAATAGGTCGATTAAGAAAATTTGAATAGGTGGAACAAGCGGAGCGGGAAAAAAAAATTGAATAGGTATAAAATCTAAAAATTTGGTTTCACATAGTCTTAATTCTAAAATCAATCTACTTTTTAAATTAGACCTTTAAGAAAAAAAATAATATCCTAGTTTCTCGATTAGGAACAATGTTCAAATCAAACACCCTTGTGAAGAATAATGCTAAGGGGTTTTAATTTTCTCCATTGTATTTTATTTATAAGATTATATCTAATCAATTCTAAATTGTACACAAAAATGAAAAGTTAAGGAAGTAAAAATTTATTTTCTAAAGTATGTAGGTTATTTGTATGTTTCCATAAATAAAATGAGAACTTTCATTGGGGAGAACATCCACTCATTTCCTATGGTCATTCAACCATGTCAACGATTTTGGCTCTAGGAGGGTTGTATTGTATGAATGATAATAATAATATACATAATGATATGTCACACAATTTTTTTAGTGCATATTCTAATCCTATGAAAACTTTTGAAAATACAAATATTCATATTTAAAGTTCTAATGTTCCATATATTGAACCATTACATGTTATTCCTAATGAATAAGTAAATAATTTATGTCAACATACCTAGACATATGCCCAGGAAATAAATAAGTTGTGCATTAATCCATTACTTTTATTTTGTTAGGTAATGTGAGTTTTGAGATGAGTTGCATGCCTAACATGTGATTTGAGTAGCCATGAACCAAGGGCTTTTAAGCCGTCAAAATCACCTAGGGATCGCATCTAACCTAGGCCACACCATCCCTTAGCTTGACTGGAATTTTTCCCACATAGTTTCGAACCAATGATTTTCTCACCAGTGATTGTATCTTACCCGTTATTTCACATTCCCCAAGGCACAAATCAAATATTTGGATGTATCTTGGATGACTTGTCACATTCCATTACTAGCTTCACGCATATTGAATAGGAATTCCCATCATTTAAGAATTTTTTGGAGGGTTTTCATGGCACAGTTTTTAGGGGCTTAGGGGTTCGATGAATAGGAGATTAGGGGTTATAGGTTTAGGGTTTAGCGGTTAGGGGCTAGGACTAGAATAATGAGTTAGTGCAGGTTAAGGGGTTAGGGATTGGGGGCTTAGGGGTTAGGGGATCTAGGTACATTTAGGGGTTAGGGGAGTAATGATTTAGTAGTGGTTAAGGGATTAGGGATTGGGGTTAGGGAGATCATAATGATTTAGTGGTTAAGGGTTTAGGGATTTGAGGTTTGGGGTTAGGAGATTTAGGTGCCAGGTCACAAGTATTGTCTGCTAGGAGGCTTTCCAAAGAAGTTGGCTGGCATCACTATGAAACTATTACAGAATTAGAAGGGAAGAGAAAGGCAAAGGCTCAGGTATCATATGAGAGAAGGAAGCAATTGGAAAAATTGAGATCAAAACCAGTGGAGTTAGCCGAAAAACAGCTTACCCCAGAGATAAAACTTGACAACATATTGGTCAATTTCCTTGACCCTTTATTGGTTATTCAGAAGGAGTATGAATACGCCACCATTAATATCAAGGTAACTGGCCCCTAGCAGATCAAGGGCTACAAGTTGTAGTTTTCGTCTGAACATCAACATACCACAACCATGCTTACAACCAGGATATGTTTTTTGAGGAGGAGAAATCTAGTTGAAATCAACATCAAGAATCCATTGCAAAAAAAAAGGTACAACTTGTGGTGATTCCAGATGAGCATAGATGAATAGCTACAATAGATGTCGAATGTGGAAATTATGGAGGAAAAATATGAAATTCATCTTCCTTTTGCATTCGAGCAAGAGGAAAATCAATCATCAATGAAAATTCAAAATTTTCAAGCTCAGCAAGATCAACCAAATTGGGGGAAGAGTTTGGGGAACCTTCGTAAGTGAATGGGACCTATGTGATATGGCTACGAATTATCTACCCCCACACAATCCGATATGTAAATAGTAAACATTGTAGGCACATGGTTAATTAACCCCACACATAGTGGAGTTAGCGCCCGAAAAGCAGCTTGCCCCAAAGATGGAGCTCTTAGCTTCAATAAAGTATTAGATAAGCTGCATGTTGTGCTCAATGAAGCAGTCAATTTTGAAAATGACAAGAAATTATTTTTGAAGATTAGGTTTTTGACTAGAAAGATATAACTACACAAAAATAATTACACTGTTGATACAATAATAATATAATCTGCAAACAACCTTCTCACATTCATGATCTGAGTATATAGTGAATTAGACAGAAGTATGAAAACAATTACTTCTTCAAAGCTAATTCAAATTTGGAGGGCTTAGGGGATTGGGGGTTAGGATTTAGGGGATTTAGGTGCATTTAGGGGTTAGGGGTTGAATAATGAGTTAGTAGTTAAGGGATTAGGGATTACGGGCTTAGGGGGCCTGACCCAAACGTGTTTGGGCGGGCACACTCAATCGAAACGACCCGACCTGAACGTGTTTGGGCGTGCGCCCTCAAACTAAATGACACGGCGCGCCCGACCGAATGAAGGCACAAGGGAGCAAACAACAAACGGGCCGCACGAACGTGCACAAGGCACTTGTGCAGTCACAACTTAGAAAATTTGATATGGCCAACCTCAAATGTGTTAGGGGTTTAGGGGGTTAAACGTGTTAGGGGTTTAGGGGTATAAGGGGTTAAATGGGTTAGGGGTTAGATGTTTGGGGTTTAGGGGGTTAAATGGGTTAGGGTTTTAGAGCTTTAGGGGGTTAGCGGATTTAGCAGTTAAGGATTTTAGGGGTTAGGGGTCGTTACAGGTTAATGCAGCTAGGGTTTGGGGGTTAAATGGGTTAGGGTTTTAGGGGTTTAGGGGGTTAAATGGGTTAGGAATTTAGAGGTTTAGGGGGTTAAATGGGTTAGGGGTTGGGAATTAGGGTTTAATGGGTTAGGGGTTATAGGTTTAGGGTTTAGGGGGTTAGATGGGTTAGGGTTAAGGGTTTAATGGTTTAGGGTGTAAGGGGTTAGGGGTTAAGGGTTTATAGGTTTAGGGTTTAGTGGGTTAAATGGGTTAGGGGTTTACTAGGGGTTTAGGGGGTTAAATGGGTTAAGGGTTAAGGGTTTAGGGTTTAGGGGTTAGGTGTTAAGGGTTTAGAGGTTTATGGTTTAGGGGTTTAGAGGTTTAGGGGGTTAAATGGGTTAGGGGTTGGGAATTAGTGTTTAAGGGGTTAGGGTTTAAGATGATAGTTTCATTGGTCTCTGTTTGTGCATAATAGTTGCTTATTCTTTGCATCTCAATGTAGCAATTTTGTAAGTATTGTTGCTTGTTGCCATGTCTTATTTATTTATTAATTTATAGTATTTTTTAGCCATTGCTTTACATTTATTGATGAAAATGTTTATTGCAATCAAACCAAATGTATGTTCAGTCTCCAATTTCAAAATCAGCCACAGTGTTGTCACACAATTTAAGTCTAGATAATGGCCATCTGATGAAGTCTTAATAACCAACTGCACCTCATGACTACTCCAGAAAATCTTAAGTTCAAGTGTCCCAAATTCATGAGAAATTTGGCTCTTATACTCTTGCTCCACCTGATTGTGTCCTAGAAATACTCATGTTTATTGCAAAAACATCCTAATGTTGTCAACCTTGTCCCTTAACAGACCAAGGAAACATATGTGACTGAGAGGAATGGAAAGCACTACAAATTTGAAAAGAGTACAAAAGACTAATATGGTTTAAAGGATAAGCTTGAAGAATGTAGCAGTGTTGAAACAACTAAAAGTTGTCCCAAACAAATAGTTGATAATGCAAAACCTTCTTCTGTACCAGTCAAGCAAGACTACATTCATGTGAGAGCAAGAAGAGGCCAAGCGACTGATAGGCATAGCCTGGAAGATAGGGTATGGTTCCCTCTTTTTGATGAAATATTTGATCTACATTTTGTCTATCGAAGATTAACCATTTTAACCTTGCCAACAAGGTGGAATTAACACAATTGTAGTTCCCAATATGTCATGATATATAATAACTCTAGATATATATGAGAAGGAATAACAAAGACATAGATTGATAGAGGTGGTGAGACAAGGGGAGTCACAATAAGGGAGAGATGGAGATAAACTGAAGGAGAGGTGGTGACCTCACATGGTGCGACACGGCGCGCCTGACCGAACAATGCCACAAGGGGGCAAACGGAAAATGGGCTGCCCGAACATGCACAAGGCACCCGGGCGGTCACAAATTAGCAAAACTGATACGGGCGCCCTCTAACAAAACGATCCAATCTGAACGCGCCCGGTCGGGCGACCTCACACGGCGCGACACGGTGCCCCCGACTGAACGATGCCACAAGGAAGAAAAAGACAAACGGGCCGCTCGAACGTGCACAAGGCACCCGGGTGGTCACAACTTAGCAAAACTGATACGGGTGCCCTCGAATGAAACGACCCGACCCGAACGCGCCCGGTCGGGCGACCTCACACGGCGCGCCCGACCGAATGATGCTACAAGGGAGAAAACAACAAACGGGCCGCCCAAATGTGCACAAGGCACCCAGGCGGTCACAACTTAGAAAAACTCATACAGGCGCCCTCGAATGAAATGGACCGACCCGACCCGAATGCGCCTAGTTGGGCGACCTCACACGGCGCGACACGACATGCCCGACCGAACGATGCCACAAGGGAGCTAATGGAAAACGGGCTGCCCGAACGTATACAAGGCACCCGGGCGGTCACAACTTAGCAAAACTGATATGGACGCCCTCGAACGAAACGGCCCGACCCGACCCAAACACGCCCGATCGGGTGACCTCACATAGCGCGACACGGCGCGCCCGACCGAACTATGCCACAAGGGAGAAAATGGCAAACGGGTTGCCCGAACGTGTATAAGGCACCCGGGCAGTCACAACTTAGCAAAACTGATACGGTCGCCCTCGAACGAAATGACCCGACCCGAAAGCGCTCGGTCGGGCGACCTCACATGGCGCGACATGGCGTGCCCGACCGAATGAAGCCACAAGGGAGAAAACGGAAAACGAGCCGCCCGAACGTGCACAAGGCACATGAGCGGTCACAACTTAGCAAAACTGATACGAGCACCCTCTAACGAAATGGCCTGACCCGAATGCGCCCGATCGGACGACCTCACATGGCATGACATGACGCATCCGACCGAACGATGCCACAAGGGAGAAAATGGCAAACGGGCTGCCCGAACGTGCATAAGGCATCTGGGCGGTCACTGTTAGGCCTCTGTAATTTTAGCAGATTGGCAAGACTAAAGCTGCAAAGGCAACATTGGAACCACTTTGGGATTCTAGGATCTAGCCCTCCTGAATCCAGAGAGGGATCTCTCTTATAAGTGC
The DNA here is from genome assembly GCA_034641835.2 of Pinus albicaulis. Classification (NCBI taxonomy): domain Eukaryota; kingdom Viridiplantae; phylum Streptophyta; class Pinopsida; order Pinales; family Pinaceae; genus Pinus; species Pinus albicaulis. The sequence continues at coordinate 73,636,987 of CM076572.1, read as the reverse complement.
AAAGATTGATTTATCTTTAAAGGTTTTGAGTATATATTAGGCTAGTTATTAAGAACAAGGGTTTTTTTTTTGTTTTGGATGGTTGAGCATGATTTTTAATTGAGTGGAAAGTCCTAAAAATGAAAGAATTTCAAAGGGGTGAAGGTGTGAATAATCAAAACAAGTTTTAGTTGATAGGATAGATATGAAATAGTATCTAATCCATTGGGTTATGGAGTCACAAAAGGGTTTAATTGTGCAACAATTTCAAGAGTGGTCCAAGGGGCAAGTCATCTATATCAAAAGATCTTTTAGATTTAAATGATGGAATGGAACATTAAAAATGTTGAGGAGGTGGAAAAAGCCAATAATTTCAACGAGGATTTATCAACTTTCCATACAAGAAAAGCCTTTTTAAGCCACTTCTTGAAACCAACCAAAGACAGGGCTAACCTTAAACTTCTCTGGACAGACTCGTATTAAAGCTAACTTATCAGACAAACAATCCAGTAATCCACACGACTACTTTCAGAAGGGATGAAAACAGATAATAAAACAAAAGTGCAGCCTAAGATCAAGCAAGATACATTTAAATCAAAGCCTGCTTTCAGCATAATCTTAGGGAAACCTTCAAAACAACCTTTGGAGAAAGAAACTAGAAGACAGGGAAAACCATAAAATTTTCTAGTCTAACTCTACTCAGCATGTAATAAAAATATCATTCAAGAACTTCCTTTCAAGTTTAGCACATCAAGACAGGGGCAAACCAACATTCCTTGATAATGTTTACACTTAACTTAAGTCATTCTTAAATACATAATTGGAGGAAAACATAAAGATAAAGCTTATCAGTGAGAGTAGGGTACTTTTGACAGTAAATCCTAGCTCTATATTTGTTGTTCTTTATCAGAGAAAAGTGAACAAAATGGCATACATGAAAGGAAAACAATAACAAAGTAAGAGGTACTTCACCAATGATATAGACCAGGATCCCAAAAACAGCTTGTATATTGATGTCAATCCAGTTACATACTTCAAGTCCAGTGTTTCAGTACATAAACATCTTCTCTTCTCAGCCTAACTTCTTTGATCACAAACAGAGCTTCAAGAGCCTCTGAAAACTATTTACATGTAGAAAGTTTCGAGCATAAGTATTACATCAAAGTCCATCAACCAACCCTTTACAATGTGCTCCTCAAGGAGATTTTATAAGACAATGAGGAGGTGGAAGAGTTTCTAGGGTTCAAATATCATTAATTCTACAGTTAATGCAATTCCTAGCCTTGAAAACCACACAAGGCATAAGGCAGGAATGCATCCCATCTATAACTCTGTTTCTGCTTTATGAGGCTTAATGGACGAGAAAATTGACTTCAGGGCTGTTGTCTTATCTTTATAATAACTCTGCTGACAGTTTGTAATAAGTTTCTTTGGTGAATTAACTGTTCAGTTGTCTTTAAGAAAATATATTTGAAATAGGCATTAACTATGCCTTCTTTGATTGCTTTGATGGCTGCAGGTGTCTTTTGGTAGCTGGAGAGGATTCAATTAGCCTCTGATGTGGTAGTGGAGGCTTCTCGGACTGATAGATCTCATTGTTTTAACCTAAAACAATGTTAATTTGCTTTTGATCTGTGTTTTACGCCTGATTAGGCTTAATTTCTGTCTTTCGGTCTTCATACTATCTTCAACTGAGTGGATTAGGCCTTTGATAGTCAAATTTATGCCTTAATCCCTCAAAACTGTGTTAAAACCTTTAATTCTTCATTTCTGCGTTGATTTTATCCTTTGACACTGATACTCTTTGTTTGATTAATATTTTCTGTGCCTTTGTCATTTTGCAGGTGCGCAGAGGGTTTTATAATGTCACCAGTGCTCATGAGGCACGGGTAAAATGATAACTGGAACCCTGTAGATTCTTTGTTTCCATGGATAATGGCCTGGGGGATCGTCATCCCCGGCCTTCTTTTCTTTTAAAAACTGTGGAGAAACTTTGAAAAACCTGCAAAAATACACAAAAGTAAGAGAAAACCCGTGAAAAAATAGGTTTAGCACTGTTTGGAGAGTGTGGGAGCGAGATTAGATCGTGACCATTGGATGAGAAGAACCAATGGCCGAGATCATCTGATGGGGTCAATTGGGAGGCGATCGGGTAAATGGAAAGGAATATTAAGTTCGAGCCATTAGATCAGATTGATCAACAGCCAAGATCAATCGGTAAAACATTCGGGAGCGAAGGGGAAAAGGCGAATGAATTGGTGGGGAAATTCAATCAAAACCGTCGATCTAGCTAAATGAACGGTTAAGATCATGTAATGGAACGCTGGGGATTTCAGAGGGTGGGGAAATGCAATGGAGGGGAATATTTAATTAGGACCGTTGATCTTCAGAGATCAACGGTGGAGAAGACTCAATAAAACGCTCGGGAGAGAAAACAAAGGGGCAAAGACTTGGGGGTTAGATGTAATCTGGGTCGTTGGATTGAAACGATGGATGACAGAGATTAAAAGATAAAAAAGGTTAATGTGGCGGAGAAAGTGGTTTAGCGGAAAACCAGAATGGTTTTCGCGCAGCTTTGAGGCGGTTTTAGAATTTTGCCAAAACAATGCGATATCGGTCTGCGCTTGACACGTGTCCTTTTAAAACTGCCCACATCGCGTAATTTTTTGGCATTAACGTTCAGGCGCAAAATTACACGATATGGAGTTTCAGCCATCGGATGAAATGCAGAGAGATCTGATGGTGGGAATGAGAGCGCGATGGGGTAAGATGCGCGGGTGAAAAAGGTGGGCAGGGTCAAGGGCGGTTTAGATCTAGACTGTTGGATCTCGGGAATGGACGGTCGAGATCTGTCAACGGGGAAGGTAGGTCCCAAAGGAGTTGGGCCTATCAGATTATATCTGGACCGTTAGATCTTAGGAATGAACGGCCCAGATTTAATCTCGGGGTAATGAAAGCAATGTGAGACGGGGAGTCGGGCGGAGATCAGATGAAATAAGGACCGTTGATCTGCAAATATCAACGGTGGATCTTCACCGAAGAATTACACTGTCGGGCTTTGTGAAATAACAAAGAAAGGTCAGGTTTGATCTGGACCGTAGGATCTATGAAATGGACGGCCCATATTTGATCGCAGGATCGCAAATCAGCGGTGGCAAGGGGTAAAGAAACAATGAAATGCGCCGATGCGATTAAGCGCGGGCCATTAGATCTAGGAGAGATCAACGGTGGGGATTCAATCTGCGAGTGCGATGGTCAGGGCTTTCGAGCGGAGCGCGATTAAATCTGAGCCGTCGGTTCTTGTGGATTCGACGGTTTAGATTAAATTGCGGTATCGCAATCGGAGGAGGGAAAGGGAACGAGCAAAAGGATTTTTGTGATGCGATGGAGTATCAATTGTCAGATCAAAGGATGATTGACGGTCCAAATTGAATCAGAGATCGCATCGGCGGGAGGTAGTATGAAGAATAGGCGCAATGTGATGAGTCGATGGCTGTTGATCTTGCAGAGATCGATGGCCCAGATTTGTTTTAAAACATATCGTCAGGTTTCATAGAAAAACAAAGGAAAAAGGGTTTGGACATGTTTTTTTTAGTGTTTTAGCACCCGATTGCGGGGCTCTGGGTTATGTGAAGAAGGCGAAGGGATCGGTGGTTTAAAAGAAAAGGGCCTATCGCAATCAGAGTTTTCAAAAGTAAAAGGTAATAAGGGAAATAGAAAACCCCGATTGCGATTGCGCGATAGGGGCTTAACTACGGGTTACAGCTCCGGTTTTATGCGGAAAAAAAAGGAGCTGGGGCTAAGGCCAAAGGGCCTTAAGGCCTTAGTGCAAAAAAGACTATTTTTAGGATTTTTGAAGGATTTTGAGAGTTCCGATAAGGTTAGAAAAGGAGTTTTAAACCTTATCAAAGGGAATTTATGAAGGAAATGAAGGAAAATGAGGGAAATGGAGGAATTTTATGAAGAAAAAGGGAATGAAAATGGTGTTATTAACGAATGGAAGGAGGGGTAAAATGAAGGGGAAAATGGGTTTTTTTAGTAGTCTTTCACCTTGCAAACAACATATTTTTTAGGATTATGAGGGAAACAACAGTGAAGATTAACTAAAGGATTAGTTATCTTCATAAGACTTTAAGAACTAGCAATTTGGTCATAAAATTGTTTCTTAAAGGCTTAAAAAATGATCTAGCCACCATTTGATATGAAATTTTTTTATAGGTGGCTAACAATCACAACTTAGCAAAAATGATACGGGTTCCCTCGAATGAAACGACCCGACTTGAACGCGCCCGGTCGGGCGACCTCACACGGTGCAACACGGCGTGCCCGAACGAACGATGCCACAAGGGAGTAATCGGCAAACGGGCCACCCGAACGTGCACAAGGCACCAGGGCGGTCATAACTTAACAAAACTGATACGGGCGCCCTCGAACGAAATGACCCGACTCGAACGCGCCCGGTCGGGCGACCTCACATGGCACGCCTGACCGGACGATGCCACAAGGGATCAAATGGAAAGCAAGCCGCTCAAATGTGCACAAGGCACTTGGGCCATCACAACTTAGCAAAACTGATACGGGCGCCCTCGAACGAAACGATTTGACTCGAACGCGCCCGGTTGGGCGACCTCACATGGCGCGACACGGCGCGCCCGACCGAACGATGCCACAAGGGAGAAAACGGCAAACGGGCCGCTCGAACGTGCATAAGGCACTTGGGCGGTCACAACTTAGCAAAACTGATACAGGCGTCCTCGAATGAAACGGCTCGACTCGAACACGCCCGATTGGACGACCTCACATGGTGCGACATGGCGTGCTCGACCGAACGATGCCAGAAGGGAGCAAACGACAAACAGGCCGCCCGAACGTGCACATGGCACTCGGGTGTTCACAACTTAGAAAAACTAATACGGGCGCCCTCGAAAAAAACGGCTCGACCCGACCCGAACACGCCCGGTCAGGCGACCTCACACGACGCGACATGACGCGCCCGACCGAACGATGCCACAAGGGAGAAAATGAAAAACAGGCCGCCCGAACGTGCAAAAGGCACCCGGGCGGTCACAACTTAGCAAAATTGATACGGGCGCCCTCTAACGGAATGACCGAACCTGAACGTGCCTGGTTAAGTGACCTCACACGGCGCGACACGGTGCGCCCGACTGAATGATGCCACAAGGGAGAAAACGACAAACGAACTGCCCAAACGTGCACAAGGCACCCGGGTGGTCACAACTTAGCAAAACTGATATGGGCGCCCTCGAATGAAATGGCCCAACCCGAACGCGCCCGGTCGGGCGAACTCACACGGCACGCCCGATCGAACAATGCCACAAGGGCGAAAACGGAAAATGGGCTGCCCAAATGTGCATAAGGCACCCAAGCAGTCATAACTTAGAAAAAATGATACGGGCGCCCTCGAACGAAACCGCTTGAACTGACCCGAACGCGCTTGGTCGGGTGACCTCACATGGCGCGACACGGTGCGCCCGACCGAATGATGCCACAAGGGAGCAAACGGAAAACGGGTCGCCCGAACGTGCACAAGGCACCCAAGCGGTCACAACTTCGCAAAACTGATACAGGCGCTTTCAAACGAAACAACCCAACCCGATTCGAACGCGCCCGGTCGGGTGACCTCACACGGCGCACCCAACCGAACGATGCCACAAGGGAGAAAATGGAAAACGAGCCGCCTGAACGTGCATAAGGCACCCAGGCGGTCACAACTTAGCAAAACTAATTTGGGTGCCCTCGAACGAAATGACCCGACCCGAACGCGCCTGTTCGGGCGACCTCACACGGCGCACCCTACCAAATGATGCCACAAGGGAGAAAATGACAAACGGGCCGCCTGAACGTGCACAAGGAACCCAAGCAGTCACAACTTAGCAAAACTGATACGGGCGCCCTCGAACAAAACGACCCAACCCGAACGCGCCTAGTTGGGCGACCTCACACGGTCCGACATGGCGCGCACAATCAAACGATGCCACAAGGGAGCAAATGGAAAACAGGTCGCCCGAACGTGCACAAGGCACCCGGGCGGTCACAACTTAGCAAAACTGATACGGGCGCCCTCAAACGAAATGGCCCGTACGAATGTGTTTCGTTGGGCAGCCTCACATGACAAGATTCGATCACCAAAAATAACTCCCAAACCCTAAACCCTAAGATTGTTCCTAAACAATAACAACACTTGCCTCCTAAACGTCGCAATACTGACACTTGTTCTAGCTGTCGCGATACCGACAGTTATCTCTGTAACGTCGCAATAACGACGCTTTGCCCCAAACCGTCACAATACCAACACTTTCCTCCAAACGTCGCAATAGCGACACTTAGCTCTAAGTGTCGCAAGACTGACACATTTTTCCAATCCGTCGCAATTTTGACGCTTTCATCCAAACGTCGCAAGACCAACACTTACCTCTTAGTGTCGCAATACTGAAACTTGCCTCCAAACGTCGGTATAGCGACAGTTGTGGGCGGGATTTGAAAAAATGATAAAAATTGGGGAAATATCCAACATTTAGTCAAAAGTGTCGGAACTAAAATGTCAGAAATTTGACCAAATGTGCTAGTGACATTATTAATTTCTAGTGTTTTTAAGTGAATTTGTGATCAAAAGTTAGGAAATAATATGCATATCCTTATACCTTAAAAGTGGAAAAAGTTTTGTGACATGTGTAGGTTTATTGGAAGCTTCTAAGGCACCCTTATGTGGCCTCCCATGATAAAATTTGAATTCCCTCATGAAGATTTGGAGATATGCCACATGGAGAAGATCATGCAAGATAAGGTGTTTGCTCTTATTGGTTGAGACACTTGTATATCTATGGAGGAAATAGTGGATCTCCATTATTGAGTTTGTGTCTCAAAGCTTGTATAAAATGCAGTACTTTCTCCTATCATAAAAAAGAAGAAGAAAATGAATCATAGAATGTTTTTGTAAACAAGGCTTGAGATGTAAAGGGATGTAAAGTGAAGAGATATTGATGTAATGAGAATAGGAGTGTAGATTTCCATTGTGTAAAGTTGTGAGCTTATAAATAGAGAAGGTTCTTTTCTATCATTGTGTTTTAGAATGTAAGTTTTGTGAGTTGGGATGTTATTGGACAATGGAAGGGCCCTCATAAACCATGTGCATCCCTTTGTAAATTTGTAAGTTTAATTAGTTTGTTTTACTTTGATTCATACAAATAGTTTATCTTTCCATTGCAAATGTTATTTTATTTTTCAAGTGTAGATTAGTTAGTTTTCATTGCAAGTGATATTTCAATTATACAAAAATAGATTAAGATTTCAATTATGCAATGTGTGAATTCAATTACGCAAAGTATGTTTAGATTAGAATTCAATTACGCAAAGTGTGTTTAGATTAGATTTCAATTACGCAAAGTGTGTTTCCCTTTATGCAAAGTAGTTTAATCATTAGATTAGATTTATTTTACTAATCCCTAGTGCAGGTGCACCTCACAGTTTACAAACTTCCTGGTCGAAAATTTATGTGGGAAATAAAAGACGACTATTTCACCCAACAGTGGACATAGAAAGAATCTGCTCCTCTACTTCCTACAATGTATTTTCTGCCCATTAATCCTGGTTCATGAATTTCTCAACCTTTGGCCTAAGTTTATGATTGTAGGGAGTTGTATTCAACTCAACCCTCAAGTTTGAAATAATCCTGAAAGGATCATAGGACCAAGTGAAGCTTGGTTTGAAGTTAATCCTCTTGAGGATGGCATCTGCTTCAATCCCTACTGATATGGTATTACATATGAAAGAGCCTATTTTAGTCTTGATCTTGAATTGTGATTTTCTCCTACCTTAAACAAAGTGCAATTCATCCATATTAATCATCTGTCTAATATATTCCAAAGAGAAAATTCTCATTGGAACATATTTGGGCAACTTATAAGGTGCCAGTTCACAACCATATAATCTGATTTCTATGTAATTCTGGTAAAGATACCAGTCTCTAGTTTTTACTTGCTCACTTAGATGTAGTATTATTTTGATGTATGAGCCAATCCTAGGCTCATTTCAGCTGCTTAAAAGTTGGGCAAATGGATGAATGAAGGAATTAATGAAATATGTAAATGAAAACTCAGTTGAAATGGATCTAACCAACTGAGTCCAATGAATAACTGAATGATTAACACCCTGATCATGCTGCTTATTCAATGTGATTGGTAATGAATCCCCTTGCCGAAAAAGAAACACGTGAATAAGTACAGACGTGTACTTGAACATTCCTTGAGTTGTCAAATTCATCATTTGTTCATGCATATTATCAGCTAAGGACTGGCTATAATTTTACATGAATGCTGGCTGATTATCTTTAGAGAAAATGGAGAAGTAACCAAGACTTGACTCATCCACTGTCTGGTCATTTGGATAGCCTAACAAACAGGAAATTAAGGAAATAATGTATCTGGTGGCTTCAAGGAGCATGGAGGATGGGTAAGGACGACTCTACTTTGGAAGCTCAACATCATATTGAAGGATTGTTTCAAAGACCTGTGCTCTCTGAGGAAAGATCAACTTGTTGTATAACTCCATGAGAGCAACTTGGGAGAAATGACTGAGGGAATAATTTTGTGGAACAAGGAAAAATTGGTTGATGTTCTCAGGGTTGATCGAAATCAAAATGTTTCCATTATGAGTTACCACAATCCTTTTGAGGAGATCATACCTGGCTTGACACCAGGTGAATAAGTCAGGGAATTCATGGGTCTGAGGAAATGTATACAGAGGAAATAGAGTTTCCCAAAGCCTAACTTCATCTTGTTTGTCTAAGTATTTCTGCTTTAGCCACCAGTGCAATTCATAGAGCTCAAATTCGCACTATGTGTCTATGATCTTGAAGAATTGATCGGATAAAGGGACATGGTCAATATCTACTGAGGCAAACACACTAGGGGTTTCTTCAACAACTGGTTTTCACCCTTTTCCTTTGGGAGCCATCGACCCACAAATTAAGAGAAAGAAGAGAATCTCTCTGTAAAACTGATAGTAGATGAAGGGGTGGTCTTTGCAAGTAATAAATCTGTTGACAAGGTAACAAATAGCGAGACTGTAATTGAAATTATCTCTCTGTAAACCTGCAAGTTCGACAGAATAACAATTGAATGAAAGGGGGATGCAAGGAATGTGATAGTTTTATTTATAGCATGATCATATTACCGTTATGGGGGTGATTGTTAGAGAAATTACTGTGGAGGTTTTAATGGATAATGGTACAAGAGCTGGCGGCAGTGAAATCGGGTGAATAATGGTAAGGGAGTGTGGTGTAACAGGACAATTGGCTACAATGGTAAGGGAGCATGATGTAATGGGATTGTACAGGTGGCAGGAGTTGATTCAGTGTCGGGAAATGGTCGTTGGAGGAAAGTCAAAGATCCGTTGGTGAGAGTCAAAGCAGTCGTTGAGAGGAAGATGAATTTTGGAGGGGGTAGGAGACGGTAAGCGGATTTGAGCAGGGGGGGGAGTGTGAAATGTTGAGGGAGATACATGTATGCTAGGGTTCCGCAATTGGGAAACCACTTTTCAGATCCCCCCCGGACGTTAACGAGAAATGGGCAAGGGGGGTGCGAAAATCCTTCCCTACCATTAATCTAGGCAGGGAAGAGATCCACCGTTCAGATATGTTCGAACAATAATCACAACGCAACAAAACAAATTTGTCACTCAACAAACTTTAGAAATAAATCAAATATTCGCTTTATTACAATAATGTTTAACCTCTTCCTCGATCGGGGTGCCACGCGGATGATGGGAGACGTGTGGTGTCATGCGATGGCATGCACCACACAGTCACTCGGGCATGAGGTTCACAGACGGCCGATTAGGCAGTACGTTCACACGCCGGTTCATAATGGCTACCAACGACATAGCTGGAGGCCAACTAATGCTGTCAGAGAGGTTTGGAAAACAACGTTGACGTTTGAAGGGGTTTTTGCAAGTAGCGGAAAGGAAGGAGAGCATAGTTCTCAAGCGCAACTCGGAAGAAGGAGGAGCAGTGCGGAAGAAGGTTGATGGTTTGCGACTTCATCTGGTTACCTGGTACGTGGTGTATCTTATTACAATGCATGTAGAGGTCATTTTTCTGATTGGTTACATTGTAATTTTCAGCGTTAACATCTATCCATTGCTCAATTCGTATGCTCTTGTTCAATGTCTAGTTTTTGATGGGAGCTGTCGAAACTTAATGGGTTTGCATGCTGCTCATTACTGTGGGTGTTTGTCGAATTATGGTTCCTGTTATAGCTTGTAGTCTGGTTTATTTGCTTGCATGGACATAAATCAAGGGTATTTACAGTTTTTTGTTTTTTTGTCTCTCAGCTTGAGTCAATTGCCATATGTTTTAATGACTCTTCCGTTGCTAGCCCCTACTGTCAATCCTTGCTTCCAAATTCTCTGTTAGGATGGTTTTCATTTCGAATCTACCTTGCTTGGGGTTTGTAATGACGAGACGCAAGCTTCCGCATCTGAGACCTATGAGTTTGCATGCATGGCTATATAGGACCACCCTGTTAATGACACTTGTTGTATTTCTGTCTCTGAATTCGCTCTCCCTCATTTCTTTATTCAAGACACTGACTCTCTACAGGGTTTGTGGGAGAAATTATCTATTTTAATGCCTCGACATACTGTTAATAGCTCTGAATCTGGTTATAAAATTAATTGGTAGGGTTATAGGAGTCTTTTTTCAACTGGGCCGCACCCCCGTCCTCATTGGTTATGGGTCTGGAAGTTGCGTAGTCTGAATTATTCCCCCTCATTGCCTAAGCTCAACTGCTATAATCTCATCCTATATTTAAATCTTTGTCTGACGACTGCTTGTAATTATACCACCCTCAGAAGGAATAGCAGGGCTGTCTATTACATGGTAACGACGGCTGCTGTGTGACCTAATTACTGTTGCATGCAAATAGTTATTGAATTTTTGTTGCCATATACAGGCCTCTTTAAATTAATAATAGGTGTTGCCTAATCACTATCCAAGGAATTGCAACAACACAGTCATGGGTTTGTACTTAGGAATACAAATATGGTTAAAGGACAACTAACCAAGAACCAAGTAAAAGATAAAGGGAAACATAAACTTCTTAAGCCCACTGGAGGGTCCAACAAGCGAGGCAAAAAATCAAACAAAGAGGTTATGGAAAACCTCTTTGATGTATATTCTACAGGTAATCCTCCACAGGTTTGCAATCTTATTCAGGGTTGGGAGAGAGACTGCAAAAACAAAGAGGAGATAGACATACAGGAGGAAGAAATGGACTTCATTAAAGACCCTGGCAACACAAGAGGGAGACTATACCTTTTTCATCAGTCTATTCACACATACTGGATGCTCAAATGCGTTTTGGCCAAGGCTGTCATGAGCTTACAGGAAATGGGAGGAGACCCCAAAGTGGTTTATGTTCTGCAAGATATCAAAAGAGAGATACAAGAGATTTGAGTTTCGCAACATCATACTACAACTCGTATTGGACGAATTGAGCTCCAACTGCAAACAATAAATCAGGTGGATATGCCCAGCTCCAGTGTCAAAGACCTGACACCTGTTGAATCTTCAGATGATTGAACAAATACTTCCTTAGTTTTTTTTTTGTTAATGTATTTTGCGAATAAAATTTACTATTTAGAGTCAGAATTTGTTAGAAATAGTAGTATGGACTTAGCGGTGTTTTTATTTTTATTTTTAAAAATGTATTTTGTGAGCAACATTTACTATTTAGAGTCAGAATTTTTTAGAAATAGTAGTATGGACATAGCGGTGTTTTTTTTTTTTAAATGTATTTTGCGAATAACATTTACTATTTAGAGTTAGAATTTGTTAGAAATAGTAGTATGGACATAGCGGTGTGTTTTTTTTTTTTTAAATGTATTTTGCGAATAACATTTACTATTTAGAGTCAGAATTTGTTAGAAATAGTAGTATGGACATAGCGGTTTTTTTATTTTATTTTTTATATGTATTTTGTGAATAACATTTACTATTTAGAGTCAGAATTTGTTAGAAATAGTAGTATGGACATAGCTGGTTTTTTTTTTTTTTTTTTTGTTAAATGTATTTTGTGAATAACATTTATTATTTAGAGACAAAATTTGTTAGAAATAGTAGTATGGACATAGCGGTTTTTAGAAGGTTTAAAATTTTCCAAAACTGGATGGCTTTTAACTCTTTGAGGTGGCCAAAAGACCAGGTTTCCTTTGGGTAGGTTGAGGCCATCAAGTTTTGATCTGTTGCAACCTGCTTCTTTTTAATAATAGAAAATAGAAAGGTAATGCTAAACTTACAAAAAAAAAATAATGTTTACCGCTTAATGAAGAAATTAACATAATTAAACTTAATTTAACTCCTAATTTAATTTTTGGTGCATTTAAACAAGCTTCCACTAACTTTATTTTCTTTTTATTTAAACTAAGCAAATTATTTCTTTTATTGCTTTCAAACTATGCCTAGCATTTTCAATCTTTTTGCCTTCATTTTTTAAAGCATCTAATCCTATCATTTTATGATATGATTATTTTATTTCTCACGAGTCCAATTTTTTTTTTTTTGATTTTTTTCATATTCAAACCTAATATTTTTTAAAATTTTCATTTTCTTCTACTATGTCTAACTTATCAAAACAAGAAATGTTACAACAATCTCCATGGGAAAATGATGAAGACCCTGATAAGTATAATGAAGAAGGAGAACCTCGATAGTAAAATGTCTTAGAGATGGGTTCGAATAATACGCAGGATGTTGATGTTGCAGAAATTGATATTATGATGAAAGGCCATCATGAAGAGGTAATTATATTTTTTCACTTTTTTATTTTATTTTTGAAAACAATCATCTATTTGGGTTGAAACAGAGATACCGAAAGAGGGTTGTAGAAATCCACCTACAACTAGTACACATAGACTTGGATGGAAAACCCTAGAAGGAATTTGACTTGGAAAGAGGTAGAAATATGAAGGATAGCTAGATGATGATGAAGAACGTCACTTACTGATGAAAAGAAGATGGCATGAATAACATTACCTAGTTCAATACTATGAAGAGGAAAGGGAAAGTGATGTATAAGGTGGTCGAAGCCCTACGAAGAATTTGACTCCATGATGAAAAAGTTTAAGTTCATCCATGACATGATGACGCAGAAATAAGGAGCCCTAAAAACAACTAATAGTACCACAATCTCCACCAAAGAGCAGATGATTGTTGTTGGAAACAAGTCCCTAGTTAAGAGGGAGCTTCGGTATATTCATTTTATAGGAATTAGTAGATCCTCCCTAATTGAGAGGGAGAGGTAGAAACATCATTCTTGACATCACATTATCAAGAAAGGATGGAGGATTGGGTTAGCATATGAGACTGATACCAATACTCTTTGAGGATGAGGTAGGCCAGAGTAGTTGAAGAGAAAATTTGTTGAGGATGTGTAAATCCAAGATAGGAATGGTCCTAAAAGGACATACCTTGTGAACATCTGGATGGGGTATGTGCATTGAGAGACAATGATGAAGGTGTCTATAAATTATTGTCTCACCACCATTGTACTCTAATCTGGTGGAGATATTGAGTTTTTAGTCAAGGCCTTGCAATATGACATTGTTGGTTGATATGATGAGATGCATTGATATAAGCCGGATAAATAGGTTATGAGATGGCTTACCAATCAGGCTCTTCTTATGAGAATTTTTTAATATGAGAATGTCCATGTACCTTGTATGTATTATGAATACCTCCCTAGTTAAGAAGGAGCGTTGAAATATGTAACTAGGTTCGGTTTTCATAATATTTTATGTACTATTGTTTTTATTTATTTTATGTAAAGAGACGCAAAATTTATTATTATTATTTTATAGCATGGGTTTCATGCTCAAGGTCAAATTTTTTTAGGTCAAGCACCCATTGTGTGCTTTTAGGTTTTTGTCATAGAGTCTAGAAGTCAAAGAGTCATTGTCATATGTATAAAGACCCTATTGGGCATTTTGTATCATGTAAGAATAATTTATTATGAGTCAAAAGAGTCAAAATCTCCCTCAGCCAAGACCAAGTCATCCTACAAGAAGACAAGTTAGCCTACATACATGAAGTCAGTCTCATTAAGGCTATTCGAGCCTCACAAGAAACTTATATATAAAGGAACTCAATATCACTTGAAGTGTGCATCCAAGCAAGTTTGATCTCAAGGAGAAAAGTAAGAAAAATGGAGTGAAGAAGAAGAGAACACAAGGAGACAACAAAAGAGCAAAAAAAATCTGAAATTTCGCTATCATTCTCTCTCACACGTGATAGGAACCAGGGCATCATTTATTGCAACAAAGACAAAATTGAAGAGATCTTAAGAGGTAGAATTTTGGTGACAAAATGATCAAGTTTGCAAGCCATGTCATCTAGAAGAAGAGAGCAAGTCTAGTGAAGGGAAAAGGAGACCAATTTTTCCATATTAATCCCACACATGCATTATTGCAACAACTACAGGGAGGCCAAAAATCATAGGTCTTAAGAAGGAAGCGAATTTTTTTTTGTAGGGGTCGAAGTTAAGGACTAGGAGAAGTTTGACTACAAGTTGACTTTGTTGAAGGAAAGGTTGACATGGTCTTGGAGGGGTCTTTGTCTTGGGTCTAAAGGTCTTGGAATGCATCATTTGAAGATTCTATCGAAGAGAAGAATTCTTGTGGGTTTTCCACTTTATGAGAGGTTTTGGCCCTGGATAACAACCTATATCCTGTGTCCATTTGGTTTCTAATATTCATAGTTTGGTAGTTGTTTGATGATAAGAACACTATAATAAATATAACAATAAGAAGCTAATTACAAATACTACAAGTTGAAGTAACGAACATCACAAGAAGTTATCAAAGTATAGAGAAATCACCCTAATCTAGTTGCCATTGATTTCTCAACAACTCGTACACCACACCTTGGAAAACATTAATTCCATTCTAAGAGAACTTGCAGTGTACTTGGTTTGGAATGTGCAGAGCTCAAGGGAAGGAAAATCGGTCCATAGATTTACTTGTAGGGAATTTTGAGTGATATAATGGCAATGTATGGAAAATTGAGGCAGCATAATAATTCACAATGGAATGTCGAGATTAAATACACCTTATTAATCGGTGATTGCATGAGGCTAATATACCATCCATGGGCCACCAGGAGTTTTTTTGTGGAGTTTCTGCAGGCTAACTCATGGAGGCTTTTAGGCACATTGGGATTGTAGTGCTCGTTAGTTGGAAGTTAGGAAAATGGGGAAGCTCCACGATCAAATAAATTCACAACAGTTATAGTCAATTCAGGTTTTATTTTCTTATCATTCCAATTTGGAATTGTGTTTCAAATGTAGATTTCTTGGCAACATCACTGAGCTCAGGCATTGGAAATTTTTGCTACTAGTTTTATCTCCCTTCGTTGGGATTGTTAATTCTGGGGGGATTTCTATCTTGTCTTAGTAATCTCTCAGTCACTCTCTAATGATATTCTTAACCACCTTTCTTATTTTACATTTCTAACTTGTCTCTCACAAACCTTGTTTCTCCATAAAGAGTTCCCTTCTCTCCCTCGACGCGTAATAACACTTGTTTCTACACCCAATGTAAATGTTAATATGTAAATTTGTTTATGTAATTTATGTAAAAATGCAAATTATGATTGGATTGAAGGAAAGGACACATATTTAGAGATTTGAAGAGGAAATGTTGCTTGTGATGTGTTTAAGCCAAGCCACATCCACATCATGTACTTCCATTTACCTATCTCCCTGACACATTGCACCTCAAGCAGTAAATTCTTAGTATGGGCAACCTGAGTAGAGGGTGGAACCCATACAATCCCCTTACTTGTGGGATATGAGGAAAAGAGGACAATTTTCCAGCATAGAGGAAGTCAAAACGCAAAGAATGTGAAGGGAAAAACATGAGAAAGAAAAAAAAGAGAGAACACACAAAACATAAGAGAAAAATGCAAGGAAGAAAATAATGCGGGAGAAGCAAGACACAATTGGAAGAAAAATGCAGAAGATAAAGACGCTCGAGAGGTAGTAGAAAAATAAGAAAGGTATACATGAGCTAGTGCTTTATGGTTGGTAATACATCCCCTGTGATTTTATTGAGATATGGGTCATGTTCCTATGTTTGATTGGCCAGTGAAGGCTCGATGGAGATTCAAATCACTTACTGCTTGTTGAGTAAGATTATAAACCACTAAGTTATTGTTGGATAATCTAATAAACCACTTAGTGCTTGTTTAATGGGCTGATAATCCACTTGGGTTCTTGTTGGAAGGTTGATAAACCACTAGGTAGGTGAGTTGAGCCACTATGTTGCTTGCTAAGTAAGTTGATAAACCACATGGACAATGGACTATATACTTCTATAGTGCTTTCCTTGAAAATCAAACTGATAAACTACTATATAGTGTATTCAATATCCTATAATTGAGAAGTGATTCAACTGAGTGTTGGGTGAATCCCTGTGATTGATTTTAGAGAGGCAGAGAGTCACCATGGTGCTTACTGGCAAAGAAAAATTGATAAACCACGTTGACAATGGACTCCTCCTCTTTTATGTTTGACTAAATATAAGTGTGAAAATCCCATAAGCAAATAAATCCTTAGACTCTAAATCTTCTCGGGGGTGGTTAGCTACAAGAAATATTGCAACGTAGTTGGCCTATGGTTGGGTGGAGAGTTGAAGTTTCTCCTTTAGTTGTCAACCATTCAAGTTAAATAGATAAGTATAATTACATTTATCTATTTGCACTATGGATAATGAAAAATGTTTGATATGTTATTTGTAAGTGTATGGGTCAGCACTACCTATGGAGGGATGTTGAGATTTATGTATGTTCATTGTGAATGCTTTGCTTTATATGGATTCATAGTTATGTTGAACTTATGGATCTATGTATTCTCATTATCCTCATGAACTACATATTTATTTACAAGAATATGCATGGTTGCTTAAAGTCCTTCAATTAATCTGCTATAGCATGTGATTTCAATTATCTAATATGTTATGAATATGGTGGTTCATTGCCTATTAAGACTGTAAAATATTTCACGAGGTAAGAAGATAATCCATTGTTGGAAATTTAACTAGGTTTGGTCTTCATAACTATCATTGTACTTGTATCAATATGTACTTCATGTAAAAGAAAAAAAAAGAAATACATATTATTATTATTGTATTTTCTAGTCAAACCATGTTCTTCATGCTTGTACCGTTATTTGAGTAAAAATAAAATTTGTCACGAGTCAAAGAAATATTATTGAGTTAAATTCCCATTTAGACTATTTGTAAGACAAAGAAAATTCATCTTATTTGAGTCAAAAAGTCAATTTTTTCATCCACAAGACCAAGTTGGCCCTGGGCTCCAAAAGCCACCTATTTGACCTCTTGTACACACGCGCACGCACACACACACACACACACACACACACACACACACACACACACACACACAAACACATAGGATAGTTCAACCACTTCGGAGCTCATTCATTCACCCACATCATCAACTCAATTTTTGTACAAAACAAACATAAGAAGACAATCGAAGTCAAAGGAGTGAGAGGAGAAAGTAGACGAGTTTTCTTGTTAGGTCCCTATAATATTAGTGTATTCCCCTTATTATTATTGTTAGTGTATCCCCCTATTGTTATTATTATGCCCTTGTATCCCCCATATTGTTATTGTTGTGCTCCATAGAAGCCCACTATTGTTATTGTTGTGCCCTTACATTATTATTGTTATGTAGGCTTTGATTATATTGTGACCCCTTAAACTCATATATATACCAAGGAGGTCTTATCATTTGTATCATCCAAGAATTATTCATTTATGTAATATAAAGGAGGTTTCACACTTGAAGAGGATAATTTTTTGTGACCCCTTAAATTCCTATATATACCAAGGAGGTCTTATCATTTGTATCATCCAAGAATTATTCATTTATGTAATGTAAAGGAGCATTCCCCCTTGAAGAGGATAGTATATATATATATATATATATATTCCTGAGTTGGTTGCACAATATTTGGTATTAGTTCTTTGGATTCAAGGGTTTCATTGCTGCACACAGGCCATCTTGTAATTTTCACTATAAAAACAATTCTACCAAGGTTAAGAAGCTGATATCACAACCACATGAAGCTGAAACCTTGATGAACTTATTACAAAAATTTCAGATCTTGGTTCACTATATTTTATGATACATGGTCCGAAGAAGTTAGGATTTTTGCATGCTTCAGAATTTAGTCTCAAATAGGCGACATTGGGAAAACTGTCACAACTTTATGACCATTGGATTTGAATTTCGTAAAAAGTTACTAAAATTTCACAGACTTTATATTTTTGTGTACCATTTTCAGGGTCAAAGGTTGAAATAGTGACACCTGGAATTCCTTACAAGTTAGTTCTACTGAACATGTCCATAATCAAGTCATCGTGGGAGATTGAGAATAACATTATCTTGAAGAATCCAATTTTGGTCTGACTTGTGGGGTTGGAAAGAAGACTCAGAGAGATAAAACATAACATAATTACATACCTTGGAGATTTGAAATTACAGAGTTACAACCATTTCAATATCGATCTCCTAAAAGGAAGAAAAATGTGTGTATTTTTTAAAAATTTGCATAACATTTGTTTGAAAAATCAGTTTGAAGTGATTCCAAGGGCATATTGAAGCATATATATCAGTATTGGGTTGTAAAATTCCTTCCTAGAAAAATAATTTTACACCCATTAATGCCTCAAAAAACTCTACTATGACACATGAAGAGGAAGAATTGCAACATGATATATCAAAATTACGGGACCAAGTGCAACAAATTTCACTCTCACAAAGAGCAACCAAAGGTGAACTAAAAGGGGACATGGATGGCTTAAAAGGGGAAATGGAGTGTTTAAAATTAGACATGAAATGTAATATGCAGGGCTTGAAAGCAGACATGGAAGGTTTGAAGGAAGGTTTAACAAAGTTGCTACAAGAAATGCTTCCTAGTGGTGACAAGGTAGGGCCACGAAAATAAGGATGAGGACAAAAAGAATATGAAATGTGATTTTAGAGACTCCAACATTGGGTTTAAGACACATCACATTCCAAATATAGATATGAGGAAGTTTTATGGCAAGGATTCGGTAACATGGATACTACAGATGGAGCAATTTTTTGATCTACATGATGTACCGCACACACAAAATGTATGCATTGCATCTTTATATTTATAACAAAATCAGTTTGTGCGGTATAAATGGCTTTGTTCTCGTAAATCAATTGTCACTTGGAAAATTTTTGTGGAATAATTGATCACATTATGAGGATACAAATGTCAATACCTTCTTTAGCCAATTGATAAATCTCAAACAAAAGGGTTCAATGCTGGAGCACATTGAGAACTTCCAAAGATTAAATATCAACGTAAATTATATTCTAGAGGAGCATAAAATTGATGTATTCTGTTAGACTCCTGTATCTCATAGTATCACAAGGTGATTGATTATTGCTTATATTTTTCATACTAAAAATAATATTCCATAGCTATCGTTTATTTTCAGAGAAAGAAAGGGAACTCCTGATTGTCAAGAGCTTCAAAGAAATCAATTTGACTTTCCGCTCAATAGAAGGAAGAAAGTGTTGTTGATAAGGTGTGATGGTGATCAAACTTCATTTCTACCATTATTCCATTTCATTCACCCTCTTTTCCCTCTCATTTCCTCCATATTCTGAAATGCTATCCCATTCAAACACCAAAACCCACATGTATAACCTTTCAGGGCTTATTACTTTATAAACCGATTTATTATAAAGTTTCAGACTTATGTTATAAGCTCCGCCACCCATATAACAACTATGTTATATAAAATTACCGTTATATATATTGCATATCATATATATAACAAAAGGCCACTTAAACAATTGGTAGGACCCCTTACCTTCACCGCATATCGGCCATCACAAATCATAATAATTAACTGCGATGTTCTTAAAGCTAAACTTATAAATCGCCGATGCGATATGAATTGGGACCCATTCCCCGCCATGCTTCCCTTCCATTTAATTTTCCCATTGAAATATATGTTACCTTACCTTTTTTCCGCCTTTCCGCTTTACCCTTCCATCATTACCGTTTCATCGCTTTTCATTCCCTGATCGCGATTAAAGTGGGGCCCTCATTGCATTTCATAGTTTTTACGTGTTTTGCATTGGAGCTAAACTTTAAATAATGTGATCATCGATTTGCGATATCGCATCACATTTGTTTTAACTCATGAGCGCCCGAAATATATTTTATTTAGTTTGTGATGCGGTAAGTCGGCCCCACCTCAGTAGCTCCGCCCCCATTGCACAACCATCACAATACATTGATATACGATATAAAATTTGTAACTCTTATCGCTTAAAGCTTCATCGATTCATAGAAATCCACCACATAGCTAGTGGGTCCCTCTTCCCCTCCCTTCACAAATTTTAAGAGTTAAACCCGCAGCTTATAACTAAAAGCTAAAGGTTGCAATGTGCGCCTGCTATCCGGTCCCACTTCTTCCCTGCCACATCATTTTACCTTCTCCCTCCTATTCCCAATGACCGACGACCCTTATCCAGTTCCATCCTCCCTGCAACATCCGAACTTTAACAAAAGGGGGGGGGGGGGGCAAAATAGGCGGGGGGCCATACGCGAGTGGAACAAATATCGCGCCGATTACCTCGCACCCCCTGGCCAATACGATTACACTCCTCTTCCTTCGAAAATATATTTTCATAATCCATCTCACTCAGCAACCTCCATCCCTCCAAAGTTGGGCATATAAAGTTTGAAAATCATTTTATGAAAGAAAGAAGGGTTAAACACGGCAAGAAAGGGCTCGTGTGAACACCAAGAGGTCGAGTCGGCATTTATGCGAGAGATATAACAACAAAAATTGAAGGGGCGGCGAGAAAACACATTTAGCGAGTCACTAATCGGTAAGCGGTCGTTGCTGCACCAAACAGTACGATACCGGTTCTGAAGAGCAAGGACATATGTCAGGAATACTTTATTGGCCGCCTCTTAGATGTCACTCGAACCAGTTTCCAACCACTCTGTAATTAATAACAAATTGCCAAAAGCCACTGTTTCAAGCCAAGCTGGCCTTTTCAACGCCTACATGTTTCCACTTGTCCAGTTTTTCTTGAATGTAATTACTGCAGTAGACAGACTAGCCGACTTAATTTTTCTATAAATATTATATGCATTAGCAGTGTAAAGAAGGCCCATAAGGGGAAAAAACCATTGTAATGGATTCTGCTGATTGTAAGAACTCTCTTTTGGATGAATGAATGAGTATGTTGTTTTCCAGATTCTTGTGTTATGATCTGTGGTGAAGTGCTTCTCGCATGTAATATGTGATTCTTCTGTTTTACATATTGTTTTCTTTCTTTACTACAGATAGAAATTTTTGTCTAGGATTTACCATAGGGTACCCTGCTCAGCCATGAAACAATAAATTATGTTTTCCTCTAAGACTTGGATGCAGAATTCAAAGACGGTTTGCTCTGAATCCACGTTGAGATCAGAATGTAGAATTCAAAGACGGTCTGCTCTGCATTCCTGTTAAACCATAATCTCCTCCTCTTTTCCATTTCACAAGCTGTAAAGATCCATTGGCATGGATAGCTTGCTTGGTTTCACCTGACCTCAGTTATTCATCTATTTGAGTTTGTTTACATCTGTTTGACTCCATAGCCCAATGGACCTCTTATGCCGCCTCAACCAAATCTTCAAACAAACCTCATTTATATAGCTAGCCTAATATCAGCACTTATAGTTATCAAGCTATATCTAACAGAGAGAGTCCTCTCTGAGTCTAGGAAGGCTAGGTCCTGGACTCCAAAGTTGGTTTGATGTTTCCCCTCTAGTTCTGTATTCAACCTTCAGAAATTACAGAGTGATAACATAATGGTGACCATACTGGGGAAGCACTTATTGAAAAAGCTTAGTGTTCCTTAAGAACTCAGAAAGCACATCAAAGTTCAGATCTGATTACTGATGGTGGACAATGACCAGACACAAGAAGGCTGCATTATTCACCTGGCGACTCCACGATTCAAAGAACCCAGCTTTTGATCATTCATGGCGACTCCACAACATGCTGACCAGAGTTCCTGCTGAACAAGATGACAAGGTTTGTGGCAGACCTTCTATCTAGTGAAGTTTTAAATGCATTCAGGAATCAGTTATCAGAATTTCAGCTTGATGAAGATTTTCTAACAGCCGTCTTTCTCATTTTGAAGTCAAGAAAATTTAATCCTAAAGCTAAAAAATGTTTTCTAGAGATAGTTGTTGAACGATATGAAAATGGTATTGAACTTTTGAATTCTCAAATTCAGTCCTATAATTTCTGAGATGCTCAAGAATTCTTGGAAAATATTCCTTCCCCTAAGCAAGAGGAAATTGTACTACCTCTTGACTTACATTGTGAGGATGATTGTGCTTACAAGTGCCAAACTGAAGATGAGGTCTCAAGGTTTAATACTGAGGATATAATTGATCAACCAGTCATTGAAGGCCTAAAAGCAAATATTATACATCATTATTTAATTGATCAATAACAGAGTATATGGAGGTTCTTTTTAGCTCAATTTTTCAAACATGTATTCTCTATAAGGATCAAATACATCAGCAATTTCCATTACATAATATAACTTTGGTTATGAGGATGCATAATCAAGTTATATTGCTGATTGTCCTAACAAACAGTCAAGTTGTCCATCTATTTCTGCTGCTACTTGACTAGCTGCACTAGCATTATTGTATCATTTAGAACATCAGAAATTTCAGTAGAGTAGGGTAGGTAGGTGTGAAAATAAGCTCAGTACTCTGAGCATATTTCTAGTTTAAGTTTCAGATTTCTTTCTAGTTTTCAGTGCAAGTAGTTTCCAGACTTTAGTTTGCAGAGAGTTTTGATTTTGAACTAAGCCTTCTCACCCATAGAGGTTTTTGTAGCAGATTAAGTTGCAGAGTTGGGATCAGCCTAATGAATCAGGCCACTAATCTACAGTGTTATTGACACCTCCTGAAGGAGCTGCCATCCCCAGTTGGAGCCACTTTTAGAATCCTGTATTTCACATTATAACAAGGTGACTGATTATTGTTTATATTTTTTGTACTGAAAATAATATTCCATAGCTATCATTTATTTTTAGAGAAAGAAAGGGAACTCTTGATTGTCAAGAGCTTCAAAGAAATCAATCTTCCTTTCCGTTTAATAGAAGGAAGAAAGTGTTTCTGATAAGGTGTGATGGTGATCAAACTTCATTTCTACCCTCATTCCATTTAATTCACCCTCTTTTCCCTCTCATTTCCTCCATATTTTGAAATTCTATCCCATTCAAACCCCAAAACCCACATGTATAACCTTTCGGGGCTTATTACTTTATAAACCCATTTATTATAAAGTTTCGGAGTTTATGTTATAATATCTGTTTCCCATCTAACAGTCGTGTTATATAAACTTACCGTTATATATATTTCATATCATAAATATAACAAAAGGCCGCTTAAACCATTGGTAGGACCCATTACTTTTATCGCATATTGGCCATCGCAAATCATAATAATTAACTGTGATGCTCTTAACACTAAACCTATAAATCATCGTTGCGATATGAAGTGGGACCCATTCCTCGCCACACTTCCCTTCCATTTCATTTTCCCATTGAAATATACATTACCTTACATTTTTTTCTGCCATTCCGCTTTACCCTTCCATCGTTACTGTTTCATCAATTTTCATTCCCCGATCGTGATTAAAGTGGGGCCCTCATCGCATTTCACAGTATTTACGTGTTTTGCATTGGAGCTAAACTTTAAAAAATGTGATCGCCGATTTGCGATATCGCAGCGCATTTTTTTTACCTCGTGAGCGCCCACAATCTATTTTATTCAATTTGCAATGCGGTAAGTCGGCCCCACCTCAAAAACCCTGCCCCCATTGCACAGTCGTCACAATACATTGATATACCATATAAAATTCGTAACACTTACTGCTTAAACCTTTGTCGATTCATAAAATTCTGCCACATAGACAGTGGGTCCCTCTTCCCCACACTGCGCAAATTTTAAGAGTTAACCCCACAGCTTATAAGTAAAAGCTAAAGGTTGCGATACACACCTACTATCCGGTCCCACTTCTTCCCTTCCACGTCATTTTACCTCCTCCCCTGTGCATCGCAGTTCACAGTTTTAAAGTTTACAACCTCCACGCTTATAAAAAAAATTTAAGGTTGCGATTTACGATGCAAATGGTCCCACCCGTGTGCCACGTCATCCCACCTCTAACCACCCTCCACCTTTCCGCCTCCTCCGCTCCTCTTCCCTACGGCCGACAAACCTTATCCAGTTTCGGCCTCCCCACAGCATCCGAACTTTAACAAAAGGGGGGGGGGGGTCCGAAATGGGCGGTATCCCATACCGCCTGTCTAGGCTACGTGTCACGTCCAATATTACTCTGCACCCCCCCTATCTAATACCACTTACCACTCTCACCCCCCTCCGAAAAGTTGCTTCCATCATCCATCCCCATCCTCCAACCTCCATCCCTCCAGAGTCGGGCATATAAAGTTTGAAAATCATTTTATGAAGAAAAAAGGGTTAAACATTGTCGAAAGGACTCGGGTAGCAAAAAGATACCAAGGGTTGAGTCGGGGATTTATGTAGAGACATAACAATAGAAATCAAAGGGGCAGCAGAAAACACATCAACACAATCACTAATTAATGAAAATAACCAGCGCTGCACCAGACTTAATTACCCAACGCCGGTTTTCTGAAGAGCAAGGCCATATGTCAGGAATAATTTATTGGCCGCCTCTTAGGCATCACTTGAACTAGTTTCCAACCACTCTGTAATTAATAACAGATTCCAAAAGCCATTGTTTCAGGCCAAGCTGGCCTTATCATCTCCTGTATGTTTCCACTTGTCTAGTTTTTCTTGAATGTAATTACTGCAGTAGACAGACTAGCCGACTTAAGTTTTCTATAAATACTGTATGCATTAGTAGTGTAAAGAAGGTCCGAAAGGGGAAAAATCCATTGTAATAGATTATGCTGATTGTAAGCACCCTCTTTTGGATGAATGAATGAGTATGTTGTTTTCCAGATTCTTGTGTTATGATATGTGGTGAAGTG
Source organism: Pinus albicaulis (assembly GCA_034641835.2). NCBI lineage: Eukaryota > Viridiplantae > Streptophyta > Pinopsida > Pinales > Pinaceae > Pinus > Pinus albicaulis. Next base: position 73,611,825 of record CM076572.1, on the reverse strand, counting down.
CTTCTCCCATGTAATATGCGATTGTTATGTTTTACATACAGTTTTATTTCTTTATTGCGGATATAAATTTTTGTGTAGGATTTACCATAAGGTACCCTGCTCAGTCTTGAAACAGTCCATTATGTTTTCCTCTAAGAGTTGGATGCAGAATTCAAAGACGGTTTACTTTGCATCCACGTTGAGACCGTAATGTAGAATTCAGAGACGGTCTGCTCTACATGTCAAACCTTAATCTCCTCCTATTTTCCATTTCACAAGCTGTAAATATCCATTGACATGGCTAGATTTCTTGGTTGCACCTTACCTCATTTATTCATCTATTTGAGTTTGTTTACACCTGTTTGACTCCATAGCCCAATGGATCTCTTCTGCTGCCTCAACTAAATCTTCAAACAAACCTCGTTTCTATAACTAGCCTAATATCAACACTTATATTTATCAAGCTATATCTAATAGAGAGAGCCCTCTTTGAGTCTAGGAAGGCTAGGTCCTGGACTCCAAAGTTGGTTTGATGTTTCCCTCCGTAGTTTTGTCTTTAGCCTTCAGAAATTACAGAGTGATAATATATTCATAGAGAATTTAAATGATAACATCCAACATGAGGTTCACCTTTGGGAACCTGATTCATTGGAGAAGGCATTCAAGGTGGCAAGAAAATTTGAAAGAAAAATTATGGCAACAAGGAAGTCCACCACTCATAACTATAAAGATGTAAGTGTTGCTGCTCCTAGCCTCCCACAACCTACAAGGTTGACACCACAGCAATTAGAAGAAAAAAGAGAAAAAATGCCTTTTTACAGTTGTGATATTAAATACACTAAAGGTCATAAGAGTGTCGAGAAAAAATTGTTCTACCTAGATTGTGAATAGGAGGAAGAAAATACATAGCAACATAAAAAGAGGAGGATATACACCAGGAACCAACCCCAGAGAAAGGAGAAATGAATCTGACCATATCTTGTAATGCATTACCACTCCTCAAACTCTTAAGATAAAAGGATATATCAAGAAGAAAAAGGTAATAATGTTTATTGATTCAAGTGGTACCCATAGTTTATTCATTGTAATATAGCCAAGGAATTGAATTGCTTCCTATATCCAACACTAGAGTGTCAAGTGATGGTTGCAAATGGAAGAACTATAAACTGATTTAGAAAGTGCCATAATATCAATTTAACCATGGGGCAATATGTATTGAATATTCCAATGCTTTCCATTCCAATGGGTGGTGTTGATGTACGACGAGTCCAATGGTTACAATCTTTGGGGACGATAACTTTTAATTTTCAAGAATTTTTTTTATTTTTTATTTTTTATTTATTTTTTTTATTTTTTATTTTTTATTTTTTTTTATTTTTTATTTTTTTATTTTTTTTATTTTTTTATTTTATTTTTTATTTTTATTTTTATTTTTCAGGAAGGAAAGGAAGTTGAATTAAGGGGTATCGTTGGGAAACCAGGAAAGATAATCAACAATAATTGCATGACAAAACTTATGAAGAAATAACAACAAGACGTAATTTCACAAATATGCTCACTAGAGACTCAAACATCGAAATCATCTATTTATCCAGATCTCCAAAAAGTGTTGGACAATCATTCCAAGGTATTTTAGAATCCCAAAGGCCTCCCACCTATTCATGATCATGATCATGCTATTCATTTGATTCCAAGAAGTGTTCCTCCAAACATGAGACCTTACAAATATCCCTATGTGCAAAAGAGTGAAATTGAACGCATGGTTGCATAAATTCTAGAGGGCGGTATAATTCAACCTAGTCAAAGTTCTTTCTCTGCTCCAGTAGTATTGGTGCACAAGAAGGATGGATCATGGCATATGTGTCTGGATTATAGGGAGCTCAACAAGCTCACTATTAATGATAAATTTCCCATTTCACCCATTGATGAATTGCTGGATGAATTACATGAAGCAATTTACTTCACCATTCCAGATCTTTGTTCAGGATATCATCAAATTAGAATTTAGACTAGAGAAATTCCGAAAACAACATTCAAAACTCATGAGGGTCATTATGAATTATTGGTCATGCCTTTTTGGCCTTACTAATGCACCTTCCACATGTCAAGGTTTGATGAATTCCATTTTAAAAACCATCCTTAGAAAATTTGTGTTAACATTTTTTGATGATATACTAATCTACAACAAGTCTTGGAAGGATCATGTTCAACATGTTGGAATGGTGCTCAAACTATTAGAGGAGAAACAATTATATGAAAAAACCTCCAAATGTTTATTTTGAGTATAGGAGGTAGAATATTTGGGTCATATTATATCTCATGAGGGTGTTAAGGTAGACCCTAACAAAATTAAAGCCACTAAGGAATGGAAAATCCCCACGACCATAAAGCATATTCAAGGATTTCTTGGATTGACATGGTATTATTGCAAGTGTTTTAAGAATTATGGGAGAATGGCAACACCTCTAACAAAATTACTGAAGAAAGATGCATTTTATTGGAATCTAGAAGCAACTAATGCCTTTGAACATCTTAAAGAGGTAATGTACCAAGCACCAGTCTTAGCTATGCCAAGCTTCACAAAAACCTTTATTATGGAATGTGATGCCTCAGGGAAATGGAATTGGCGTTGTTTTAATGCAAGAAGGAAGACCCATTTCTTTTGAAAGTCATCTAATTAAGGTAAAGTATTTACATAAACCTATTTATGATAAGGAAATGTTGGCAATACTACGTGCACTAAAGCAATGGCAACCTTACCTAATTGGAAGACACTTCAAGGTAAAAATAGATCATGATAGTTTTAAATACTTTTTGGAACATATATTATCTTCAGAAGAGAAATAAAAATGGGTTACAAATATGTTGGGTTATCACTTTGAAATCATCTACAAAAAATTGAAGCAAAATGTCGTTGCAGCTGCTCTCTGAAGAAAGGATGAGGATGTGGAAGCATTGTTTTCTTCCATTTCTATTATCCAACCTAATTGGATAACTGAAGCAAGGGATGAATGGAAGAATGATGAAGAGGTGTGGACACTCATTCAAAATTTGCAGAAACATCCCAGTACATCTAGTACATTTAGTTGGAAAAATGATTCATTATGGTACAAAGATCACTTATATCTTTGTAAGAATCCTCAACTCAAGCAAAATATTGTTTTGGAATTGAACACCTCCCCCTTAGGAGGGCACTCAGAATTTTAAAAAACTTACCACAAGGTCAAGAAGGAATTTTTTTGGGATGGACTTAAATATGATATTCAGAAGTTTGTGGCAGAATGTTTGGTTTTCCAACAAAATAAAGTTTATAAAATTAAGACTTTGGGTATATTACAACCTTTATCCATTCCAAGTCAGTGTTGGGAGGATGTCTCAATGGATTTTATCACAGGTTTACCCAAGTCTAAAGGAAAGAGTGTCATCATGGTGGTAGTTGATAGAATTACCAAGTATGCACATTTTTGTGCATTATCTCATCATTTTAAAGCTAGTACAATTACTACTGTATTTATGGAAACGATTCAAAAGCTATATGGAAACCCAAAAATTATTGTAAGTGACAGAGATACCATTTTCACTGTAAATTTTTGGACAAAAGTATTTTATTGTCTCGATAATCAATTAGTTTATAGATCATCTTATCATCCTCAATTTGATGGGAAATCTGATATAGTGAATAAATGTTTGGAAGGATATCTTCATTGCTTTGTATTTGATAAACAAACACAATAGGTTAAGTGGTTACCTATAGCTAAATTGTGGTATAACACTTCCTTCTATACTACAACAAAAATGACCCCATTTATGGCACTTTATGGATATCATCCACAATCCATCACATCATATTTAAGAGAACGTTCTAAGGTTCAAGCAGTGGAAGATCACATCGAGCATCAACAACAAGTTCTATAACTCTTAAAGGATAACCTCACTTTGGCACATAATTGAATGAAACAACAGGAAGATCAACATCACAGTGAAAGAAGTTTTGATATAGGTGACTGGGTATTTTTAGGGCTACAAACATACAAACAAATGTCCCTCAAGCAAGATAAGAAGGATAATAAATTATCACCCAAGTACTATGGTCCTTACAAGTGTTGCAAAATATTTGGAACTATGGCATACAAACTGGAGATGCCTGCATCTTCCCTAGTACGCTGAATTTTAGATCTTTCATGCTTAAAGAAGTTTATTGGTGACAAGATCCTAGTACAAACAGTGTTTCCAAAACTCGATGAAGAAGGAAAAATCATATTTGAGCCTGATGCAGTGATGTAAACAAGAACTTGACAACTACAAAATCGACTAATTTCAGAGTATCTCATTAAGTGGAAGAACTTACCCGTTGGAGATTCCACTTGGGAGGATGGGAATTTTATACAGAAACATCCATAACTACTCAAGCATTGAGGAAAACACTTTTTTTAAGGAGAGGGGCATGTTAGGTCACTATACTACTAGTATATCCCCCTTATTGTTATTGTTAGTGTAGCCCCCTATTATTATTATCGTGCCCATGTATCCCCATGTTATTATTGTTGTACACCATAGAAGCCCACTATTGTTATTGTTGTGCCCTTACAGTATTATTGTTATGTAGGCTCTAATTATATTATGACCCCTTAAACTCCTATCTTTACCAAGGAGGTCTTATCATTTGTATCATCCAAGAATTGTTCGTTATGTAATGTAAATGAGATTTCCCCCTTGAAGAGGATAATTTTTAAGTCGTTGATCTATCTTTTCTTTTGTTTTGTGAGCTGGTTGCATAACATTTATGCCCTAGTTCTATGAATTTTTCTGAGGTATTGCAGGCCCAAAATTTTAGGGAGGTTGAAATTTCAGGAGTTGACCAAATTTCAAAGGTTTGACCAGTGTTGACTTTTGTTGACTTTCACATGTTGAGGAGACTTGAAGGAGAGATGAATTTGGGTCTTTGTGGTAGTCTTTGTCTTGGTCTTGGGTCTTGCATGTATCAGTTGATCTAATTCTATAAGAGAATGATTTTCTTGGGGTTTCCCCCTTGTGGGGTTTTTCCCTGGCTTGGAGCCTAATTTATTGTGTTCATTGTTTCTTGTGATCTTCATGTATTGTATATTTTGGTAATTGCTTGATGAAGAGAATATAAATTAAATAAGAAACAAAAAAATATTTACAAGTAATTATCAAGTAAGAGAAATCTACCCTAATCTACATGTATCCTGATTTCTCAACATGGTATCAGAGCTAAGGTTGAGGGAAGGAAGATCACACCTTGTTGGCTTGAATATTTAAAGACATGAGCTATGTTAAGAAAACCTAAGCAGGGTTAAAATTCAGAGAAAAATTCAATTATGCAGATAAGGAAGATCAAATCTCTAAGGATTGAACTAATACTATAAGGAGAATAATAGGCCAAAAAATACAAGAAATGGTTTGTATACCTTCAAGATAGAAAAAGACCAATGGACAGTGTGAATCTATGTAATGTATGAGTTCTGTAGCATACAAATTTTAGTAGCATCTTCTCTGATCCAAATTTCTGTGACATCATACCTTTATGGCATCTAAGTTCTATGACATAACACAATTTACATATATGAAGCACTCCTTTTTATAAGTCTCGAAGGTGCTATTGTATCAGAGGAAATTTGGAAGAGAAATTCAAATTCTTTGAGGCACAATCTGAAGTATGTCAGCAAATATTTTGAAGCATATATCATCTATCATACCTAAAGACTCAAGGCTTAATATGACGTGAGCTATGTGACATGATATATTTATGGTTTTCAAGCTTTTGTGGTTATCGTTATTTGAAGAAATCTCTGGATTATCCACAGCATCATAAAACAATGGTCGACGTTTTGAATCCCAACGGGGATCCATCTTTAGGACAAGATGTGAATGAAGAATGAAAGAAGGTTGCACATGTCAAGGTTTTAAATATGAAAGATGAGAAGAGCCGACAAGAACTGATTAATATCTTATTAATATATTTAATCTAATAAATTTTAAAATTTATTAAAATTTATTAGATTAAATATATTAATAAGATATTAATTAGTTCTTGTCGGCTCTTCTCATCTTTCACTATTTAAAACCTTGACATGTGCAACCTTCTTTCATTCTTCATTCACATCTTGTCCTAAAGATGGATCCCCATTGGGATTCAAAACGTCGACCATTGTTTCATGATACTGTGGAAAATTCAGAGATTTCTTCAATTAATGATATATTTCTTTGAGATAAAAGTTCCTTTGACTATCTATATTTCCATGGTGCAAATTCATATGAACAATCCCCTATTGTATCTTTCCTACCACCAAGATATCCCTATGATGTGATAGACACACACAAACAATTTCAAGAATCATGACTGACATAATAGAGCTAGTTCTGGGCATTTATATCAAGCAAAGGAGAAAATCCATTAAATTACAAGTTTGAAGAAAGGACCAGATTTTGTGACTTGAGAATTAGAGAAAACAACAATAGACCTTTAAAAATTCAAGTTAGTCATAACATAAAGATTTGTGCTATTCAAGACATCCAAATATTCTGAAGTTTAAGTATACAGGTTCTGAAACAAATGATGAGTTTGAAAGAAATCGATCTAATTGTGGCAAGCATCAAAGTCTGGAGGTGTTATGAAATAAAACTACAAGTTTGTTACAACATCTAATTTCCAAGGAAAAATCTCTTTTATGAACAAACTATTCCAAAATTCTCAAGACAATGTAAAGATAATATGGACGAAGATAAGGATTGATTTCAACAGTTCTATTGTGACATAACCTGTTGTTACAATATACTAAAATAACAACCAAACATTTTTTGTGGCACTATATATGTGTGATGACCTAAAGGACGAAACAAAAGATTACAGATTGAATTGTTACAAAGTTAATATTTGAAGTTGACCTTGAGAGAACAAACCTGTGACATATTGTTAGGGAGGGGACCCAAACTATAAAGGTCATATTTGTGATTTTGCAAACTCCATGATCATACATTTGAAGGTGAATAAAGCTTATCTTAGTATAACAAGCATTCATATGACATCTGAGCCTTCTGCAACATTTCTTTCAAGGCACTCAAATGATGAAGAGTATGAAATGTAAGGAAAGATTACTTCATGATATATGTATCACCTTTATGTGAAGACCTAATAATCTAAAGTTGATTTCAGTGAAGTAAAAACCTAAAATTCCTTAGGATTTTTTTGAATATTTCCTTAATGGACCCGAAGTCAATAGTATTTAATGGAAGGAACCGGGACTATGAGCCCGAGAAGAGTTATGAAAAGATATATGAAGTTTTCAAGAAGCACGAGTATGATAAGCCACTATGTTATCTCCTTTTCAATACATAAAAAATACTTACTACATCATTAAATTTTACCTATCCATAAGGCCAAGACATAGCTAGCAAACCGAGATGTTGGAGATCAATGGAAGAAACTATGACATTAACATTTGAAGCTTATCCTATGATACCAGTACATGTAGAAGTCATGCATTACATCAAAAAAATTGATTCATTAAAGTATGATATGTAGTATCTCTATTGGAAGAAAAGGACACATGTCAAAGAGAAGGTCAGAGGACGAGATATCTACAAGGATGGGAAGGTAATGTTAAAAGAGGTGAGTATAATCTTAATGACCTATGATAACAATAACTCGAATTATTTTAAGTCATGGTTAAAGCTAACAATCTCTTGTGAGATATAGATGTATTAATAAAGTGGTTTGTGTAGATATAGAAGAGATTGTTGATATATTAAAGACAAGATTTTGTGATTAAGAATTGAAACAAATATCTTGCTAATGACATCTCTAGGGTTTGTAGAACTTGCCATTTGTAAGCTGATAGGTCTTTGGCATCTAGGGTTTGTAAACTATAGCAAAATTTAAACTAAGGAGAACCCTAGGAACATAAACCCTAACTAATTGTTTCCATTGTAAAAATAAAGCCTAGTTCTTGGGAATGACATGAATGACATCATGCTAATGTGATGAAAATATTGATGAAAAAGTCTAAGATTAAGAGGGAGCATAATCTTCTCAAAATATAAGCATTATATACCAACTTTCTATAATTATTACTGTTGCTATTTTGTTTATGCACTTTTCCTTTTTTTTGTTCTTTCATAGACTTATAATAGAGGTGGAAGGCCAAGAAAAGATCTATCTAAGCTCTAATAACATATGGAAGATATGGAAGAGAATGGAAAAGCATGAAGACAAGAAGAAAGTAGTTTGAATTATGCAATGGCAGCATGAAAAAAAGATTTAATAAAGGGAATAAGTTTACCTATCTTAGCGAGAAAGAAGAAAATGTTAGATCTTGATGGATACAATAATACTTGAAGCTTGACAGAAATTGAGAGAAGCTTATGCTCAAGACTAGAAGTTGACCTATCTAGGGCAATTTCCTATAGCAAGAAGTTGAAGAATTGTTATATCCTTGTACTTGCATTTGATTAGTTCAATCTAGGAACACATTGATTAGGTGGATAATATTGATGCTAATAGAGATATTACTCAATCTCATATAATTTCTTAGAAGAGCATGAAAGAAAAATTTTGTTACAAAGGAAGAAGATGTGAAGACGTGTGAAATCAATTGTGAAGAAGTTTGGCTCCATAAGATGTTTGATGAAATACTATATGACATGTTAAAGCTTCGTCAAGATTGATAAATATTCAGGAAGGTCGAATCTTGTTATGAAGTGATGCAGATGGGAGCCAAGCAATTACAACAAATATCCACAGAAGAATATTTAGTCGACGCATTTTATGAGTAATTTTTGTGGTTATTCCTCCCTGGTTGAGAGGGAGTGAGGATGGACACGGTGTTATCCATGTACTATGGCTAGGACTAAGAGTGGTAAGCCTAATGAAGGTACTGGTAGGGAGAATGGTGGATTGGATAAGCATATGGGACCGATACTTATTGAGGAAATGTATCCAAGATAGGAGTATTCATGAGCACCGATACTCTTTGAGGATAGCGTATTCAAGATAAGAGTAATCCCAAGGACCGATATTCTTTAAGTATGGGTGATATCCAAGATAAGAATAGTATTGTAAGGGCATACTTGGGGGAAGATCCATATGGGGTATGTGACTTGAGAGGTAGTGGTGCTGTCCAAATTTATGCCTCCCAACATTGTGATTTGATCTAGTGGAGAGATAGAGATTGTTAGTAAGGGCCTTGCTATGTTTGACAATGTTGGTTATGATGATGATGATGCTTATCAATCTAAATCCCTTCTTATGAGAATACTTCAATTTGAAAGTATCCTGGTATCTTCTTGAGTCATTATGAATACCTCCCTCGTTAAGAGGGAGTGTTGGAAATGTAACTAGGTTCGGTATTCATAACTATCATTGTACTTGTATCAATACATATTTCATGTAAAATAAAAAAGAAGGAAAACAAATATTATTATTATTATTTTATTTTCTAGTCAAAGCATGTTCTTCATGCTTGTAGGGTTATTTGAGTCAAAAGAATTTTTTTCATAATTCAAAGAAATATTATTGAGTCAAAGTACCATTTGGACTATTTGTAAGAAAAAGAAAAATCATTTTATTTGAGTCAAAAAGTCAATTTTTTCATCCACAAGATCAAGTCGGCCCTCCTTGGGAACAAGTTGCTCTGGGCTCTAAAATCCACCTATTCAACCTCCTATATATATAGAGTATAGTTCAACCAATTTGGAGTTCATTCATTCACTCACATCTTCAACTTGATTTCTATGAAAACCAAAGAGAAGAAGACAACCAAAGTCAAATGAGAGAGAGAGGAGAAAGAAGACAAGTTTTCTGCCCTAGTTCTACGAATTTTTCTGAGGTCCGAAATTTCAAGGGTCGAAATTTCAGGAGTTGACCAGATTTCAAGGTTTGACCATCGTTGAATTTTATTGACTTTGACTTGTTGAGGAGACTTGAAGGAGGGTTGAATTGGGGTATTTTTGGAAGTCTTGGTCTTGGTCTTCGGCCCATACAATGTTGGATGCATGGATAAAACCACTTACAGAAATATTGTCCTAAAAAATAGTATACTAGCCCAATATTGTAAAATGTACAAGAAGCAGAAACAGTGAATGGTGTGGCTCAGAATGTGCCGCAAATTTATGTTGCATTAGACAATAAGTAGGTTGGCCATCAAGCTCCAGTGATCAAGAAGGAAGGTGTGGTTGTTAACCAACCTGTTTTGATTTTTATTGACCTAGGTTCTAATTTCAGCTATGTCAACCTAAAGGTTGTAGAGAAGTGCACTCTAAAGAAGATAACCCATGAGAAGTCATGGTTGGTTCAATTAGCCAGGAGAACCAAAAAGTGAGTGTCAAACCGGTGAAATCATGCCCAGTGATGGTAAGCAGCATGCCCATTTCAGTTGATCTAAATAAATTACCATTGGGTTCTTACAATGTGTTAGTCGACATGGACTGATTAGCGACCCATAAAACTAAAATTGACTGTTATGGAAACTTGTTGTAATGTCTTAGCAACAAAGGACAGAAGATGATGTTGCAAGGAAAAAATAAACTTGTCACCATTAGGAAAATGTCAGTGATACAAGTAAAAAGGTTCAATAGGAAGGGGTGTGTTAAGACAAAATGGAAGAGAACCTAGTGTTAATACAACTCAGTGATGTATTTCTAGAGGAAATACTGGGATCACTCCCCAAGAGATATTTTTTTTTTAAATCATTGCCAAGATCAGTGCTAGTTTCAAAATCCCCATATCACATGAGTACACCAAAGCTAGTGGATCTAAAGCTACACCTGAAATAAATGTTGGAAAAATGGTATATTTTACCCAGTGTGTTTCCTTGGGGATCCCCAACACTATTTGTGATGAAGAAATATGGCACACTGTAGTTGTTCAGTGACAAGAGGAAACAAAATAAAGCCACAATAAAGAACAAGTACCCTATGCCTAGAATCGATGACTTGTTTAACTAGTTGACAGGGGATGTGATATTCTTGAAAATAAATTTGAGGTTTGGGTACTATCAAGTTTGTATTAAGGATGAGGATATCCACAAGACAACCTTTAGAACTAGATATGGACACTATGAGTTTGTGTTGGTGTCATTTGGGTTCATAGATGCTCCAACCATATTTATGTGTTTGATGAAAAATGTCCTCAACCCATTTTTGCACAAGTTAATATTGGTCTTTGTAGACGACGTCTTGGTTTACTTTAAAACCAAAGATGAGCATGAAGAAAATATGAAATCAATATTACAATTATTGAGAGAGCACAAGCTCTATGTCAGGCTTAGAAAATGTGATTTATTCCAATAATAATTTCAATACTTAGGACATATTGTTTCCAAGGAAGGAGTGGTATCAGATCCTATTAAAATCAAGGCCATCATGGAGTGACCTACTCGGATTTTTATAGAAGTTAGATGTTTCCTAGGGTTGGTTTGATATTACTAGAGGTTCATTCGAGACTTTTCAAAGATTGGGCATTTAACAAAACCCTGCAAAGGAAATGACTTAAATTCCAATGGAAATCAGAGTGCGCCACCAGTTTTGAACAACTAAAATACCTTCCCATGCATGCACCTATCTTGAGAATAACTTATCTGGAAAAATATTTTGTGGTTTGCACAAATTTTTGTAGGGAAGGGCTCAGTGGAGACTGTTGAGTCCCAAACATGCATCTTTCTTATACACCTTTCTAGACCTTTTTCATTCACCTGGAACTTCTAAGTCATCAACATCATTGCATATTAATCATAAAAGAGTATTTAAAGTGGTTTTTAACTATGTTTTGTGTCTGCTGTTTGAATTAGATTTTTTCTCATTAAGCTGCGGAATCTTGTCACTTTCCGTAGCTGCTGCAAATTTCCGCAGCCGTTTTGTTAAATTCTATATTGCAGGTGTCTTCAGGAAAATCGAGCCACATGGGCAAGTTGGAAATGACATGGACATGGATCAAGTCCTATTGGCTTAGTCGAATTCACCTAAGAAGGTTGTGGTCAAAGGTAGCCAAGTGGTGGTCAACCGAAGAGTCCCACGGTGACGGAACTCTATTTTTCATCACGTGAAAACTTGCGTGGCCGTTTCTAAATCACGGGAGACATATCAACACTTGTAAACGGCTCCATAAGCCGAATTTAACGACCACTCTCCATAGATTTAATCCTCACGGCAGCCATAATGCTAGATTTCTGGACGTGGTTGTTCACGTGTCTTGTATCAGTGCAGAATGTAGGAAATTGGTTATGTCTTCCTCTGTTATAAATAAAGCGTTCTCATACGCATAGTAGTTAGTTGTTGTAATGTAATTTGCTGGATAGAAAGCCCACTGTGCCGTGACATTATTTCTTTGTTATGACTGTGTTTTAAATATATGAGAAGACTCTGTTCATAAGCATAATTCGTGTTTGATAGCTGCTTCCCGAGGATTGTGCAGAGGGCCCCTGCACACGCCGAGGTATTGTGTATTACTGTATAGTTTCATGCTTCATTTCCTTATGTTCATTGTGCCATAGTCACTCACATGTATATATATATTACATCTTTCATGGTATTTACGTTTCATCTTTGTCCATAACTTTTCATGCTTTATACTGTTATTAACTGATCAGTGTTTTTGTTCCAGATTACAATAGGCAGCCCGGGCATTTGCACATAATTTTATAATGACTAATGACATGGAATCAATCTTGTCCTTCTGCTGATTTATTTTTCTTAGTTTTTAATTCCAGCACTGTTTTATTCATTTCAGTTTTGTACATTTGCTTTACTAGTTAGATTAGATATTAAGCTGCTCATTTCATTATCAGTTACCTCTGAAAGCCATAGCGAGACTAATGGTGAGGGATTGCAGTATGAATGTGTAGTTTGATGTTATTTTATTTTTCTGCAAGTTAGATATTAAATTTCTCATTTCATTATCAGTTACCTCCGAAAGCCATAGCGAGACTAATGGTGAGGGATTGCAGTATGAATGTGTAGTTTGATGTTAGTTTATTTTTCTGCAAATTAGATATTAAATTGCTCATGTCATTATCAGTTACCTCCGAAAGCCATAGCGAGACTAATGGTGAGGGATTGCAGTATGAATGTGTAGTTTGATGTTAGTTTATTTTTCTGCAAGTTAGATATTAAATTGCTCATTTCATTATCAGTTACCTCCGAAAGCCATAGCGAGACTAATGGTGAGGGATTGAAGTATGAGTGTGTAGTTTGATATTAGTTCATTTTCTTTCTGCAAATTAGATATCAGATTGCTCAAGTTGTTTATGATTACCTTCGAAAGCCATAGCGAGACTAATGGTGAGGGGTCAGAATATGAATTGATGTAATTTGATTTTAGCTTTACTTTACTTGCAAATCTTTGGATTTCTTTGAGTACAGTTTCTTTTGTGTTTAGACAACAACAAGGGTAATGGGTTTCATGATCAATAGTTCACTGTTTGTTTGACTAGTATAGTAGCACATTTTCATTTTCTTTTAGGAATTAGTTTTGTCATTGTATGTTTTAAAATCCTTTTTAAGTTTGAAGTTTGGGAAATCATTATAAAGGACATCATTGCCTTGAACATTTATATCCATACTTTTCTTTTAGAATTTCCATCTCACATTAAGAAACCAACCAAGATAAAAAGAAAAAAAAACCAAAAACGACAAAAAGTAAGAGATAGGTTATCTTGCACATATAGTGCGCCACACTTCGTCAGCTTACGAATCCCGGATTGACAAATTAATGTAGCAATTTAGGACACACTAAATTGACCAAACATTTTGGCGCCGTTGCCGGGGAAGTGTAACTAGGTAGCCAATTTCTTTAAAAAAAACAATAAAAAGAAGGGAAAAATTGATAACTTCTTGAAGTATGCTCTCCTCTTGCACCTAGTGTGATCTGGAGGATCAGAAAAGAGAGTTATTGGTTCGATAATTTCTTAAGTATGCTCTCTTCTTGCACCTAGTGTGACTTGGAAGATCAGAAAGAGAATTATTAGCCCAACTTAAAAAAATAATAAAAATGACATGCATAGAGCAAGAGATTCTAGGGGAAGGTTTATAGCTAGAGCCAAGAGTTCGATTTTCACAACTCCATCTTCTTCAAGGCATAGAAAAGATTCACCACCATCTACCCCTAGCCTTAATATTCCTGGAATTCAAGGAGCAGCTGAATTAGAGGATTCTCCTACACCATCTACCAAATCTCATTTAGAAGAAGACCCTTTCTTTACTTCTACGGGAGAGTATATTGTAATTAAAGAAGTAGAATCACCTGAAGAAGAAAAGGAAGAAACTCCCTCTCATCCTCCCTTGATAGAAGAACCAGAGGACTCTAAGGACTCTAAAGAAACTATCATGGCAGAGGAAATAATAGATGGATTCGGAGGTAGAGGTAGAGGTAGAGGAGGAGGAAACAATGGAGACAACAATGGTGAAGGTAATAATGGAAGAAATAGGGAAGGAGACAACTTGTTTGGATTCCCTATAGTTGATGAGGAAACTCATACAACGATGAAAAAAATCTCACCATCTATCCTCCCCAACTTCTATGGATTGCGAAGTGAGGATCCTGAAACATTTCTGTTTGAGTTTGAAGTCGTGTGCCGAACCTATGACTATATGGAAGACTCTCAAAAACTCAAACTGTTTCCTTCAACATTGAAGGGAGCCGCTTTGAAATGGTTCATGGGATTAGCCACCCAATATATTAGGACTTGGAATGATATGAAACAAACATTTTTGGATAGATACCTGGACTATTGCATGCCCACTAATCACAAGGATGAGGTATTCAAAATGGTGCAAAAAGAAGATGAAAATTTGGAGGATTTACTTGAAAGATTTCAATACAACTTAAAAAGAGCAAAGATGAGCAACTTAGATGATGAAACTTTGAAAGCCCTTATATTAAAATCCATCAGAGATGAATGGATATATATTTTAAACATGATGGGGAAAGGAGACATTTCTCAACTTCCACTTCGTGACATAATAGAACTATGTGTCCATCTCTCAAGAGGAAAATCTAAAACAGGAAAAGGGCCTAGGGATCCTTCTCTTATCAGGGCTAACAAATCTGCAACTGGATCAGTAAGTAGGGCAGAGATTGGCAATATGCTTGATGAATTCAAAACTGATATCTTAGGGAGCCTTAGTGAACAACTAGACACCCTTAAGATCCAAAAAAAGCAGAAAGCAGAAACAGATGCTCTAGCCATCTTTTGTCCGAAATGTAGGAAGAAACATGCTTTAAGGGAATGTCCCTTGGATGCAAAAGTTGTAGAAACATGTATGATTTGCTAAGAGAATCATGAGACCAAGGATTGTCCTTTAATTCCTAGACTCAAAGCTGTCTTTCAAGAAGACCCAAATTCAGTAGAATCTCTCTGTTTTGTTGCAAGAAGACCTTGGCAGGGACAACAAACTCAAGGGTTTAACAACCCTATGAATCTTCAAACCCCACCAAATTGGAATCCTTGGCAACAACCTTGGCCCAACATCAAAATTCATATCAGCCATGGGTACAAGGGATGCAAAATCCTTATGGGAGATTTGCTCAATTTTATCAATATCCTCCATCTTTTCAAAATCAACAAGCTCCACAACTTCCAAACCCAAATCCACAACTTTCATTGCCATTTCCACAACAACAATCTTCTCAACAAAATCCAAATTCTCAACTCATGCTTCCATTCCAACAAAAGACAAATCAACTTCCAGCCCAGCCATTGCCAAATCCTAACAATAAAAATCCTCAGAATACTTACATGATAGAAGGACAACAATTTCCTACCTATATGATTGTTCCTCTCAATGATGTACAACTCGGGTCTGGTAGAGTTTTAGAAAAACCTTCTATAGATGTCCAAGAGCAAGATACCTCTGAGGAGGACTCTCTTAAAGCCAATAAGGGTTCTGAGGAAGCATCTCTTCAAAACTCAAACATTCAAAAAGAGAAAGAAAAATTAACACCCACAACTCCTATAGTTGAGCAACCTGCATCTTCATCTACACCTCCTTTTCCTGAAAGACTACAAATTGACAAGGGGGTGGAAAAACAAATCTTGTTGCCTAATTATGATTTTCTAGATGAATTAAAGAATGTTTGTATCAAGATTCCCTTGCTACAAGCCATTCGAGAGAAAATTAACACCCACAACTCCTATAGTTGAGCAACCTGCATCTTCATCCACACCTCCTTTCCCTGAAAGATTACAAATTGATAAAGGGGTGGAAAAACAAATCTTGTTACCTAACTATGATTTTCTAGATGAATTAAAGAATGTTTGTATCAAGATTCCCTTGCTACAAGCCATTCGAGAGATTCCTATTCTAGCAAAAACAATAAAGGAGTTGAGTCTCAAAAGACCGGGAAGGAAACTAAAAGACACAAGAAGAATCCACCTGGTAGGAAAAATTGCAGATATTATGATGGGAAAAATTACCATGCAGAAGTATGTAGATCCAGGAAGTCAAATTTTCAAGACACATATAAATGGGATAGAAATTCCAAACACATTGATTGACTTAGGGGCTGCTATTAACATTATGAGTAGACAGACTATGGACCAGCTAAAACTTCCTAACCTTCTTTTTACACCTACTTTACTGCAACTTGCAGATCGATCAATTATTAAACCAGATGGTGTATTAGAAGATATTTCAGTCTCCTTAGATTCTTGGGAATATCCGGTAGATTTTATGATTTTGACTCCCAAGAGTAATCTAGGAGGGCACCCACTTATCTTAGGAAGACCTTGGCTAGCCACAACTGATGCTTTTATTAGTTGTAGATCTGGGGATATGTACATTTATAATGGTAATTCGACAAAGAAATTCAATTTGTATCCTCCAGAAAAAGCAATCACAGAAGTAGGAGACAATGAATGGGTTGATGATGAGGACACTATACAACCTGTCTTTACCATTTCGGAAATCAGTGAGGATAGTCAAATTCTGAACACATTAGAAAATTTTGAGACATCTTCAGAATATGACCCCACACAATTTGAGTTGGAATCTGACATAGAATATTTATCATCAAGACAAATGTCTCTTTACTCTATGGAAGAGTTTGGTAGTTCTACTATTGAGATTTTTCCAGGAAAAACATTGAATATCAACAAAAATTTGGAAAAGTCACAACAAGAAGAACTAACCAAATCTTGCAAAAACATTCTACTACATTTGCATGGGAGTATACTGACATGAAAGGTATTGATCCTAAGACTTGCATCCATCATATCTATATTGAGGAAAACAGTAGACCAATCAGACAACCTCAAAGAAGGATGAATCCAAATCTTAGGGAGATAGTGAAAGAAGAGCTCCAAAAACTGCTCAATGTAAACTTCATTTATCCAATTTCAGATAGCCGATGGGTTTCTCCTTTGGTTATAGTACCTAAAAAGAATGGTAAATGGAGAGTATGCATTGATTACAGGGAGTTGAACAAAGCAACTTTGAAGGATCACTTTCCTTTGCCCTTTATTGATCAGGTATTAGATACATTAGCAGGTAAAAAGTACTTTTCATTTTTGGATGGTTTTAGTGGCTATAATCAAATTCAGGTAGCACCTGAAGATCAAGATAAGACCACATTTACTTGTCCATGGGGAACTTTTGCCTACCGAGTGCTTCCTTTTAGGTTATGTAATGCACCAGCAACATTCCAAAGAGCAGTACTAGGAATTTTTTCTGATCTAATCCATGATTGTGTAGAGGTTTATATGGATGATTTTACAATTTATGGTAATTCATTTGAAGAGGCATTAGAAAATTTGGAAAAAGTTCTTATAAGATGTAAAGAAACAAACCTTTCATTAAGCCATGAAAAATGCTTTATGATGTTTACTGAAGGGATTGTTTTAGGACATCATATTTGAGGAGATGGGATTAAGGTTGATAGATCAAAAGTTGAAGTCATTTCCAAGTTGCCTATTCCAAATTGTCAAAGAGATGTTAGAAGTTTTCTAGGATTTACTGGTTACTATAGAAGATTTATAGAAAACTTCACTAAAATAGCATCTTCACTCTTCAAATTGCTTACAAAAGACTGTGAATTTAAATGGGATCCTGATTGTCAATCAACCTTTGAAACTTTGAAAACAAGAATATATGAAGCACCTATCTTGAGAGGACCAAATTGGAAACTCCCTTTCCATATTTCTACGGATGCTTCAGATACAGCTCTAGGAGCTGTGTTGGGTCAAAAATATTTAGTTCCTTATGCCATTTATTATACCAGTAAAAATTTGACTCCCACCGAGTTGAACTATACTGTGACTGAAAAAGAGTTTTTAGCTGTTGTTCATGCAATTAATAAGTTTAGACATTACATAACAGGCTATGAAACTTTTATTCATACTGACCATTCTGCAATTAGATATTTAATTAACAAAACTGTTACTAATGGCAGAGTGACAAGATGGCTCTTACTTTTGCAAGAATTCAATATTACTGTGTTGGATAGACCAGGAAAACAAAATACAGTAGCTAATTTCTTGTCTAGGATTCAGAATACTAAAGAAGATTCTCTTGTAGAGGATAAGTTTCCTGATGAATACTTGTTTGCAGTAACTATTAAGACTCCTTGGTATGCAGATATTGCTAACTATTTGGTTACAGGGAAACTGCCTCCACATTTATTTCCAAGTAAAAAAAGAAAGATTATTCAGGAGAGTTCAAAATATTCATGGATTTCTAACGAATTGTTTAAAACAGGGCCAGATCTTGTGATCAGAAGATGTGTCAGGGAAGATGAAATGCATGATAAGGATATTATTGGCCTTCCCTCTTCAAAGATGCAAAACAATATGTCAAAAGGTGTGACAGCTGCCAAAGAGTAGGGAAACCTACTCTTTCAAATGAAATGCCATTGCAAACACAGGTACTCATTGAACCCTTTGAAAAATGGGCTTTAGATTTCATTGGACCTATTAATCCACCATCTAAGCAAAAGAAGTATATATTGGTTTGCATTGATTATGTTACTAAATGGGTAGAAGCTAAAGCATTAGTATCTGCTACTGAAAATTCAGTTGTTCATTTTCTTTATGAGGATATTTTTACTCGCTTTGGTGTTCCAAGAGAAATTGTAACAGATCAGGGGAGCCAATTCACATCAAATTTGGTGGAGAAGTTTATGGAAGAATACAAAATCAAGCACATAAAATCTACTCCTTACCATCCACAAGAAAATGGTCAAGTGGAGTCCACAAACAAAGTTCTTGAAAGTATCATCACCAAAACTGTTCATCTACATAGAAGAGATTGGGCAGAAAGGCTTCCAGAAGCCTTGTGGGCCTACAGAACTACATGGAGGAATACAACATGACATTCTCCCTATGAACTTGTTTATGGGAAAGAAGTATTGCTCCCCATTGAGTTCCAAGTCAAGACCTTCAAGATAGCAGTTCAGTTGGGGATGGACTTATCAGAAGCCCAAAAGCATAGAATGGAGCAGTTGAATGAGCTAGATGAGATCAGACAAGAGGCAATTCTAAGAAATGATCTAGTTCAATATCAAAGAGCTAAATGGCATGAAAAATACATCAAAGAGAAGAAGTTTCAAGAAGGAGATTGGGCATTGCTATTTGATTCCAAGTTTAAATATTTTAAAGGAAAATTTCAGACTCATTGGCTTGGGCCATATGAGATTGACAAGATCTTTAGCAATGGAGTGGTAAGAATCAAGACCATTGATGAATTTCAAACTCCTCTTATTGTGAATGGCCACAGATTAAAAGTCTATCATAAGCCACTCTCAAAAGAGGAATTTATCAAAATGTTTCAAGAAAATTCTGCAATAAGGCTGGTAAAGAAGAATTCTTCTTCTCCACCAACCTAGTTTTTGTTCTTTTTAGCTTAAAAAATAAAAAATAAATAAATAAAAATAAAGAAATAAATAAATAAATAAATAAATTGTATAAGCCCAAAAACCAATCACTGATTGGCAGTCTTATACAGAAAATGTAGGGTGAAAATCAGGAACACCTGACATCCTATATTTTCCAAAAAAAAAAAAATTCTCTCTCATTTCATAAGTTTTATGACAACCCACTCCATTCCATTCCATTTCATTCCACTCCACTTCATTTCATTTCACTTCATTTCATCTATTTCATTTCATTTCACCAATAAAATTTTCTTTCATGACCATTTTCATTCAGTCAGTTATCATCCATCTATTTCCATTCACCCAAATAATAGCTGTGTCAGTTTCCGCAGCTGACACCAGTTTCCGCAGCTGACACCAGTTTCCGCAGCCAGAAGCAATTTTTGCAGCTACCACTCTGTTTTTCAAAAAATGTATAGCCAGATGTTAGTTCAACAATCATGAAATCAAATGCAGGTATGAAGACATATTATGAAGACATGGGGCATTCAAAGACATCAATGAGGAGCAACTGATTGAAGACCAATGAAAAATGGCAAGAATTCCAAGGTATGAGTAAAAAATTATTTCAAATGGCATTCAAGCACATTTTTACATAGTTATAAACCATAGCTCCATTATATGCAATGATTGCGTTGATAACTCTGTAGCCATCCCACGATCTCTATACGATTCCCCCACAATCCTTGCATTCATTTCTAAACGGCCTCATAATCAAGCCTCCGGTCTTCACTAGTGTTCGGCTATACGTTGATACTCCACCTGTAATTAAGGAACGTGGTTGATTTGACTACGGGTTCTCTTAGCCGCACAAAATCCATAGCCGTTTCATAAACGTGCTTGCATCTACTCTGCAGCCACCCAATTTTAAATACTGCCGAATGCACTTTGCTTCCCCTACTGTTCTATTGACCTCCCGGCTACATTTCCACCGTGCTCACATAAGCCTTCACCCCATTTTGTTCTCTGTTCCGCTTCATACCGTGTACCTATTCCCTGATATCCGCTTACAGTCACTGGCCTCCTTCATAAACCCTGATCATTTCTGCCGTCTTACCTCCGCTAAACCCTCCTCACGCAGACGAGTTCTAAAAGTACAGAAGGAAGGATGGGTCAGTTGTTGAGAACAGAACCAGAGAGACCCAAATTTATGGAACGATACCCGCAAGTCAAAGATATATTGAAAAAGGAAAAATGGCTTTGGTTTATTCAAAAGTTTAGAGGCTACCATAAAGAGGTAACAAAAGCTTTTGCAAGGTCTTTCAATGGTCTGGAGGTGTAATTTGGGAACCTCAAATTTACAGTGACTGAGGCATCCATAGCAGCTGCTACAGAACTTCTTCAAGAAGGTGAACGCTGGTTCAAGAACAAGAGCATTGGTGAGGAAGCCTGGAGAGTGATCCTACGTAACCCAGGTATGGATGTCACCATTTTCAAAAAGGGAATTCCTGTTCATGCTTTAAAAGAAGAGTGGGCCAGTTTACTGTTGATTATTCAAAATTTTATTACATGTGAGGGACGTTTTGGATCAATGTACATGTATTACACCCGATTGTTGATGAATTTCCTAGACAACCAGGCCCTCGATCTACCATACTTTTTATTAAATAGTTTGAAAAATATGTCTGTAACCGTCCAAAAGCATCTGGGGGACGTAGAACCACATTTGTATCACCATGGTCTTGTGAAAATTTTGATTGAAAAACAGTTAAAAGAGAAAAAGGACACCTGGGAATAGTTTTTAATTAGGAATTTCTTTGAAGAACCCCAAGAAACCCCTGAAGGCAGTACACCAAAAAGAAGAAGAACAAGTGATAAAACTCAAAGTACTCCTACTAACACAGTTGAAAGAACTAGTAGAGAGGAAAGACTGTTTAAAAGGAAGAAGGAAAAGACTGAAGAGAGAAAAATCATTGAGACTGTGCATCAAACCCCTTCTTCAGAAGAAGACCATCAAGTATTGTCTGAGAGACTAGTTCACCTTCAGGAACAGTCAGCCACGGCCAAAAAGAAAGGTAAAGAAAAACAGACGCAAAAAGACAGTAGTCCACAGCGTGTAAGAAGAAGCTCCAGGCTTAAAGGAAAGTGGAGGAAAGCACAAACGAAAGGACCCAATTTTATTGATTTGGGAGAAGAAACACCTGAACAAACTCCAGCTGGCCATATTTCACCTCATTCTCAGCCAAATGTTGAAACTAGTCCTCAAGATGTTGACATGAGTCCTTTTCAGCCAAACTTCGAAGTCAATTCTCCTCCATAGTATTTTTGGGACAGCCCAAGGAAAACGACACCTGAGATAGATCCAAAGCAACAAGAGGTGTACGATTACATAGAATCCTTAGAAAGGACAGCCACGGGCCCCAGCACTTCATCCACTCAGCCTCACACAGCACAAGAAGCTCTAGTCCAATCATTGAAACAAGAAGTCTTTGAGTTGGAGGTTTTAAATAGACACATTAAAAATGAAAATGAGGCATTAAAGGAACAAAGCAAATTGGACAAGATCATTCATGACAATACCATGCTACATCTGGGACTATGGCAGAAAAAGAACAGGAAACTGAAGAAGAAATGCCAGAAGATAAGTAGAGCACTAATTAATCTCAAATACAGATGCTTGATGAAGAAGCCCAGGATGTTAGCAGCACCAAGGAAGAGGAGAAGAGGACTAGATGTACTGGCAGAGGTGTCAAGGCATATGAATTGAAGAAGGATGATCAAAATTTTGGTTGCATGGGGACATGCAACACCTTCACAGTGGGGGTATGTTGAGTCCCAAACTTGCATCTTTCCTATACACCTTTCTAGACTTTTTCCATTTACCTGGACCTCCTAAGTCATCAACATCATTTCATATTAATCATAAAAGAGAATTTAAAGTGGTTTTTAACTATGTTTTGTGTCTGCTGTTTGAATTAGATTTTTGCTCATTGAGTTGTGGAATCTTGTCACTTTCCGCAGCTGCTGCAACTTTCCGTAGCCATTTTGTTAAATTCTATATTGCAGGTGTCTTCAGGAAAATCGAGCCACATGGGAAAGTTGGAAATGACATGGACATGGATCGAGTCCTATTGGCTCAGTCGAATTCACCTAAGAAGGCTGTGGTCAAAGGTAGTCAAGCGGTGGTCAACCGAAGAGTCCCACGGTGACAGAACTCTGTTTTTCACCACGTGAAGGCTTGCGTGACCGTTTCTAAATCACGGGAGACATATCAACACCTGTAAACGGCTCCATAAGCCGAATCCAACGACCACTCTCCATAGATTTAATCTTCACGGCAGCCATGATGCTAGATTTCTGGACGTGGTGGTTCACGTGTCTTGTATCAACGCAGAATGTAGGAAATTAGTTATGACATTCTCTGTTATAAATAATGCGTTCTCATACGCATAGTAGTTAGCTGCTGTAATGTAATTTGCTGGATAGAAAGCCCACTGTGTCGTGACATTATTTCTTTGTTATGACTGCATTTTAAATATATGAGAAGACTCTGTTCAAAAGCATAATTCGTGTTTGATAGCTGCTTCCCGAGGATTGTGCAGAGGGCCCCTACACACGCCGAGGTTTTGTGTATTATTGTATAGTTTCATGCTTCATTTCCTTACGTTCATTGTGCCATAGTCATTCACGTGTATATATATTACATCTTTCATGGTATTTACGTTTTATCTTTGTCCATAACTTTTCATGCTTTATACTGTTATTAACTGATCAGTGTTTTTGTTCCAGATTACAATAGGCAGCCCGGGCATTTGCACATATTTTTATAATGACTAATGACATGGAATCAATCTTGTCCTTCTGCTGATTTATTTTTCTTAGCTTTTAATTCCAGCACTGTTTTATTCATTTCAGTTTTGTACATTTTCTTTACTAGTTAGATTAGATATTAAGCTGCTCATTTCATTATCAGTTACCTCTGAAAGCCATAGCGAGACTAATGGTGAGGGATTGCAGTATGAATGTGTAGTTTGATGTTAGTTTATTTTTCTGCAAGTTAGATATTAAATTTCTCATGTCATTATCAGTTACCTTCGAAAGCCATAGCGAGACTAATGGTGAGGGATTGAAGTATGAGTGTGTAGTTTGATATTAGTTTATTTTTCTGCAAGTTAGATATTAAATTGCTCATTTCATTATCAGTTACCTCCGAAAGCCATAGCGAGACTAATGGTGAGGGATTGAAGTATGAATGTGTAGTTTGATGTTAGTTTATTTTTCTGCAAGTTAGATATTAAATTGCTCATGTCATTATCAGTTACCTCCGAAAGCCATAGCGAGACTAATGGTGAGGGATTGAAGTATGAGTGTGTAGTTTGATATTAGTTCATTTTCTTTCTGCAAATTAGATATCAGATTTCTCAAGTTGTTTATGATTACCTCCGAAATCCATAGCGAGACTAATGGTGAGGGGTCAGAATATGAATTGATGTAATTTGATTTTAGCTTTACTTTACTGCAAATCTTTGGATTTCTTTGAGTACAGTTTCTTTTGTGTTTAGACAGCAGCAAGGGTAATGGGTTTCATGATCAATAGTTCACTGTTTGTTTGACTAGTATAGTAGCACATTTTCATTTTCTTTTAGGAATTAGTTTTGTCATTGTATGTTTTAAAATCCTTTTTAAATTTTGAAGTTTAGGAAATCATTATAAAGGACATCATTTCCTTGAACATTTATATCCATACTTGTCTTTTAGAATTTCCATCTCACATTAAGAAACCAACCAAGATAAAAATAAAAATAAAAACCAAAAACAACAAAAAGTAAGAGATAGGTTATCTTGCACATATAGTGCGCCACACTTCGTCAGCTTACGAATCCCGGATTGACAAATTAATGTAGCAATTTAGAACACACTAGACTCAAACAGTCCTAATGCAAGAAGGACACGTGACTTGTTATGAATCAAGAAAATTAAATGGGCATGAGAGGAATTATGTCACTCACGACTTGGAGTTTACATCGATAATACACGCATTGAAAATGTGGATACATTACTTGCTTGGAAGAAAGTTTGTTTTAATGTCATATCATGGAGGGTTGAGATACCTGTTGGACAAGCCTAAGTTAAATGTAAGACAAGCTAGATGGCTAGCCTTGATTAGTAATTTTGAATTTGAAATAAAGTACATTAAAGGCAAAGAGAACAAAGTTGAAGATGCACTTAGTAGAAGCCTACAAGTGGCACATTTTGCAATGATAAGCACTTGTGAAGTTGATATCAAAGAGGAATTACTTCAAGATGAACATTATCGACATGTGAAGGAACACTTAAAGTAGGAGCTAGAAGGATTGTGGATTAAGAATTAGTCACTCACTAATGATTGTATGTTGAAATTCAAGGATAGATGGTATTTTCCTTGCATGTGTGACTTGAGGAAGCTCATCATGGATGAGTTTTACACAATACCTTATTCAATTAATCTTGGTTACCCTAAAACAATAACATCAATGAGGATGTACTATTGGTTGAACATGAGAAAGGAAGTCATTGAATGGAATGTCAACAAGTTAAAGTGGAATGAAGACACCCACCAAGATTATTACAACCAATCACCATTCCTAAATGGAAGTGGGAAGTCATATCCATGGAATTAATCAGAGGATTTCCAAAAACATCTAGGAAACATGATGCTATAATGGTGGTAGTGGAAAAATTAAACAAGGAAACTCACTTTCTAATTGTCAAGTCCAATCACAAGGAAATTGACATCTCTAATATTTTCATGAAAGAGATATAAATTACGTAGCATACCTACAAATATCATTTTGGATTGGGATGCCAAGTTTACTTGAAAATTGTGGAAAGCATTGTTTGTTGGTTTTGGAACAGAGTTAACATTTAGCACAATGTATCATCCTGAAAAGGGGCAATATGAGAGAGTAAATAGAGTTCTAGAAGACATGTTGAGGATGTATGTCATGCACCATCCAAAGAGGTGGGAAGAGTCTATACCCTTAGTTTAATTTTCCTACAACAATGGGTATAAAGAGTCACTAAAGATGAGTCCTTTTGAGGTTTCATATGGCAAAAAATGTAGTACTCCCATCAGATGGGATAATCCAGTGAATAGGGTGGTACTTGGACTTGATATGCTGAAGGAAATGGAACAAGAGGTACTTAATATTAGGGAAAAAATTGAAGGTAGCCCAAGATAAACAAAAGAGTTATGCAAATCAATAGACGATGCACAAAGAATTCCAAGTGGGAGAGCATGTATATATCCACATCAAACCAAGAAAGAGTTCATTGCAAATAAGGTCTTGTGCTCAGTTGGAACCAAGATATTGTGGGCCATTTTAGATTTAGGAAAGAGTGGGGCTAGTGGCTTATATATTGGCCTTACCATTCGGAGTGAAAGCACACGATATTTTTCACATTTATTTAATTGAGAAGTATGTACATGATGTTAATCATATTTTTTTTTTGGTCCGTGATGCAGGTAGAATCTAAGGGAGAATTATAAATAGAGCAAAAATGAATTCTGGATAGTAGGAAGATCGCGCTTCAAAATCGAGTAATAGAGCATACCAAGGTGCAATGGAAACACTTTGAACTAGATGAAGCCACCTAAGAGATGGTTGATCAAATGAGGGTACTCTACCCATTTTTGTTTACTATGGAACTAAATGTAAGAGCTATAAATATAAATCCCATTATTGTATTTTGTGTTTTGTTTATAAAACATCAAGGATGGTGTTCCTTTAGGAGGGCGGGGTCTGTAACAACCTTTTTTTCTACACCCTAGGCAAATGTTACCATGTAAATGTGTTAATCCTTTAATAGGGTGGGGTCTGTAACAACCCTTTTTGCTACACCCCATGTAAATGTTACCATGCAAAAGTGTTTATGTAATTGATGTAAATATTCAAATAATGTTTGGGTTGAAGGAGAGGACACCTATTCAGAGATCTTAGGAGGAAAGGTTGATTGTGATTTGTTTAAGCCAAGCCACACCCACCTCATTCACTTCCCTTTACCTATCTTCTTGAAAAATTAAATGGCCTACAAATCATGTAGTAAAGTCTTGGTATGGGTAGCCTAAGTGGAGGACAGTTGATCCAGATTTATGAAGAAACATAATAAATTATAGAAATAAACATAAACATAGAGATGAAGTAGAAAATATACTTCATATCATTAATATCAAATAACTAAAATAAGCTTACAAACATGATGGAAATAAACTAGTTCGAGTGATGGTAGCCTATATCTGAGAAGAGATGCGGTGGCTACATGCCTTTGAGCTGTGTTACAATGAGACTCAAGGGCCTTTTTATTATTGAAAAATATGGCAAAGCCCTAAACATCTAAAAACCTAACCCTAGGATATGAAGCACCAAAACTACGGGCCCCGTTTGGGTAAATTGGTACATCAACTTCTCGGAGACCTAACTTTGGCATACGATCTTTGTTTCATGCACACAATACTTCATTAGAAATATCTATTCGAGGAATACAAATTTCGAGTGACCAACATTGATTAGTGACCCATGTCATTGATGTTGGTCCCAGTTTTCCCAAAAAAAGTCGTTTAGGGCCTCAAAACGGCTCCAAAAATTTAGGACTCGAAAATTTGCCAAACATAGTAAACTATGCTATAATTAAGGAAACTGAAAAACTAAAAGAAAAAATGGTGGGGGTCCAAGTGGAATAGGTGGGTGGCCACCAATAACCACCTGGATCAGTCCTCCCCCCCTAGGAAGCAATGGTCCCCATTGCGTTGAGTTCCTCCATGAGACGAGGAAACTTCTGTTGAACTTGGTCCCTAGTGAGCCACTTGCCTTGTTGTAGGAGTTGGCTAGCTTTGACAACCCGATACAATTGGATCTTCTGTTGGTGGTTGTTCTTGATCTATGTGTCCATGATCCAATCAGTTGTGGCCTGTTCCATGCAGTCGGGGTTTAGCTTTGTTGGTGTGAGTTGTTCTGCAATATTTGATGTGTCTAGTAATTGTGGAAAGTATCGCTGAAGGTGGTACACATTGAACATTGGGTGAAGAACAAGGATTGGGGGAATGTTGAGCTCAAAAGCATTATCTCCCACAACCTTTATAATTGTGTAAGGCCCATATAGGAGTGGTCTGAGCTTTCGATGAGCTCCGGTTGGGCGTTCTTTCTGCAAATGCAACCAAACTTTGTCGCCCACTTGAAACTTGTGTGGCACTCGATGTTGATCATGTCGCTGCTTGTACTTAGCATTGGCTTTGTCCAATATGTTGTGGACCTATTGGCGAATGTGTTGAATGCGCTCAATGAAGCTGTTCGCCTTATCGATTTCGGATTGGACATGTGACAAATATTCCTGAGTAGCTACAAATGGTATGACCACATCAATAGGACATAGTGGATCGAATCCCAAGCTCATTTAAAAAGGGCTGTGGCCATTTGAGTTGTGGAGAGTCCAGTTATAGTTGTGATGGACATAAGGGAAGCTTTCATCCCATGTGTGTGGATGCTTCGAGTTATACATGCACAAAATGTGTACGATCATCCTGTTGAAGACCTCTGTTTGGCCATCAGTTTGGGGGTGGAAAGTTGTGGACTTAGTGAGCTTGGTGTCTAGCATCGACTAGAGACTTGAAAACAATGTACTGAGGAACCTACTGTCTCGATATGAGATAATGGACAGTGGGATCCCAAAGTGTACCCACACTCACCTAAAGAAGAGTTTAGTAGCGGCTTCTGCTGTGATATTATTCTTGCAGGTTTCTATAATGACCACTTAAAGAATTTGTTGACGACCCAAAAAAACACAATCATTTCCATGCTTGGTAGAAGGAAGGCCCAACATGTAATCCATGGATATGGATTCCCACGACCAACTAGGGGTAGGAAACAGAGAATATAAGCCTTTCTTCTTGATGGTTGGTTTGGAAATGGTGCAAGTAGTGCAGGATCTGATGTAATTCTCGACATCATGTCGAAGGTTTGGCCAATAGAAATACTTTTGCAGTACTACCATTATTTTCTCTACCCCGAAATGTCTGGCGACCCGACTATAGTGCACTTCATAAATCATCTTGGAACACTCGCTTGAAGGAACACAAAGGTATCCCAGGTGGCATGACAGTGCATCCTGGAGGTGAAAATTTGGAACTTTCTTACCCTCAAGCGTATGGTACGTGTTTCTGAATTCTAGATCACTTTTGTAGAGATGCAGCCAACCCAAAGTCTCCTGCCCATAAGAGTCGAGCATAGTGCTTAATGCCACGATCGACGATCGACTGAGGTAGTTTGCAACATTATTGGTGCTACCCTTCTTGTACTTGATGTTCAAATGGAACTATTATAAGTATGTGGCCCATTTATGATGGTGATTATTCTGTAACTTCCCTTGTGTCTGTATGAACTATAGAGGTTAGTGTTCTGTGTGGATGATCGTTTCCTTCCCCAAAATGTAATGCTTCCATTGTTGGCAGGCTTGCACAATGGAATACATATCTTTGTCATAGGTGGGATACTTTTCGATTGTGTTTGAAAGTGTCTCACTGTGATATGCCATTGGATGCCCCTGCTGAGTAAGTACTGCCCCAATAGCGTAGTCAAAGGCATCTATCTTGATCTCAAATGGTTGCTGCAAGTCTGGTAATGCGCGCACTGGTGCAGAGCAAAGGCGATGCTTCAACTCTGCGAATGCCTTATGTTTAGATTCATACCAAAAGAGTTTTTCTTAGTGACTTGATTCAAATTCCAAGTGATATGAGATAACTCCAACATGAACCTGCGGTAGAAATTGGCAAGACCCAGAAAGTTGCAGAGCTCTGTTAGTGTGGTTAGGGATGGCCAATCCCGAATGACCTGGACCTTGGATGGGTCCACATGCACCCAAATCTCATCAATAATGTACCCTAGATATTAAACTTGGGCCATGCCAAAAGTGCATTTCTCCAAATTGGTACACATCTTGTGTTTCTGTAGTGTTTGGAGGACCTCTCGAATGTGGTGGAGGTGCTCTTCCCAACTTTGGTTGAATATCAGGATGTCATCCAAATAAACCACCATGAATTAGTTAGTGAATGGTTGCAAGATGTCATCCATCAGCCTCATGAAGGTTGTGGGAGCATTCGTCAACCCGAAAGGCATGACCAACCATTTAAAAAGGCCCTCCTTAGCTTTGAAGTCAGTCTTCCACACATAAGAGGGTTTGATTGGTACCTGGTAATACCCAAACTTTAAGTCAATCTCGTTGAAATATTTGGCCCCCTTGAGTTTCTTTAGAAGGTAATCAATCTGTGGGATCAAATATCTATTCCGGACAATGATCATGTTAAATTCTCGATATTCAATACATAATCTCCAAGTCCCATCCTTCTTCTTCACCAACACGATCAGGCTCCCATAGGGTGATGAACTCAACCGAATGTGACCTTTCTTCAGCAGCTCCTGAATCTGCCTCTTGATTTCATTGTTCTCCAAAACAGAGCGCTGATAAATTGGTATATTGGGTAGCGACACCCCTGGGGTCAGATCGATGGAGTGCTTGACATGACAGTGCAGAGGCACCCCTGTAGCTGAGGTGAAGATGTCCCCGTACTCCTCCATGACCTTTTCCATCTGTTGTTGTAGTGCATAGGAGCCTTGTCTAGAGGTCGTGGCCACAATCTTCTTCTTTCCCTAAGGGAAAATCATAAGGAAAACAAAATTCCCGATTTGGGAAATGAGCTTACTGCATTGCTTCATAGTGATAAAATAGATGGAGGTAGGTGGTGCTACCTCCTGTATCCTGTACAACTTATTACCCAAAGTAACAATAATAGCGCAAGGTCGAGACTCATACACAAAATGTCACTTCCGCAAGTATGGTTGGCCTAATAATACATCAAAAACTTCAGGAGGAGCAACATCACATAATACCTCATCCATGAAGGGGTTGATGTTGTAGGGAAGGTGACGCTGCTCACTGACACGAAGATCTCGTCCTTAGTGAAGCCACTCGATGGTGTATGGTTGTGGGTATGTTGTGATCATAAATCCCAACCATTGCACGACCTATGTTGAAATGAGGTTCTTTTGGCTCCCATTGTCGATAATGAACTGTAGCAGGGAACCCTTCACCCACATCTAGGAATGGAAGAGGAGGAGGGGGTTTTTCCTTCTAGATCTTGATGGTGGAAACGATGGCACTGGGCTCCGCATCGATAATATGCTTCCCTTTGTCATTCCCCTTGTCGGGTTCTGACTCAGAGTCGGAACATGCATCTGATTCAGAAGCATTTAGCTCAACCACCAGTGAATGCTCGGACCGACACTCACTTGTGTTGTGAGTGGAGCTCTTATTGAACTCACACCACTTTATCATGTCCTTATTTGGCTTTGTGGTGTTTTTCTTTGCTTGTGGCTTTGACGGGTTGTCCTAGGCCGCCCTACCTTGTCCTTGTCCTTTGTTTTGTGGGTTGGGGGAACCTTTCCCTTGATTCTTATTCGCAGATCCAAAGTATCGCTTCTTCTGTTTGAATTTCTACTCAATCTTGGCAACATACCAGTATGCTGCATCAAGTGAGGAGACGTCGAGGAACTCCATTTCCTCTTGGATGTATCTGTGCAAAAAATTTAGGTACTTAAGCATCAAATGTTTCTCCAAATATTTGATACCCAAATTTGTGCATATGGTATGGAACATATTCGTCATCTCATGCACGTCTTGATCCTTTTGTTGCCACAACGTAGTCCATTGTATGTACTTGTCCTCATAGCTCCCTGTTAACACTAAAAAATAATACAACAGAAGATGGCATTAATTAATGTCAAGCCAAAGGATTTATAGGGCTAGAAGACATTACAGAATCTGGAAAGTATTTAAAAATTAATAAGGTCTGAGGAAAGTCAAATTTGAACTAGTCCTAAATGCTATTTATGTGCATAATCCTTCGTGAAGAGCACCTTCTGCGCGCCTTTTTTCTCGATATGCGTGCATTTCTGAGAGTGGCGAAATGTCACTATCCGGGACCACACAAAGCAAAGGAAAAGTGATGCCTTACATGAAGTCGCCTAAGGACAGCCACCAACGCCTCCTTAGACACTATGTGAGCACACAATGGAATATTTGGAGCACACAAAGGAATCATACCCCTCTCTTGGGTTACCATCCTCCATGTACCAAGAGAGGGAAGGGAGGATTTGAAATCACCTATATAAGACCACCATGAGATGAAGAATGGGTGATCACATTGTTATGATGGCCAGAATTTCCCAAGCAATACCAGTAGTGTGTGACCCGGAGCTGAAGATAGAGGGGACTCAATTATTGGCCACCCAACAAGTTCAGTCCGCACAGTAGATAGAGAGGGACACTACACCGAGGCAAGCTTGGGATAAAAACATCCTTGCATCGGGACCTAGAACCATTGTCTAGGGGCCATTTGGAAAGATGGTAAAGTTTCACTCTTCTTACTACCAGCGCTCAATAAGAGGGGCCTAGAACCACCGTTTGCATTATTGTGGTCGTTTGACTCGTTCAAAGCTTCTGTTTATTTATGTTTAGTTTTTAGTTTACATTTGCATGATTTTTCCTCTATATAGTATGCTTATTGACTCAACTTCTTTTTGCCTATTACCAATAGCTTAACGGGGTAAAACACACCCCTTAAGCTGGTGTGATTTCGTACATACATGCACCAAATACAATACAACAGGATTGGCGACTCTACTAACGTTTTATTACCAAGTTTATGTGGTTGTGCCTTATTTTGCAGGAGACCTCTGTCTATGCTGTGGAGTGGAGCTGAATGTCCCCTGATTTCTCTTGCAGTCCCTAGTTCATCTCAAGTGACAGAATGAAGAAGAGCAGCTCCTAAAATTTTTTACTTGCAGGATTTTGCACGTGTTTTTTTCCTCACAAACGCGTAGGGCATGCATTCAGAGCTGACCCGTGCACATAGAGCGCACTTGTTTCAACCTTTTACGCGCAAATTACATAGTGAGAAATTTCTCCCTAACTTCTATTTTTTTCCTGCTCGTAAGGTGCTTGGCAGCCCCTAATGCACCTGCCAGCACTGGTTGTGGTACCCCGCAACTTGTTAAAGCTCACTTTTAGTTGCTTTTTGTAGGCTTAGTGTCATTTTTACTTCAAGTTGATTTTTTCAATGTTCACACATAGTTTAAGTAGGGGGGAAAAAATAAATTGCATTCTGAAAAAATTTATGTTTTGAAAATTTTGGTACTTACACACTTAGATAACTAGCCCAAGTAAGTGGCGGAAGACCACGCATGGACAGCTAGTTTTCTTTTTCTAGTGTAAAAGTTTTTAGGTTAGTTTAATTTTTGCACTAGGAATTTCAGGACTAGGATTGAATTGTTTATAGAATAGCAAGTAATCTCCACTACCTTTGCACCCTCCGGTGATCCTAGGTAAGCATATGAACACTCCATATTCACAATTCTCCATCTCCATATATTTAGTCACATATATTAACTAGGAAAAATTGAAAGTGGCCCATTATCCGCACATGTTTTCCATTTGAGCCAGGAACAATATAACATAGTTTAAATAGGGGATTTTGTAAAGGATCATCGATATCCACACGTTCAAACTACGTGCTTGTCCACTTTGTGCTCACACACACTCACCCACTAAGCAAAGCAAAGACACCTAAAACTAATTTAACCAAACTCACTAAATTCTCCCCACAGGGGCCACAAAAGAATTTATAGCTTAAGTTAGGATCAAGGGGGTAGGAATCCAATAAGCCACCTTGATCATACTTCATATTGAAACATAGAAGTTGTGTATTTAGGGAGCTTCAAATCCACCTATTATCCCATGACAAAGAAAACCCGAGCGCGACAGAGACCCGTTTCAGAGGGGGTTAGGCTTAGGCGCAGTGCGTGGAGTATCAGTTGGGGCTACCTGACCCGACTGATACTCGGTACTGTTAGCTGAATACCAAGAAGCCCAAGACTCGAACGCTCACGTGGGATGGTGGTTATTAGTGGCCAAAAACTAGGGCAAACTTTTCCCTATAGGTGATGGTGCAGGCAAGCACCAGACCCTCTACCCTTATCTTGGTGGATTCTCTTCGGCTGACTGGGGGCATCGCCAACTCTTTCAGGACGTTGTGCCAACACTCGCAAGGAATATTCTCAAGTTCCAGTTACTTTTGAGTGTGTGAGGATGCATAGGTCTTGTAGGATTTTGAGTATCATACACAAACAAACAAAAACCACTTTTTTGATTGCTTGATCACATAGATTAATTTAAAGGGAAATTTATTTTATTTTTCGCTTTGTTTTATGTATGTGACGAGAGGTTTTCTTTGATCATAGAATCTATCCTCTCAGAGTTTTCCAAAAACCAAACCTGGGTGACACCTGACAGGTCCCAACGGAACCTCATTGATCCAGGCGTCTTTTGGACCTCCCCCCATTACCGGGAGGGGTTCCAGGTCTTTTGCCATTTGGGCATCAAAGACGGAACACTGCCACCATTATTGGTTCGTCCTTTATTGGGGCAGCCATATTTGGGAACCCTAGTCGGTCTCCCAACACCACACCACATACCACTCCTCCCACGACCCTTAGGGGGCCGAGGAGTGCATCCCATTCGGGAAGCCAACTGAATACACAGTAGGGTACGTCATAGACTAACCCTCGTTCTAACCAGCACTTTGTGTTTTCATACATTGCAATGGCATCTACATCTCAGTCACCTTTCTTAGCTTCGTTGAATCTTCCCGATTTAACCAAGCTAACGAATGACCCCATCGCACACGATATTGCATGGCCTCTCATGCCCATGAAGCTCCCTTCAGATATACCAAAGTTCGAAGGCAAGCAAGCGGAAGACCTAGGTAATCATGTCATGGCATTTCACCTGTGGTTCTCATCGAACAATATCATTGACGACACTATTCGATTGACATTATTTCAATGCACTCTTACAGGAGTAGTCGCGAAGTGGTACGTGGAGAAACTCTCAGCTTCACATGGAACCTTTAGCGCCCTCGCTACCACATTCCTAACATATTTTCAGTTACCCATTCACCATGATTCCGGAATGGAAATACTGACTCATTTTAAACAAACCCCCGCCGTCCACATCTCGGACCATCTCCATGAATGGAGGCGGCATCACAGTTTATGTAAAGCCAAATTCGACGACCGGGTGCTCTTAGATTTGTTCTTGAAAATTCTTACGACAAAGATTTTAAAGGATGTGGCGCAGCAGAATCCCACATCTGAATAGGACGCAATCAGCAAATACCAGAAGCTTGAGCTGATTTATACACAGTCAGGATACATTTACAACATCCTGCCTAACGTCCCACAACTGCAAACTTATCAAGAATTTCCAGGCACGTCAAACTCTGCAGACGGACTAATTGGGTCATTGACCCAAGG
The DNA here is from genome assembly GCA_034641835.2 of Pinus albicaulis. Taxonomy (NCBI): domain Eukaryota; kingdom Viridiplantae; phylum Streptophyta; class Pinopsida; order Pinales; family Pinaceae; genus Pinus; species Pinus albicaulis. The sequence goes on along the minus strand of CM076572.1, from coordinate 73,576,626 downwards.
TTACCTAGGCAGCAGCAGTCAAAACCCCGGTTACACATACAGTTATACCCATAACGTGCCTCAACCCGGTTTTCAAAGTCATCATCTGCCTCAGCAAAATTTGACCAATAGGGTGCCAACATATCACCAGGGAGGACCCTATCCTCTGACTTAGGGGAATTAGTACGCAGAAAGAAACACTGACGGAAGGAATCCCCTCCAATAGTCAAGTGAAAACCAAGGACTGCATTATGCTCAGTCCCCAGCACACGACCCACCTACGCAAAACAATGCACAGGTGAACTTTGTGCAACTGTCCAAAAACCAACCACACCAATATAACCAGGAGAACTACCCTCCTAACGTGGTAAATAAAAAATCCAAAAACAAGCCAAAAGGGAACTCTGGACAGGGGGGTAGAAACCAACAACACCCATCGCGATCCCAGACTGGAGGAAACTCCAACCAGAATTAGAACCAAGAGCCGAGAAATGCCCAATGATAGAGCAAAAGGCCACCTCTTTGAACAAACCATTCCTGTTCTATATATGGTGAGTATGGTCACTATACTCACCATTGTCCTGATCTCCTTGAGCTAAAGAAGCTATAGAGTAACCGAGGATAAGGAGGATCTTCCTAGCAACCAGCCGTGATGCAAGAACCTTTCCCCAATCAAGGGACGGTAGGCACTCACCAGCAAAATACAGACGATTCCGAGAAAAGCAGCCATGAAATCTACATGACTATTGAAGAGATGTTTTTCCAAACATGGAATCACAGCTATGACACCCCACCAGACACCAAAATGTCAGGGGAAAGTACCAGTGCAACAATTGCACCTTTGACCATTTCAAATATGCCTATAGAACCATTGCCGAAAATGGAAAAGGGACCCAATATTCGAGCAAGAAACTACTCCAAAGCGGCCCATAATTATAGTATCATGGACGATTTAGCACAATCTCCCACTACTATGTCAGCTTTGGAAGTATTGTAGTCGTGCCCAAAACAACGGAAAACCCTCCTTTCTGCATTAGGAGCTATCGACCCTGCTGATACATGCCTAATGGCTTTTGACTTAGACAAAGCCACCCCTCAACTTCCTTCCATGGTCGCCTTCTAGATATTAGTGTCGGTGCAAAATATCACTATCCACCGATGTGTCATAGACGAGGGTGCATCCACATGCATCATGTCCAAAATTTTTTGGCAGAAGTTAGGTTCTCCCGAACTAAAACCCTCAGTCATCACGCTTCGAGCATACGACGATCGTCCCTCGACCCCCATCGGCCTCTACCAAAACATCTCGGTCTGCTTAGCCGGAAAGATGGTCCACATAGACATTGAAGACTTGGATGCTCACTTGGACTACAATATACTCCTTGGGTGGAGTTATAGGTACGCCATGTCTGCCATAACCTCCTCCGTCTTCCGCATCATGATGTTCCCCCACGAGGACCGCATCATTACTGTAAACCAACTGACGCACAACAAGAAGCGACCCCTAACAAACATGGATGTAATTCTACCCTATGTAGATACAGTCTCGGATGCTCTCTCATGGTACCAAGAATATGGCCTTGGCCAATTCAAACCATCGTCTGTTCTAGGGTCATTCCTTGGAGATCCTCCCGTAATCCCTGAGTCACAGCCCGATGTCATAGGGGCTCCGGTGTGCATGATGTCCACATCAAGCGCTGAAGCTAGTCAAGACGTAGACATAATCAGTAACGACACCGAGGCATCAGCCACGACAACCTCTCTACCCTACGCAGCCTCCCAAACCCCTTTCCTCTACCCCCCAGCTGGCTTCGTCTCCCAGCAGGTTTTGGCAACGCTGGTGTTACCCAACATATCGTTGGGATTCCCAGTTTGGTACCTCGTTCCCCCTTCAAGAACATGAGCCACCCATGTTACTGCCATAGGTTTGAAGCCCCTCAGTCCTGAGGAGCCCCCACCTGTCCAAGAAACAGTTGAGACCACCCCTGCAAAGGAAATTCCCATTGCAAAACCAGTGATCACAGCTAGAAAAACCGATAAGAGAGGAAAGAAGATGGTGACCCCTGCCATACAACGGGAACCACCAGTATGCGCCATATGTGACGTACTTGGTCACCCTACCCATATCTGTCTGGATTTGGACGAATTAAAACCATTCCTTGGATGTGAGACAGACATTGCGACGTCGTGTTCCCGTAAAAATGAACCTACCACCAACGGTAAAGTCAAATAATTGCACACCAATCACACATGTGCTATCTACATCATCTATGGGCACTATACCTATCATTTCCAAGAAATCCCGCGATACAGGGACGCCTTGCATGCCATCAAGCGGTCCTATCAAGAGGATCCCCCACCCAGTCTCCGGGAAATGAACCTCGTGTCATCCTGTACCTGCAGGAGGAGCAACAATCACCAGAAAGACAACCATTTGTCCCTCCTCCCCCCAAACCACCATACACCAACCAGGGATAGGGGAACCTGGTTGCCTCATCCTCTTGGGTTATCAAGCGCATTGATTGCTGCAGATGGTTTGGTCAGGTCTTTGACCTAAGGTCATCTAGGCAGCAGTAATCTATATTCGGAGAGATCTCGGACAGGGGGCAGTAACTGGAAAATGACCCCCATGATCTCAGTCTGGGGGCAACCCCAATTGAAATCAAAATAGGAGCCAAGTAACAACTCCCAAGTGAACAGAGGCGATGTCGCACATTCACACTCCTGAAAAAATAAATTTTCAGCGCCGGCAGGTATGCCCTCTCTCATCTTCATTTTTAAAAAGCTCATGACTTTCAATAAATATTTGATAAAGAAGATGCTTTCACTTGAGGTATTCGTTTTGCAGAAAAACTCGCAAACCATCCACAACGTTATATCCTGAAAGTTCCAAAGCAGGTATCATTCTACCCCCAGCATGATAGAGTCCCAGAAAACTCTGCATATCTTGACATCATTTCTCCATCAAAAATAAACCATAGGGTCCTCATATCCGACCGTGTTTATCATCACCTCACCCCGCACGTGATAAAAATCTGCGTTGGTCGGTAGAGCCTCCCCTCCATGGCACTCATCACCCACAGTAGACCATATATCACAACATAACTGACACCATGGCCATACCACTTCAGTCCGGGAAGCACCTCAAGCCCATCCATTCATCATGCATAAGGTCAAGTTTACCATACAAACTGAAACCCCGGTCCCGGACGACCAGGTTTTACAAGAATATAAAGAGCGTACCACCGCACCTCGCATTTGGCTTACCATACCTCCACTAGCATAATCCCATCTGCGATAATTTTTTCATCTGCTTCATCAACCCTGCACATGAGACCAACCAATGGGACCCCCACCCTCAGAAAAACACCTTCCTCATACCATCAGTGAGCAAACACTTTCATGTTTTGGGGTACCCATCTTTGTGTTTTGTACAAACCAAACCCCATTGTTTTATTATTTTGGTAAGTGTACAAAGACTGCAAACGATGCACTTCGCCCCTTCACCCTCTGATTTCATCTTTTCTCCCATGGCAGTAGTCCTGAACACCCTTGATCGGAGTATTTAAACCCCACGCACAAACCATCATGACATTCATAGCCGGTTTACACCCGCCCTGGAAGTCCTACCGTCTCCAGGGATTTCCCCTTCATAAATAACTATGACTGCCGCAGAGTTGCTTAAGTATACTCTGACCTCGGGTCACTGAATCCCCATCATCATTTTTCAGTCCACCCTCACCAACATGCCTATGTTAAACCCACCATATCCAGGTCCCCGATCCCTCATATTGGCGACCCCTCGTTCAATTGAGGCTTCCTGTTTGTCGACTTCAACACCTATATTCCAAAAAGGAATTTGTACCTTAGATCACCCCTCTCCATACAAAGGGGCATCCTCGGGTGGCACTGTGGGAGACATCATTGTCCATAGATGTCAACGATCCTCCTGAATTTGACTACGACAAAAGTTTTCATGTCAAGATGGTATCGTATCTTACAACCATTGCACTTTGATCAAAACTATCGAAGACCCATTCCTCCATAAGTGTCTCTGTAAAAAATGCTTAGACGGGAAGGTCCCAACCAGTACATATGCGTACCATGCGCAGCTATATGCCATACCAAGTTTACACATATGGGTACCAAATTCCACCTATTGTCAAAGAAAAAATGCCCTGAGGGCATTAGCAGTCATCGTCAACAACCGTCAATGTCACTACCATATCAATGATACAGACAAAACATATATCTGTCAGTTTTATTTAACTAGCCATAGCATCATGAGCATGGAACATGCCCGCCTCGTTGAAAATTTGTATATGTATTGTAAATTGTATTTGCTTATAAGGATCCCTTAGGCCATGGCCATTCTTGGAAACGGTGCAGGGTGTTTTCAATTCCAAGGCTTCACGCAAGTCTCTCTCTCTCTCTATGCACGATACATAAAATAAACTATAACGTATTTCGGCTATATAGTTCTTCCTAGACCTCACACATTAGGGGGAAACTGTTAACACTGGAAAATCGTACAGCAGAAGATGGAATTAATTAATGTCAAGCCAAATGATTTACAGGGCTGTAAAACATTACAGAATATGGAAAGTATTTAAAAATATCTAAGGTCTGAGGAAAGTCAAATTTGAACTAGTCCTAAATGCTATTTGCATGCATACCTTTGTGAAGAGCGCCTTTTGCGCGCCTTTTTTCCCGATATGTGCGCATTCCTGAGAGTGGAAAAATGTCACTATCTGGGACCACACAAAGCAAAGGACAAGTGATGCCTTACATCAAGCCACCTAAGAACATCCACCAACGCCTCCTTAGACACTATGTGAGCACACAATGGAATATTTGGAGCACACAAAGGAATCATACCCCTCTCTTGGGTCACCATCCTCCATGTACCAAGAGAGGGAAGGGAGGATTTGAAATATCCTATATAAGACCACTATGAGATGAAGAATGGGTGATCACATTGTTATGTTGGCCAGAATTGCCCAAGCAATACCAGTAGTGTGTGACTCAGAGTTGAAGATAGAGGGGACGTAATTGTTGGCCACCCAACAAGTTTAGTCCACACAATAGAGAGAGAGGGATACTGCACTGAGGCAATCTTGGGATAAAAACATCCTTGCATCGGGACATAGAACCATTGTCTAGGGGCCCTTTGGCAAGAGGGTAAAGTTTCACTCTTCTTACTACTAGCGCTCAATAAGAGGGGCCTAAAGTCACCGTTTGCATTATTGTTGTTGTTTGACTCGTTCAGAGCTTCTGTATATTTATGTTTAGTTTTAGTTTACACTTGCATGCTTTTTCCTCTATATAGTATGCTTCTTGACTCTACTTCTTTCTTCCTGTTACCAATAGCTTAACGGGGTAAACCACACCCCTTACGCTGGTGTGATTTTGTACATACATGCACCAAACAAACTACAACACTCCCCATGAGGTATCATTGTTCCTTGATGGCGTCTCAGAAATATATCCAAGTGGGTGCGGCTGAGAACAGGGAGGATTCCCCCTCTTCCTTTTTCTCACAGTATGTTTCCCACCAGTCCTTGACATGGGGGACGACTTTGAGGAGTCAAAAAGTAGTATTTTCTTGATTGGAAAAGTCATGGACCGAAAAATATCCCTCGAATAGATTTAACCATCTCTCTACATTGTTCAGATCTATTTGGCCCTCAAATATGGGATTGTCGAAGTTAACTTGTACATTAAAAGGAGTGGCGCCTCCTAAGTGGCTGCTGTATGAAGATGTGTTGCCGGTGGGTAGCCGTTGAAGGATCTGGGCAAAGTTATCCATCATCGCATTCCTCTGTTTCTCGAGGGCTTCCTCAAGAAATATTTTGATAGGATCTTGTGCTCCCTCGTCCTTATTTTCCTCCACTATGGGAGGCCATCGGGGTTTGCGAGGCTGATCTTGCAAAGTTTCAACCAGATCGAGCCCTAACTCCTTATACCGCGATCTCGTTGGGGACACGCAAAGAAAGATCGAGAAAGAGCAGACCTATCTGATACCATTGATCCATATTTATGCAATAACACAATAGATTATAGAAATAAACTTAAACACAGATATGCAACATAAAATATACTTCATTTCATTAATATCAAATAACTGAAATAAGCTTACAGACATAATGGAAATAAACTAGCTCAGACGATGGTCGTTTATCTCTAAGAAGAGATGTGGCGGCTACATGCCTCTGAATTGTGTTACAATGAGGTTAAAGGGATTTTTTTTAATGAACAACATGGGAAAACCCTAAACATCCAAAAACCTAACCCTAGGAGATGAAACACCAAAACTATGGGTCTTGTTTGGGTAAATTGGTACATCAACTTCCCGTGGACGTAACTTTGGCATACGATCTCCGTTTGACGCGCACAATACCTCATTAGAAATATATATATGAGGACTAAAACTTTCAGGAACCAACATTAGTCAAGGAGCCATAATGGTCTCATATTTCCCAAAAAACGTTATTTAGGGCCTCAAAATAGCTCCGAAAGTTCAGGACCTGAAAAATTGCCAAAAATAGTAAACTGTGCTACAATTAAGGAAACTGAAAGAAACAATGGTGGGAGTCCAAGTGGAATAGGTGGGTGGCCACCAATATCCACCTGGATCAACAATGCCCATACTATCCCCTTCCTTGCGGGACATGAGAAAAAGAGGATGACTGTCCAACATAGAGGAAGTCAACACACTAGTACAAAATGACTAATTAGTTACTAAAAAAATGACTAAAATTTTCATATAAATGACCATTTTTCAGTTAGTGACCAATAGTGGCTAATTTACAATATCTTATAACGCGACCAACTTTTAGTCATATTTAGCTTAGTCATTAGTTGGTTATCTCAAATTTATCATCTAGTATTATATTTAGTCATAAATTTTGTTATTAATTTAATAATTGATTTACTCATTAATTGGCACAATTAATGACCATATAAATATGACCAAAACTTGGCTGTATTATAATATACTATAAATTAGTTACTAATAGTCATATGTATGCAAATTTTAGTCATCATTTAAAACCGATTAATGATCAAAGAAATATGACTAAATTTCAATTGTGTTATAAGATAATGTAAATTAGCTACTAATAGTCGTATATATATGCAAAATTTAGTCATCATTTGTAATAAAAAAATATCATTTATTGCAGTTATTTATCTTTTTTTGGTGCTTTCATACTAATTATATAAATGATTGATTTAGTGGTTTATATTCATTTCAATTACTTTAATTAATAATCATTATAAACAATTAATTTAGTCATTGTATATTCATTTTATTTGTGTTCATCATTAATCAATAAAAAATATTAATCTAATAGTTTTAGATTGGTTTTATGTGTTCATTATTAATCAACACAAATTAGTTTGTATGATTTCGCGACTAAATTAAAAAAAATGTCATACAATGTGCATGTTCATCAAATATGAAAAAACAAAGTTACCTATGTTAATAACAATATTAAATAATATCAAATAAAATTATAAATAATCTCAACCACATAAATTATTTTATATGAAATGCCAACTATTACAATATGAGTTCCCAACTTAATATTGGTTGGACTACAATTTACACATGAAATATTGTTTCATCACTTCAAAACATTATCATTGTGTTGCCAAGGAATTGCAAGGGAATTCACCAACACTAAAACCTGACCATCCGTTTCTATGTGTGTGTCTCATGCAGGATATTGATTTAAGGGTATCACTATACCAATTCTCTTCTCTCTCTCTTTCTGCATTTGTCGCTCCAGTGTTAATGTTCTTCTCTTTCTTCAATTCCTGCTTCTTACCATCAATAATGAGTTCCTCTTCTAAAAATGAGAGAAGCTACAATGCAGAGTATAATACATGAAAGACAATGAACTTTGGAATATAAACTAAAGTAGACTATAAAGGATTTATACAACATATACCTCAACATCAGCAACGTCGATACCATTTTTCCCCAAAAAGCAAGAAACTCGAACAAGTTTTCTTCAATTGGGCGATAATGGCCATTATGTTCCCAGATGACCTGTATAAACAAATCAAATAAAATGTCGCCATAGAAAAGAACACCTTAGGAACTTAGTATTCAACCTTTAGGAAAATCTTAGGCACAATCATGCCAACTAAGTTACATGATAAAAATCTCAGGTTTCTTATAACTTGTGAAAACAAATTTAAATAAAAAGACAACTTATAATAGATAATGTATGACATTTGATTGGAAAATTGCATCATAGAAGAAAAAATTTCTCCTATGTGTACCCATAAATGTGGGTGGGTAA
>CM076572.1:73438674-73568235 GCA_034641835.2 Pinus albicaulis | reverse complement strand
AGGATATTATTGGCCTTCCCTCTTCAAAGATGCAAAACAATATGTCAAAAGGTGTGACAGCTGCCAAAGAGTAGGGAAACCTACTCTTTCAAATGAAATGCCATTGCAAACACAGGTACTCATTGAACCCTTTGAAAAATGGGCTTTAGATTTCATTGGACCTATTAATCCACCATCTAAGCAAAAGAAGTATATATTGGTTTGCATTGATTATGTTACTAAATGGGTAGAAGCTAAAGCATTAGTATCTGCTACTGAAAATTCAGTTGTTCATTTTCTTTATGAGGATATTTTTACTCGCTTTGGTGTTCCAAGAGAAATTGTAACAGATCAGGGGAGCCAATTCACATCAAATTTGGTGGAGAAGTTTATGGAAGAATACAAAATCAAGCACATAAAATCTACTCCTTACCATCCACAAGAAAATGGTCAAGTGGAGTCCACAAACAAAGTTCTTGAAAGTATCATCACCAAAACTGTTCATCTACATAGAAGAGATTGGGCAGAAAGGCTTCCAGAAGCCTTGTGGGCCTACAGAACTACATGGAGGAATACAACATGACATTCTCCCTATGAACTTGTTTATGGGAAAGAAGTATTGCTCCCCATTGAGTTCCAAGTCAAGACCTTCAAGATAGCAGTTCAGTTGGGGATGGACTTATCAGAAGCCCAAAAGCATAGAATGGAGCAGTTGAATGAGCTAGATGAGATCAGACAAGAGGCAATTCTAAGAAATGATCTAGTTCAATATCAAAGAGCTAAATGGCATGAAAAATACATCAAAGAGAAGAAGTTTCAAGAAGGAGATTGGGCATTGCTATTTGATTCCAAGTTTAAATATTTTAAAGGAAAATTTCAGACTCATTGGCTTGGGCCATATGAGATTGACAAGATCTTTAGCAATGGAGTGGTAAGAATCAAGACCATTGATGAATTTCAAACTCCTCTTATTGTGAATGGCCACAGATTAAAAGTCTATCATAAGCCACTCTCAAAAGAGGAATTTATCAAAATGTTTCAAGAAAATTCTGCAATAAGGCTGGTAAAGAAGAATTCTTCTTCTCCACCAACCTAGTTTTTGTTCTTTTTAGCTTAAAAAATAAAAAATAAATAAATAAAAATAAAGAAATAAATAAATAAATAAATAAATTGTATAAGCCCAAAAACCAATCACTGATTGGCAGTCTTATACAGAAAATGTAGGGTGAAAATCAGGAACACCTGACATCCTATATTTTCCAAAAAAAAAAAAATTCTCTCTCATTTCATAAGTTTTATGACAACCCACTCCATTCCATTCCATTTCATTCCACTCCACTTCATTTCATTTCACTTCATTTCATCTATTTCATTTCATTTCACCAATAAAATTTTCTTTCATGACCATTTTCATTCAGTCAGTTATCATCCATCTATTTCCATTCACCCAAATAATAGCTGTGTCAGTTTCCGCAGCTGACACCAGTTTCCGCAGCTGACACCAGTTTCCGCAGCCAGAAGCAATTTTTGCAGCTACCACTCTGTTTTTCAAAAAATGTATAGCCAGATGTTAGTTCAACAATCATGAAATCAAATGCAGGTATGAAGACATATTATGAAGACATGGGGCATTCAAAGACATCAATGAGGAGCAACTGATTGAAGACCAATGAAAAATGGCAAGAATTCCAAGGTATGAGTAAAAAATTATTTCAAATGGCATTCAAGCACATTTTTACATAGTTATAAACCATAGCTCCATTATATGCAATGATTGCGTTGATAACTCTGTAGCCATCCCACGATCTCTATACGATTCCCCCACAATCCTTGCATTCATTTCTAAACGGCCTCATAATCAAGCCTCCGGTCTTCACTAGTGTTCGGCTATACGTTGATACTCCACCTGTAATTAAGGAACGTGGTTGATTTGACTACGGGTTCTCTTAGCCGCACAAAATCCATAGCCGTTTCATAAACGTGCTTGCATCTACTCTGCAGCCACCCAATTTTAAATACTGCCGAATGCACTTTGCTTCCCCTACTGTTCTATTGACCTCCCGGCTACATTTCCACCGTGCTCACATAAGCCTTCACCCCATTTTGTTCTCTGTTCCGCTTCATACCGTGTACCTATTCCCTGATATCCGCTTACAGTCACTGGCCTCCTTCATAAACCCTGATCATTTCTGCCGTCTTACCTCCGCTAAACCCTCCTCACGCAGACGAGTTCTAAAAGTACAGAAGGAAGGATGGGTCAGTTGTTGAGAACAGAACCAGAGGGACCCAAATTTATGGAAGGATACCCGCAAGTCAAAGATATATTGAAAAAGGAAAAATGGCTTTGGTTTATTCAAAAGTTTAGAGGCTACCATAAAGAGGTAACAAAAGCTTTTGCAAGGTCTTTCAATGGTCTGGAGGTGTAATTTGGGAACCTCAAATTTACAGTGACTGAGGCATCCATAGCAGCTGCTACAGAACTTCTTCAAGAAGGTGAATGTTGGTTCAAGAACAAGAGCATTGGTGAGGAAGCCTGGAGAGTGATCCTACGTAACCTAGGTATGGATGTCACCATTTTCAAAAAGGGAATTCCTTTTCATGCTTTAAAAGAAGAGTGGGCCAGTTTACTGTTGATTATTCAAAATTTTATTACATGTGAGGGACGTTTTGGATCAATGTACATGTATTACACCCGATTGTTGATGAATTTCCTAGACAACCAGGCCCTCGATCTACCATACTTTTTATTAAATAGTTTGAAAAATATGTCTGTAACCGTCCAAAAGCATCTGGGGGACGTAGAACCACATTTGTATCACCATGGTCTTGTGAAAATTTTGATTGAAAAACAGTTAAAAGAGAAAAAGGACACCTGGGAATAGTTTTTAATTAGGAATTTCTTTGAAGAACCCCAAGAAACCCCTGAAGGCAGTACACCAAAAAGAAGAAGAACAAGTGATAAAACTCAAAGTACTCCTACTAACACAGTTGAAAGAACTAGTAGAGAGGAAAGACTGTTTAAAAGGAAGAAGGAAAAGACTGAAGAGAGAAAAATCATTGAGACTGTGCATCAAACCCCTTCTTCAGAAGAAGACCATCAAGTATTGTCTGAGAGACTAGTTCACCTTCAGGAACAGTCAGCCACGGCCAAAAAGAAAGGTAAAGAAAAACAGACGCAAAAAGACAGTAGTCCACAGCGTGTAAGAAGAAGCTCCAGGCTTAAAGGAAAGTGGAGGAAAGCACAAACGAAAGGACCCAATTTTATTGATTTGGGAGAAGAAACACCTGAACAAACTCCAGCTGGCCATATTTCACCTCATTCTCAGCCAAATGTTGAAACTAGTCCTCAAGATGTTGACATGAGTCCTTTTCAGCCAAACTTCGAAGTCAATTCTCCTCCATAGTATTTTTGGGACAGCCCAAGGAAAACGACACCTGAGATAGATCCAAAGCAACAAGAGGTGTACGATTACATAGAATCCTTAGAAAGGACAGCCACGGGCCCCAGCACTTCATCCACTCAGCCTCACACAGCACAAGAAGCTCTAGTCCAATCATTGAAACAAGAAGTCTTTGAGTTGGAGGTTTTAAATAGACACATTAAAAATGAAAATGAGGCATTAAAGGAACAAAGCAAATTGGACAAGATCATTCATGACAATACCATGCTACATCTGGGACTATGGCAGAAAAAGAACAGGAAACTGAAGAAGAAATGCCAGAAGATAAGTAGAGCACTAATTAATCTCAAATACAGATGCTTGATGAAGAAGCCCAGGATGTTAGCAGCACCAAGGAAGAGGAGAAGAGGACTAGATGTACTGGCAGAGGTGTCAAGGCATATGAATTGAAGAAGGATGATCAAAATTTTGGTTGCATGGGGACATGCAACACCTTCACAGTGGGGGTATGTTGAGTCCCAAACTTGCATCTTTCCTATACACCTTTCTAGACTTTTTCCATTTACCTGGACCTCCTAAGTCATCAACATCATTTCATATTAATCATAAAAGAGAATTTAAAGTGGTTTTTAACTATGTTTTGTGTCTGCTGTTTGAATTAGATTTTTGCTCATTGAGTTGTGGAATCTTGTCACTTTCCGCAGCTGCTGCAACTTTCCGTAGCCATTTTGTTAAATTCTATATTGCAGGTGTCTTCAGGAAAATCGAGCCACATGGGAAAGTTGGAAATGACATGGACATGGATCGAGTCCTATTGGCTCAGTCGAATTCACCTAAGAAGGCTGTGGTCAAAGGTAGTCAAGCGGTGGTCAACCGAAGAGTCCCACGGTGACAGAACTCTGTTTTTCACCACGTGAAGGCTTGCGTGACCGTTTCTAAATCACGGGAGACATATCAACACCTGTAAACGGCTCCATAAGCCGAATCCAACGACCACTCTCCATAGATTTAATCTTCACGGCAGCCATGATGCTAGATTTCTGGACGTGGTGGTTCACGTGTCTTGTATCAACGCAGAATGTAGGAAATTAGTTATGACATTCTCTGTTATAAATAATGCGTTCTCATACGCATAGTAGTTAGCTGCTGTAATGTAATTTGCTGGATAGAAAGCCCACTGTGTCGTGACATTATTTCTTTGTTATGACTGCATTTTAAATATATGAGAAGACTCTGTTCAAAAGCATAATTCGTGTTTGATAGCTGCTTCCCGAGGATTGTGCAGAGGGCCCCTACACACGCCGAGGTTTTGTGTATTATTGTATAGTTTCATGCTTCATTTCCTTACGTTCATTGTGCCATAGTCATTCACGTGTATATATATTACATCTTTCATGGTATTTACGTTTTATCTTTGTCCATAACTTTTCATGCTTTATACTGTTATTAACTGATCAGTGTTTTTGTTCCAGATTACAATAGGCAGCCCGGGCATTTGCACATATTTTTATAATGACTAATGACATGGAATCAATCTTGTCCTTCTGCTGATTTATTTTTCTTAGCTTTTAATTCCAGCACTGTTTTATTCATTTCAGTTTTGTACATTTTCTTTACTAGTTAGATTAGATATTAAGCTGCTCATTTCATTATCAGTTACCTCTGAAAGCCATAGCGAGACTAATGGTGAGGGATTGCAGTATGAATGTGTAGTTTGATGTTAGTTTATTTTTCTGCAAGTTAGATATTAAATTTCTCATGTCATTATCAGTTACCTTCGAAAGCCATAGCGAGACTAATGGTGAGGGATTGAAGTATGAGTGTGTAGTTTGATATTAGTTTATTTTTCTGCAAGTTAGATATTAAATTGCTCATTTCATTATCAGTTACCTCCGAAAGCCATAGCGAGACTAATGGTGAGGGATTGAAGTATGAATGTGTAGTTTGATGTTAGTTTATTTTTCTGCAAGTTAGATATTAAATTGCTCATGTCATTATCAGTTACCTCCGAAAGCCATAGCGAGACTAATGGTGAGGGATTGAAGTATGAGTGTGTAGTTTGATATTAGTTCATTTTCTTTCTGCAAATTAGATATCAGATTTCTCAAGTTGTTTATGATTACCTCCGAAATCCATAGCGAGACTAATGGTGAGGGGTCAGAATATGAATTGATGTAATTTGATTTTAGCTTTACTTTACTGCAAATCTTTGGATTTCTTTGAGTACAGTTTCTTTTGTGTTTAGACAGCAGCAAGGGTAATGGGTTTCATGATCAATAGTTCACTGTTTGTTTGACTAGTATAGTAGCACATTTTCATTTTCTTTTAGGAATTAGTTTTGTCATTGTATGTTTTAAAATCCTTTTTAAATTTTGAAGTTTAGGAAATCATTATAAAGGACATCATTTCCTTGAACATTTATATCCATACTTGTCTTTTAGAATTTCCATCTCACATTAAGAAACCAACCAAGATAAAAATAAAAATAAAAACCAAAAACAACAAAAAGTAAGAGATAGGTTATCTTGCACATATAGTGCGCCACACTTCGTCAGCTTACGAATCCCGGATTGACAAATTAATGTAGCAATTTAGAACACACTAGACTCAAACAGTCCTAATGCAAGAAGGACACGTGACTTGTTATGAATCAAGAAAATTAAATGGGCATGAGAGGAATTATGTCACTCACGACTTGGAGTTTACATCGATAATACACGCATTGAAAATGTGGATACATTACTTGCTTGGAAGAAAGTTTGTTTTAATGTCATATCATGGAGGGTTGAGATACCTGTTGGACAAGCCTAAGTTAAATGTAAGACAAGCTAGATGGCTAGCCTTGATTAGTAATTTTGAATTTGAAATAAAGTACATTAAAGGCAAAGAGAACAAAGTTGAAGATGCACTTAGTAGAAGCCTACAAGTGGCACATTTTGCAATGATAAGCACTTGTGAAGTTGATATCAAAGAGGAATTACTTCAAGATGAACATTATCGACATGTGAAGGAACACTTAAAGTAGGAGCTAGAAGGATTGTGGATTAAGAATTAGTCACTCACTAATGATTGTATGTTGAAATTCAAGGATAGATGGTATTTTCCTTGCATGTGTGACTTGAGGAAGCTCATCATGGATGAGTTTTACACAATACCTTATTCAATTAATCTTGGTTACCCTAAAACAATAACATCAATGAGGATGTACTATTGGTTGAACATGAGAAAGGAAGTCATTGAATGGAATGTCAACAAGTTAAAGTGGAATGAAGACACCCACCAAGATTATTACAACCAATCACCATTCCTAAATGGAAGTGGGAAGTCATATCCATGGAATTAATCAGAGGATTTCCAAAAACATCTAGGAAACATGATGCTATAATGGTGGTAGTGGAAAAATTAAACAAGGAAACTCACTTTCTAATTGTCAAGTCCAATCACAAGGAAATTGACATCTCTAATATTTTCATGAAAGAGATATAAATTACGTAGCATACCTACAAATATCATTTTGGATTGGGATGCCAAGTTTACTTGAAAATTGTGGAAAGCATTGTTTGTTGGTTTTGGAACAGAGTTAACATTTAGCACAATGTATCATCCTGAAAAGGGGCAATATGAGAGAGTAAATAGAGTTCTAGAAGACATGTTGAGGATGTATGTCATGCACCATCCAAAGAGGTGGGAAGAGTCTATACCCTTAGTTTAATTTTCCTACAACAATGGGTATAAAGAGTCACTAAAGATGAGTCCTTTTGAGGTTTCATATGGCAAAAAATGTAGTACTCCCATCAGATGGGATAATCCAGTGAATAGGGTGGTACTTGGACTTGATATGCTGAAGGAAATGGAACAAGAGGTACTTAATATTAGGGAAAAAATTGAAGGTAGCCCAAGATAAACAAAAGAGTTATGCAAATCAATAGACGATGCACAAAGAATTCCAAGTGGGAGAGCATGTATATATCCACATCAAACCAAGAAAGAGTTCATTGCAAATAAGGTCTTGTGCTCAGTTGGAACCAAGATATTGTGGGCCATTTTAGATTTAGGAAAGAGTGGGGCTAGTGGCTTATATATTGGCCTTACCATTCGGAGTGAAAGCACACGATATTTTTCACATTTATTTAATTGAGAAGTATGTACATGATGTTAATCATATTTTTTTTTTGGTCCGTGATGCAGGTAGAATCTAAGGGAGAATTATAAATAGAGCAAAAATGAATTCTGGATAGTAGGAAGATCGCGCTTCAAAATCGAGTAATAGAGCATACCAAGGTGCAATGGAAACACTTTGAACTAGATGAAGCCACCTAAGAGATGGTTGATCAAATGAGGGTACTCTACCCATTTTTGTTTACTATGGAACTAAATGTAAGAGCTATAAATATAAATCCCATTATTGTATTTTGTGTTTTGTTTATAAAACATCAAGGATGGTGTTCCTTTAGGAGGGCGGGGTCTGTAACAACCTTTTTTTCTACACCCTAGGCAAATGTTACCATGTAAATGTGTTAATCCTTTAATAGGGTGGGGTCTGTAACAACCCTTTTTGCTACACCCCATGTAAATGTTACCATGCAAAAGTGTTTATGTAATTGATGTAAATATTCAAATAATGTTTGGGTTGAAGGAGAGGACACCTATTCAGAGATCTTAGGAGGAAAGGTTGATTGTGATTTGTTTAAGCCAAGCCACACCCACCTCATTCACTTCCCTTTACCTATCTTCTTGAAAAATTAAATGGCCTACAAATCATGTAGTAAAGTCTTGGTATGGGTAGCCTAAGTGGAGGACAGTTGATCCAGATTTATGAAGAAACATAATAAATTATAGAAATAAACATAAACATAGAGATGAAGTAGAAAATATACTTCATATCATTAATATCAAATAACTAAAATAAGCTTACAAACATGATGGAAATAAACTAGTTCGAGTGATGGTAGCCTATATCTGAGAAGAGATGCGGTGGCTACATGCCTTTGAGCTGTGTTACAATGAGACTCAAGGGCCTTTTTATTATTGAAAAATATGGCAAAGCCCTAAACATCTAAAAACCTAACCCTAGGATATGAAGCACCAAAACTACGGGCCCCGTTTGGGTAAATTGGTACATCAACTTCTCGGAGACCTAACTTTGGCATACGATCTTTGTTTCATGCACACAATACTTCATTAGAAATATCTATTCGAGGAATACAAATTTCGAGTGACCAACATTGATTAGTGACCCATGTCATTGATGTTGGTCCCAGTTTTCCCAAAAAAAGTCGTTTAGGGCCTCAAAACGGCTCCAAAAATTTAGGACTCGAAAATTTGCCAAACATAGTAAACTATGCTATAATTAAGGAAACTGAAAAACTAAAAGAAAAAATGGTGGGGGTCCAAGTGGAATAGGTGGGTGGCCACCAATAACCACCTGGATCAGTCCTCCCCCCCTAGGAAGCAATGGTCCCCATTGCGTTGAGTTCCTCCATGAGACGAGGAAACTTCTGTTGAACTTGGTCCCTAGTGAGCCACTTGCCTTGTTGTAGGAGTTGGCTAGCTTTGACAACCCGATACAATTGGATCTTCTGTTGGTGGTTGTTCTTGATCTATGTGTCCATGATCCAATCAGTTGTGGCCTGTTCCATGCAGTCGGGGTTTAGCTTTGTTGGTGTGAGTTGTTCTGCAATATTTGATGTGTCTAGTAATTGTGGAAAGTATCGCTGAAGGTGGTACACATTGAACATTGGGTGAAGAACAAGGATTGGGGGAATGTTGAGCTCAAAAGCATTATCTCCCACAACCTTTATAATTGTGTAAGGCCCATATAGGAGTGGTCTGAGCTTTCGATGAGCTCCGGTTGGGCGTTCTTTCTGCAAATGCAACCAAACTTTGTCGCCCACTTGAAACTTGTGTGGCACTCGATGTTGATCATGTCGCTGCTTGTACTTAGCATTGGCTTTGTCCAATATGTTGTGGACCTATTGGCGAATGTGTTGAATGCGCTCAATGAAGCTGTTCGCCTTATCGATTTCGGATTGGACATGTGACAAATATTCCTGAGTAGCTACAAATGGTATGACCACATCAATAGGACATAGTGGATCGAATCCCAAGCTCATTTAAAAAGGGCTGTGGCCATTTGAGTTGTGGAGAGTCCAGTTATAGTTGTGATGGACATAAGGGAAGCTTTCATCCCATGTGTGTGGATGCTTCGAGTTATACATGCACAAAATGTGTACGATCATCCTGTTGAAGACCTCTGTTTGGCCATCAGTTTGGGGGTGGAAAGTTGTGGACTTAGTGAGCTTGGTGTCTAGCATCGACTAGAGACTTGAAAACAATGTACTGAGGAACCTACTGTCTCGATATGAGATAATGGACAGTGGGATCCCAAAGTGTACCCACACTCACCTAAAGAAGAGTTTAGTAGCGGCTTCTGCTGTGATATTATTCTTGCAGGTTTCTATAATGACCACTTAAAGAATTTGTTGACGACCCAAAAAAACACAATCATTTCCATGCTTGGTAGAAGGAAGGCCCAACATGTAATCCATGGATATGGATTCCCACGACCAACTAGGGGTAGGAAACAGAGAATATAAGCCTTTCTTCTTGATGGTTGGTTTGGAAATGGTGCAAGTAGTGCAGGATCTGATGTAATTCTCGACATCATGTCGAAGGTTTGGCCAATAGAAATACTTTTGCAGTACTACCATTATTTTCTCTACCCCGAAATGTCTGGCGACCCGACTATAGTGCACTTCATAAATCATCTTGGAACACTCGCTTGAAGGAACACAAAGGTATCCCAGGTGGCATGACAGTGCATCCTGGAGGTGAAAATTTGGAACTTTCTTACCCTCAAGCGTATGGTACGTGTTTCTGAATTCTAGATCACTTTTGTAGAGATGCAGCCAACCCAAAGTCTCCTGCCCATAAGAGTCGAGCATAGTGCTTAATGCCACGATCGACGATCGACTGAGGTAGTTTGCAACATTATTGGTGCTACCCTTCTTGTACTTGATGTTCAAATGGAACTATTATAAGTATGTGGCCCATTTATGATGGTGATTATTCTGTAACTTCCCTTGTGTCTGTATGAACTATAGAGGTTAGTGTTCTGTGTGGATGATCGTTTCCTTCCCCAAAATGTAATGCTTCCATTGTTGGCAGGCTTGCACAATGGAATACATATCTTTGTCATAGGTGGGATACTTTTCGATTGTGTTTGAAAGTGTCTCACTGTGATATGCCATTGGATGCCCCTGCTGAGTAAGTACTGCCCCAATAGCGTAGTCAAAGGCATCTATCTTGATCTCAAATGGTTGCTGCAAGTCTGGTAATGCGCGCACTGGTGCAGAGCAAAGGCGATGCTTCAACTCTGCGAATGCCTTATGTTTAGATTCATACCAAAAGAGTTTTTCTTAGTGACTTGATTCAAATTCCAAGTGATATGAGATAACTCCAACATGAACCTGCGGTAGAAATTGGCAAGACCCAGAAAGTTGCAGAGCTCTGTTAGTGTGGTTAGGGATGGCCAATCCCGAATGACCTGGACCTTGGATGGGTCCACATGCACCCAAATCTCATCAATAATGTACCCTAGATATTAAACTTGGGCCATGCCAAAAGTGCATTTCTCCAAATTGGTACACATCTTGTGTTTCTGTAGTGTTTGGAGGACCTCTCGAATGTGGTGGAGGTGCTCTTCCCAACTTTGGTTGAATATCAGGATGTCATCCAAATAAACCACCATGAATTAGTTAGTGAATGGTTGCAAGATGTCATCCATCAGCCTCATGAAGGTTGTGGGAGCATTCGTCAACCCGAAAGGCATGACCAACCATTTAAAAAGGCCCTCCTTAGCTTTGAAGTCAGTCTTCCACACATAAGAGGGTTTGATTGGTACCTGGTAATACCCAAACTTTAAGTCAATCTCGTTGAAATATTTGGCCCCCTTGAGTTTCTTTAGAAGGTAATCAATCTGTGGGATCAAATATCTATTCCGGACAATGATCATGTTAAATTCTCGATATTCAATACATAATCTCCAAGTCCCATCCTTCTTCTTCACCAACACGATCAGGCTCCCATAGGGTGATGAACTCAACCGAATGTGACCTTTCTTCAGCAGCTCCTGAATCTGCCTCTTGATTTCATTGTTCTCCAAAACAGAGCGCTGATAAATTGGTATATTGGGTAGCGACACCCCTGGGGTCAGATCGATGGAGTGCTTGACATGACAGTGCAGAGGCACCCCTGTAGCTGAGGTGAAGATGTCCCCGTACTCCTCCATGACCTTTTCCATCTGTTGTTGTAGTGCATAGGAGCCTTGTCTAGAGGTCGTGGCCACAATCTTCTTCTTTCCCTAAGGGAAAATCATAAGGAAAACAAAATTCCCGATTTGGGAAATGAGCTTACTGCATTGCTTCATAGTGATAAAATAGATGGAGGTAGGTGGTGCTACCTCCTGTATCCTGTACAACTTATTACCCAAAGTAACAATAATAGCGCAAGGTCGAGACTCATACACAAAATGTCACTTCCGCAAGTATGGTTGGCCTAATAATACATCAAAAACTTCAGGAGGAGCAACATCACATAATACCTCATCCATGAAGGGGTTGATGTTGTAGGGAAGGTGACGCTGCTCACTGACACGAAGATCTCGTCCTTAGTGAAGCCACTCGATGGTGTATGGTTGTGGGTATGTTGTGATCATAAATCCCAACCATTGCACGACCTATGTTGAAATGAGGTTCTTTTGGCTCCCATTGTCGATAATGAACTGTAGCAGGGAACCCTTCACCCACATCTAGGAATGGAAGAGGAGGAGGGGGTTTTTCCTTCTAGATCTTGATGGTGGAAACGATGGCACTGGGCTCCGCATCGATAATATGCTTCCCTTTGTCATTCCCCTTGTCGGGTTCTGACTCAGAGTCGGAACATGCATCTGATTCAGAAGCATTTAGCTCAACCACCAGTGAATGCTCGGACCGACACTCACTTGTGTTGTGAGTGGAGCTCTTATTGAACTCACACCACTTTATCATGTCCTTATTTGGCTTTGTGGTGTTTTTCTTTGCTTGTGGCTTTGACGGGTTGTCCTAGGCCGCCCTACCTTGTCCTTGTCCTTTGTTTTGTGGGTTGGGGGAACCTTTCCCTTGATTCTTATTCGCAGATCCAAAGTATCGCTTCTTCTGTTTGAATTTCTACTCAATCTTGGCAACATACCAGTATGCTGCATCAAGTGAGGAGACGTCGAGGAACTCCATTTCCTCTTGGATGTATCTGTGCAAAAAATTTAGGTACTTAAGCATCAAATGTTTCTCCAAATATTTGATACCCAAATTTGTGCATATGGTATGGAACATATTCGTCATCTCATGCACGTCTTGATCCTTTTGTTGCCACAACGTAGTCCATTGTATGTACTTGTCCTCATAGCTCCCTGTTAACACTAAAAAATAATACAACAGAAGATGGCATTAATTAATGTCAAGCCAAAGGATTTATAGGGCTAGAAGACATTACAGAATCTGGAAAGTATTTAAAAATTAATAAGGTCTGAGGAAAGTCAAATTTGAACTAGTCCTAAATGCTATTTATGTGCATAATCCTTCGTGAAGAGCACCTTCTGCGCGCCTTTTTTCTCGATATGCGTGCATTTCTGAGAGTGGCGAAATGTCACTATCCGGGACCACACAAAGCAAAGGAAAAGTGATGCCTTACATGAAGTCGCCTAAGGACAGCCACCAACGCCTCCTTAGACACTATGTGAGCACACAATGGAATATTTGGAGCACACAAAGGAATCATACCCCTCTCTTGGGTTACCATCCTCCATGTACCAAGAGAGGGAAGGGAGGATTTGAAATCACCTATATAAGACCACCATGAGATGAAGAATGGGTGATCACATTGTTATGATGGCCAGAATTTCCCAAGCAATACCAGTAGTGTGTGACCCGGAGCTGAAGATAGAGGGGACTCAATTATTGGCCACCCAACAAGTTCAGTCCGCACAGTAGATAGAGAGGGACACTACACCGAGGCAAGCTTGGGATAAAAACATCCTTGCATCGGGACCTAGAACCATTGTCTAGGGGCCATTTGGAAAGATGGTAAAGTTTCACTCTTCTTACTACCAGCGCTCAATAAGAGGGGCCTAGAACCACCGTTTGCATTATTGTGGTCGTTTGACTCGTTCAAAGCTTCTGTTTATTTATGTTTAGTTTTTAGTTTACATTTGCATGATTTTTCCTCTATATAGTATGCTTATTGACTCAACTTCTTTTTGCCTATTACCAATAGCTTAACGGGGTAAAACACACCCCTTAAGCTGGTGTGATTTCGTACATACATGCACCAAATACAATACAACAGGATTGGCGACTCTACTAACGTTTTATTACCAAGTTTATGTGGTTGTGCCTTATTTTGCAGGAGACCTCTGTCTATGCTGTGGAGTGGAGCTGAATGTCCCCTGATTTCTCTTGCAGTCCCTAGTTCATCTCAAGTGACAGAATGAAGAAGAGCAGCTCCTAAAATTTTTTACTTGCAGGATTTTGCACGTGTTTTTTTCCTCACAAACGCGTAGGGCATGCATTCAGAGCTGACCCGTGCACATAGAGCGCACTTGTTTCAACCTTTTACGCGCAAATTACATAGTGAGAAATTTCTCCCTAACTTCTATTTTTTTCCTGCTCGTAAGGTGCTTGGCAGCCCCTAATGCACCTGCCAGCACTGGTTGTGGTACCCCGCAACTTGTTAAAGCTCACTTTTAGTTGCTTTTTGTAGGCTTAGTGTCATTTTTACTTCAAGTTGATTTTTTCAATGTTCACACATAGTTTAAGTAGGGGGGAAAAAATAAATTGCATTCTGAAAAAATTTATGTTTTGAAAATTTTGGTACTTACACACTTAGATAACTAGCCCAAGTAAGTGGCGGAAGACCACGCATGGACAGCTAGTTTTCTTTTTCTAGTGTAAAAGTTTTTAGGTTAGTTTAATTTTTGCACTAGGAATTTCAGGACTAGGATTGAATTGTTTATAGAATAGCAAGTAATCTCCACTACCTTTGCACCCTCCGGTGATCCTAGGTAAGCATATGAACACTCCATATTCACAATTCTCCATCTCCATATATTTAGTCACATATATTAACTAGGAAAAATTGAAAGTGGCCCATTATCCGCACATGTTTTCCATTTGAGCCAGGAACAATATAACATAGTTTAAATAGGGGATTTTGTAAAGGATCATCGATATCCACACGTTCAAACTACGTGCTTGTCCACTTTGTGCTCACACACACTCACCCACTAAGCAAAGCAAAGACACCTAAAACTAATTTAACCAAACTCACTAAATTCTCCCCACAGGGGCCACAAAAGAATTTATAGCTTAAGTTAGGATCAAGGGGGTAGGAATCCAATAAGCCACCTTGATCATACTTCATATTGAAACATAGAAGTTGTGTATTTAGGGAGCTTCAAATCCACCTATTATCCCATGACAAAGAAAACCCGAGCGCGACAGAGACCCGTTTCAGAGGGGGTTAGGCTTAGGCGCAGTGCGTGGAGTATCAGTTGGGGCTACCTGACCCGACTGATACTCGGTACTGTTAGCTGAATACCAAGAAGCCCAAGACTCGAACGCTCACGTGGGATGGTGGTTATTAGTGGCCAAAAACTAGGGCAAACTTTTCCCTATAGGTGATGGTGCAGGCAAGCACCAGACCCTCTACCCTTATCTTGGTGGATTCTCTTCGGCTGACTGGGGGCATCGCCAACTCTTTCAGGACGTTGTGCCAACACTCGCAAGGAATATTCTCAAGTTCCAGTTACTTTTGAGTGTGTGAGGATGCATAGGTCTTGTAGGATTTTGAGTATCATACACAAACAAACAAAAACCACTTTTTTGATTGCTTGATCACATAGATTAATTTAAAGGGAAATTTATTTTATTTTTCGCTTTGTTTTATGTATGTGACGAGAGGTTTTCTTTGATCATAGAATCTATCCTCTCAGAGTTTTCCAAAAACCAAACCTGGGTGACACCTGACAGGTCCCAACGGAACCTCATTGATCCAGGCGTCTTTTGGACCTCCCCCCATTACCGGGAGGGGTTCCAGGTCTTTTGCCATTTGGGCATCAAAGACGGAACACTGCCACCATTATTGGTTCGTCCTTTATTGGGGCAGCCATATTTGGGAACCCTAGTCGGTCTCCCAACACCACACCACATACCACTCCTCCCACGACCCTTAGGGGGCCGAGGAGTGCATCCCATTCGGGAAGCCAACTGAATACACAGTAGGGTACGTCATAGACTAACCCTCGTTCTAACCAGCACTTTGTGTTTTCATACATTGCAATGGCATCTACATCTCAGTCACCTTTCTTAGCTTCGTTGAATCTTCCCGATTTAACCAAGCTAACGAATGACCCCATCGCACACGATATTGCATGGCCTCTCATGCCCATGAAGCTCCCTTCAGATATACCAAAGTTCGAAGGCAAGCAAGCGGAAGACCTAGGTAATCATGTCATGGCATTTCACCTGTGGTTCTCATCGAACAATATCATTGACGACACTATTCGATTGACATTATTTCAATGCACTCTTACAGGAGTAGTCGCGAAGTGGTACGTGGAGAAACTCTCAGCTTCACATGGAACCTTTAGCGCCCTCGCTACCACATTCCTAACATATTTTCAGTTACCCATTCACCATGATTCCGGAATGGAAATACTGACTCATTTTAAACAAACCCCCGCCGTCCACATCTCGGACCATCTCCATGAATGGAGGCGGCATCACAGTTTATGTAAAGCCAAATTCGACGACCGGGTGCTCTTAGATTTGTTCTTGAAAATTCTTACGACAAAGATTTTAAAGGATGTGGCGCAGCAGAATCCCACATCTGAATAGGACGCAATCAGCAAATACCAGAAGCTTGAGCTGATTTATACACAGTCAGGATACATTTACAACATCCTGCCTAACGTCCCACAACTGCAAACTTATCAAGAATTTCCAGGCACGTCAAACTCTGCAGACGGACTAATTGGGTCATTGACCCAAGGTTACCTAGGCAGCAGCAGTCAAAACCCCGGTTACACATACAGTTATACCCATAACGTGCCTCAACCCGGTTTTCAAAGTCATCATCTGCCTCAGCAAAATTTGACCAATAGGGTGCCAACATATCACCAGGGAGGACCCTATCCTCTGACTTAGGGGAATTAGTACGCAGAAAGAAACACTGACGGAAGGAATCCCCTCCAATAGTCAAGTGAAAACCAAGGACTGCATTATGCTCAGTCCCCAGCACACGACCCACCTACGCAAAACAATGCACAGGTGAACTTTGTGCAACTGTCCAAAAACCAACCACACCAATATAACCAGGAGAACTACCCTCCTAACGTGGTAAATAAAAAATCCAAAAACAAGCCAAAAGGGAACTCTGGACAGGGGGGTAGAAACCAACAACACCCATCGCGATCCCAGACTGGAGGAAACTCCAACCAGAATTAGAACCAAGAGCCGAGAAATGCCCAATGATAGAGCAAAAGGCCACCTCTTTGAACAAACCATTCCTGTTCTATATATGGTGAGTATGGTCACTATACTCACCATTGTCCTGATCTCCTTGAGCTAAAGAAGCTATAGAGTAACCGAGGATAAGGAGGATCTTCCTAGCAACCAGCCGTGATGCAAGAACCTTTCCCCAATCAAGGGACGGTAGGCACTCACCAGCAAAATACAGACGATTCCGAGAAAAGCAGCCATGAAATCTACATGACTATTGAAGAGATGTTTTTCCAAACATGGAATCACAGCTATGACACCCCACCAGACACCAAAATGTCAGGGGAAAGTACCAGTGCAACAATTGCACCTTTGACCATTTCAAATATGCCTATAGAACCATTGCCGAAAATGGAAAAGGGACCCAATATTCGAGCAAGAAACTACTCCAAAGCGGCCCATAATTATAGTATCATGGACGATTTAGCACAATCTCCCACTACTATGTCAGCTTTGGAAGTATTGTAGTCGTGCCCAAAACAACGGAAAACCCTCCTTTCTGCATTAGGAGCTATCGACCCTGCTGATACATGCCTAATGGCTTTTGACTTAGACAAAGCCACCCCTCAACTTCCTTCCATGGTCGCCTTCTAGATATTAGTGTCGGTGCAAAATATCACTATCCACCGATGTGTCATAGACGAGGGTGCATCCACATGCATCATGTCCAAAATTTTTTGGCAGAAGTTAGGTTCTCCCGAACTAAAACCCTCAGTCATCACGCTTCGAGCATACGACGATCGTCCCTCGACCCCCATCGGCCTCTACCAAAACATCTCGGTCTGCTTAGCCGGAAAGATGGTCCACATAGACATTGAAGACTTGGATGCTCACTTGGACTACAATATACTCCTTGGGTGGAGTTATAGGTACGCCATGTCTGCCATAACCTCCTCCGTCTTCCGCATCATGATGTTCCCCCACGAGGACCGCATCATTACTGTAAACCAACTGACGCACAACAAGAAGCGACCCCTAACAAACATGGATGTAATTCTACCCTATGTAGATACAGTCTCGGATGCTCTCTCATGGTACCAAGAATATGGCCTTGGCCAATTCAAACCATCGTCTGTTCTAGGGTCATTCCTTGGAGATCCTCCCGTAATCCCTGAGTCACAGCCCGATGTCATAGGGGCTCCGGTGTGCATGATGTCCACATCAAGCGCTGAAGCTAGTCAAGACGTAGACATAATCAGTAACGACACCGAGGCATCAGCCACGACAACCTCTCTACCCTACGCAGCCTCCCAAACCCCTTTCCTCTACCCCCCAGCTGGCTTCGTCTCCCAGCAGGTTTTGGCAACGCTGGTGTTACCCAACATATCGTTGGGATTCCCAGTTTGGTACCTCGTTCCCCCTTCAAGAACATGAGCCACCCATGTTACTGCCATAGGTTTGAAGCCCCTCAGTCCTGAGGAGCCCCCACCTGTCCAAGAAACAGTTGAGACCACCCCTGCAAAGGAAATTCCCATTGCAAAACCAGTGATCACAGCTAGAAAAACCGATAAGAGAGGAAAGAAGATGGTGACCCCTGCCATACAACGGGAACCACCAGTATGCGCCATATGTGACGTACTTGGTCACCCTACCCATATCTGTCTGGATTTGGACGAATTAAAACCATTCCTTGGATGTGAGACAGACATTGCGACGTCGTGTTCCCGTAAAAATGAACCTACCACCAACGGTAAAGTCAAATAATTGCACACCAATCACACATGTGCTATCTACATCATCTATGGGCACTATACCTATCATTTCCAAGAAATCCCGCGATACAGGGACGCCTTGCATGCCATCAAGCGGTCCTATCAAGAGGATCCCCCACCCAGTCTCCGGGAAATGAACCTCGTGTCATCCTGTACCTGCAGGAGGAGCAACAATCACCAGAAAGACAACCATTTGTCCCTCCTCCCCCCAAACCACCATACACCAACCAGGGATAGGGGAACCTGGTTGCCTCATCCTCTTGGGTTATCAAGCGCATTGATTGCTGCAGATGGTTTGGTCAGGTCTTTGACCTAAGGTCATCTAGGCAGCAGTAATCTATATTCGGAGAGATCTCGGACAGGGGGCAGTAACTGGAAAATGACCCCCATGATCTCAGTCTGGGGGCAACCCCAATTGAAATCAAAATAGGAGCCAAGTAACAACTCCCAAGTGAACAGAGGCGATGTCGCACATTCACACTCCTGAAAAAATAAATTTTCAGCGCCGGCAGGTATGCCCTCTCTCATCTTCATTTTTAAAAAGCTCATGACTTTCAATAAATATTTGATAAAGAAGATGCTTTCACTTGAGGTATTCGTTTTGCAGAAAAACTCGCAAACCATCCACAACGTTATATCCTGAAAGTTCCAAAGCAGGTATCATTCTACCCCCAGCATGATAGAGTCCCAGAAAACTCTGCATATCTTGACATCATTTCTCCATCAAAAATAAACCATAGGGTCCTCATATCCGACCGTGTTTATCATCACCTCACCCCGCACGTGATAAAAATCTGCGTTGGTCGGTAGAGCCTCCCCTCCATGGCACTCATCACCCACAGTAGACCATATATCACAACATAACTGACACCATGGCCATACCACTTCAGTCCGGGAAGCACCTCAAGCCCATCCATTCATCATGCATAAGGTCAAGTTTACCATACAAACTGAAACCCCGGTCCCGGACGACCAGGTTTTACAAGAATATAAAGAGCGTACCACCGCACCTCGCATTTGGCTTACCATACCTCCACTAGCATAATCCCATCTGCGATAATTTTTTCATCTGCTTCATCAACCCTGCACATGAGACCAACCAATGGGACCCCCACCCTCAGAAAAACACCTTCCTCATACCATCAGTGAGCAAACACTTTCATGTTTTGGGGTACCCATCTTTGTGTTTTGTACAAACCAAACCCCATTGTTTTATTATTTTGGTAAGTGTACAAAGACTGCAAACGATGCACTTCGCCCCTTCACCCTCTGATTTCATCTTTTCTCCCATGGCAGTAGTCCTGAACACCCTTGATCGGAGTATTTAAACCCCACGCACAAACCATCATGACATTCATAGCCGGTTTACACCCGCCCTGGAAGTCCTACCGTCTCCAGGGATTTCCCCTTCATAAATAACTATGACTGCCGCAGAGTTGCTTAAGTATACTCTGACCTCGGGTCACTGAATCCCCATCATCATTTTTCAGTCCACCCTCACCAACATGCCTATGTTAAACCCACCATATCCAGGTCCCCGATCCCTCATATTGGCGACCCCTCGTTCAATTGAGGCTTCCTGTTTGTCGACTTCAACACCTATATTCCAAAAAGGAATTTGTACCTTAGATCACCCCTCTCCATACAAAGGGGCATCCTCGGGTGGCACTGTGGGAGACATCATTGTCCATAGATGTCAACGATCCTCCTGAATTTGACTACGACAAAAGTTTTCATGTCAAGATGGTATCGTATCTTACAACCATTGCACTTTGATCAAAACTATCGAAGACCCATTCCTCCATAAGTGTCTCTGTAAAAAATGCTTAGACGGGAAGGTCCCAACCAGTACATATGCGTACCATGCGCAGCTATATGCCATACCAAGTTTACACATATGGGTACCAAATTCCACCTATTGTCAAAGAAAAAATGCCCTGAGGGCATTAGCAGTCATCGTCAACAACCGTCAATGTCACTACCATATCAATGATACAGACAAAACATATATCTGTCAGTTTTATTTAACTAGCCATAGCATCATGAGCATGGAACATGCCCGCCTCGTTGAAAATTTGTATATGTATTGTAAATTGTATTTGCTTATAAGGATCCCTTAGGCCATGGCCATTCTTGGAAACGGTGCAGGGTGTTTTCAATTCCAAGGCTTCACGCAAGTCTCTCTCTCTCTCTATGCACGATACATAAAATAAACTATAACGTATTTCGGCTATATAGTTCTTCCTAGACCTCACACATTAGGGGGAAACTGTTAACACTGGAAAATCGTACAGCAGAAGATGGAATTAATTAATGTCAAGCCAAATGATTTACAGGGCTGTAAAACATTACAGAATATGGAAAGTATTTAAAAATATCTAAGGTCTGAGGAAAGTCAAATTTGAACTAGTCCTAAATGCTATTTGCATGCATACCTTTGTGAAGAGCGCCTTTTGCGCGCCTTTTTTCCCGATATGTGCGCATTCCTGAGAGTGGAAAAATGTCACTATCTGGGACCACACAAAGCAAAGGACAAGTGATGCCTTACATCAAGCCACCTAAGAACATCCACCAACGCCTCCTTAGACACTATGTGAGCACACAATGGAATATTTGGAGCACACAAAGGAATCATACCCCTCTCTTGGGTCACCATCCTCCATGTACCAAGAGAGGGAAGGGAGGATTTGAAATATCCTATATAAGACCACTATGAGATGAAGAATGGGTGATCACATTGTTATGTTGGCCAGAATTGCCCAAGCAATACCAGTAGTGTGTGACTCAGAGTTGAAGATAGAGGGGACGTAATTGTTGGCCACCCAACAAGTTTAGTCCACACAATAGAGAGAGAGGGATACTGCACTGAGGCAATCTTGGGATAAAAACATCCTTGCATCGGGACATAGAACCATTGTCTAGGGGCCCTTTGGCAAGAGGGTAAAGTTTCACTCTTCTTACTACTAGCGCTCAATAAGAGGGGCCTAAAGTCACCGTTTGCATTATTGTTGTTGTTTGACTCGTTCAGAGCTTCTGTATATTTATGTTTAGTTTTAGTTTACACTTGCATGCTTTTTCCTCTATATAGTATGCTTCTTGACTCTACTTCTTTCTTCCTGTTACCAATAGCTTAACGGGGTAAACCACACCCCTTACGCTGGTGTGATTTTGTACATACATGCACCAAACAAACTACAACACTCCCCATGAGGTATCATTGTTCCTTGATGGCGTCTCAGAAATATATCCAAGTGGGTGCGGCTGAGAACAGGGAGGATTCCCCCTCTTCCTTTTTCTCACAGTATGTTTCCCACCAGTCCTTGACATGGGGGACGACTTTGAGGAGTCAAAAAGTAGTATTTTCTTGATTGGAAAAGTCATGGACCGAAAAATATCCCTCGAATAGATTTAACCATCTCTCTACATTGTTCAGATCTATTTGGCCCTCAAATATGGGATTGTCGAAGTTAACTTGTACATTAAAAGGAGTGGCGCCTCCTAAGTGGCTGCTGTATGAAGATGTGTTGCCGGTGGGTAGCCGTTGAAGGATCTGGGCAAAGTTATCCATCATCGCATTCCTCTGTTTCTCGAGGGCTTCCTCAAGAAATATTTTGATAGGATCTTGTGCTCCCTCGTCCTTATTTTCCTCCACTATGGGAGGCCATCGGGGTTTGCGAGGCTGATCTTGCAAAGTTTCAACCAGATCGAGCCCTAACTCCTTATACCGCGATCTCGTTGGGGACACGCAAAGAAAGATCGAGAAAGAGCAGACCTATCTGATACCATTGATCCATATTTATGCAATAACACAATAGATTATAGAAATAAACTTAAACACAGATATGCAACATAAAATATACTTCATTTCATTAATATCAAATAACTGAAATAAGCTTACAGACATAATGGAAATAAACTAGCTCAGACGATGGTCGTTTATCTCTAAGAAGAGATGTGGCGGCTACATGCCTCTGAATTGTGTTACAATGAGGTTAAAGGGATTTTTTTTAATGAACAACATGGGAAAACCCTAAACATCCAAAAACCTAACCCTAGGAGATGAAACACCAAAACTATGGGTCTTGTTTGGGTAAATTGGTACATCAACTTCCCGTGGACGTAACTTTGGCATACGATCTCCGTTTGACGCGCACAATACCTCATTAGAAATATATATATGAGGACTAAAACTTTCAGGAACCAACATTAGTCAAGGAGCCATAATGGTCTCATATTTCCCAAAAAACGTTATTTAGGGCCTCAAAATAGCTCCGAAAGTTCAGGACCTGAAAAATTGCCAAAAATAGTAAACTGTGCTACAATTAAGGAAACTGAAAGAAACAATGGTGGGAGTCCAAGTGGAATAGGTGGGTGGCCACCAATATCCACCTGGATCAACAATGCCCATACTATCCCCTTCCTTGCGGGACATGAGAAAAAGAGGATGACTGTCCAACATAGAGGAAGTCAACACACTAGTACAAAATGACTAATTAGTTACTAAAAAAATGACTAAAATTTTCATATAAATGACCATTTTTCAGTTAGTGACCAATAGTGGCTAATTTACAATATCTTATAACGCGACCAACTTTTAGTCATATTTAGCTTAGTCATTAGTTGGTTATCTCAAATTTATCATCTAGTATTATATTTAGTCATAAATTTTGTTATTAATTTAATAATTGATTTACTCATTAATTGGCACAATTAATGACCATATAAATATGACCAAAACTTGGCTGTATTATAATATACTATAAATTAGTTACTAATAGTCATATGTATGCAAATTTTAGTCATCATTTAAAACCGATTAATGATCAAAGAAATATGACTAAATTTCAATTGTGTTATAAGATAATGTAAATTAGCTACTAATAGTCGTATATATATGCAAAATTTAGTCATCATTTGTAATAAAAAAATATCATTTATTGCAGTTATTTATCTTTTTTTGGTGCTTTCATACTAATTATATAAATGATTGATTTAGTGGTTTATATTCATTTCAATTACTTTAATTAATAATCATTATAAACAATTAATTTAGTCATTGTATATTCATTTTATTTGTGTTCATCATTAATCAATAAAAAATATTAATCTAATAGTTTTAGATTGGTTTTATGTGTTCATTATTAATCAACACAAATTAGTTTGTATGATTTCGCGACTAAATTAAAAAAAATGTCATACAATGTGCATGTTCATCAAATATGAAAAAACAAAGTTACCTATGTTAATAACAATATTAAATAATATCAAATAAAATTATAAATAATCTCAACCACATAAATTATTTTATATGAAATGCCAACTATTACAATATGAGTTCCCAACTTAATATTGGTTGGACTACAATTTACACATGAAATATTGTTTCATCACTTCAAAACATTATCATTGTGTTGCCAAGGAATTGCAAGGGAATTCACCAACACTAAAACCTGACCATCCGTTTCTATGTGTGTGTCTCATGCAGGATATTGATTTAAGGGTATCACTATACCAATTCTCTTCTCTCTCTCTTTCTGCATTTGTCGCTCCAGTGTTAATGTTCTTCTCTTTCTTCAATTCCTGCTTCTTACCATCAATAATGAGTTCCTCTTCTAAAAATGAGAGAAGCTACAATGCAGAGTATAATACATGAAAGACAATGAACTTTGGAATATAAACTAAAGTAGACTATAAAGGATTTATACAACATATACCTCAACATCAGCAACGTCGATACCATTTTTCCCCAAAAAGCAAGAAACTCGAACAAGTTTTCTTCAATTGGGCGATAATGGCCATTATGTTCCCAGATGACCTGTATAAACAAATCAAATAAAATGTCGCCATAGAAAAGAACACCTTAGGAACTTAGTATTCAACCTTTAGGAAAATCTTAGGCACAATCATGCCAACTAAGTTACATGATAAAAATCTCAGGTTTCTTATAACTTGTGAAAACAAATTTAAATAAAAAGACAACTTATAATAGATAATGTATGACATTTGATTGGAAAATTGCATCATAGAAGAAAAAATTTCTCCTATGTGTACCCATAAATGTGGGTGGGTAAATAATGATTAATTGGTTGCATCTTGGTCTTGCCTCTCCTTTGTGAGTCTAAAAAATAAAAATAAGTCCATCCTTAACTAGTTTTACTCCATAGTATCCTTTTTGCATGTTATATCCATATATGCACCAAAAATGTCAGATATGTTAAAAAAATTAAATTTTGGAATTATTTTTAAAACTATGTCATTTACACCCCCTTCCAATGTATCTGACTAAATGTACCCCCTTGATTTTCTTCTTTCATATTCATTTACAACCTAAAAAATATTTGTTTCAAAAACCAAGACAACCCCAATATCTTTAGATCATAACACTCATCCATATTTTCCAGAAACCATAGGAACTAATACTCTCTTACAATCGACCCACTAGTCTTAATATATATTTTTTCTTCAGCCAATCTTGATGCACATAAAGTGATATTCTATTAGTTGGTCAACAAGTTTCAATTAAAAGCGACAATTCCATCATTTTTAATGAAATGTCTCCATGCAACCTTTTATTGCTTGCTCTGACAAAGAAACTCTTGCATTATTATACCATAGATCATGTTTCACGTGCCATAGAAAATATGAAGTGCAAAATATTATGATTAAGATAGAAAAATATAGAGCTAATAATACTGCAAATGTATAATGAAGCAAAAGTGGTAAGAAAGAAAGAAATTTTCTAAGGGAAACATTTTGAATGTTGAAGTGACATGAATAATTGAAATAGGAAGGTTTGGTGGCTATGGATTTGTTTCTTACTCATCAAAAGCTTATGACAAGAAAATGATTTCTGCATTCAATAATGTGGTGTTGGAAGGAAAGCTGACGAGAGTTAATGTGGCATGAAGAATCCATGGTATATGTTGAATTTTGGAAAGTAGAACTAATATACCTAACTATATAAGGTTATTGTTTGGATGATGAAATATGCTCTAGAAATTTTGGAACACAAGCTCATATGAATTTGAACTGAGAGCTTTTAAGACCATGATTATGATGTTTCATACATCAAAATATTGTGTTACATCTCGACACAATATTACTTCATTTCTTGTTGAATACATTACCCCTATTGTCAAGGAAACTCACAAGGATGGACATGTATTTTCTTTCTATACCATATCTGAGTATGAATCATGGAGAATGTCCAAGCGGATTAACATCAAGATGGACCATGAAGTACTAAAAGGATTTCAATACAAGTAATTCCGAAGAGGAAAAAGGATAACATTGCAATTCACATACAAAATGGCATTGTTGAAAAGGACGTTGGTAATGAGGTGTTATGTAAACAAAACATCACAGGCTTAAAATAAATGAAACCCCATGATTGTCTTAAGGATATTACTTGTAATGTAGATAAAATTTGTCAAAAGGGTATTCTAGATCAGATCCTTGAGGAAAAGCTTAAATAGACTTCTTACAAACCTAGAATTATTTGATGAAGAATATAATCATGGAACTGAAAAGAAACATTTTCAGGGAATAAAGTGTAACAATATCCATGACATGTACTTGAATCAAGAATCACATTTTGCCCACAACGAATGCAGATCATATTCTATGTATTTTGAATAGGGTCATATCTATGACAGGTATGACACTTAGAAGGATTGCTTTGTTGATAATCAAATGGATGAGTTGCAATATGAGTACGATATAGAGGAAAATGGGTTTGAATTTGATCCTCCCATACTCTTGTTGCAGAGAAATTTTCATCATCTGCAATATGTTCTGCACTATGCAATGCAAATGATGTGAAGGGAAAAACATGATAAGGAAAAAATAGAGAGAACATGTAGACAACATATAATGCAAGAGAAAAATGCAAGGAAGAAAAACACACAGGAGAAGCAAGATGTACCAGGGAAAAAAAAATAGAGGAAAAAGATGATTTGGAAGTAGAAGGAAGAGAAGAAAATATCCCTAAGCTAGGATTTCTAGTTGGGAAGATATTCCCTATGATTTAATGAGGTTTGGGTCATGTGCCTATGTTTTACTAGCTAGTGAAGGCTCAATGGAGATTTGAATCAGTTAGTGCTTGATGAGTAAGCTGATACACCACTAAGTTCTTTCTATATAAGTTTATAAACCACTTATTTCTTGTTGAATGGGTTGATAAACTACTCGGGTGCTTATTGGAAGGCTGATAAACCACTAGGAAGACAAGCTAAGCCAATGTGGTGCTTGCTAAAAAGAGTTGATAACCCACTAAGTGATTGATAAGGAATTTGATAATCCACTTAGTGCATGTTAAGTAAGTTGAAAAAACACCTGGACAATGGACTATAGACTCTTGCAATGCTTGCCTATCAAATCCAACTAATAAACTACCTATACAGTGTATTCAATATCATAGAATTGAGCATTGCGTCAACTGAGCCTTGGGTGAATCTCTGAGATTTATTTTAGAGAGGAAGAGAGTGTGACAACCCCAAGCTAATTCCCCCTTTATTATAAATATTCTATGTATTTTTATCATGATTATACAAAAAAAATAGGGGGCTGAAAATTGGGACATAGATTCCAAAGCTTGGGGAGGCAATTTCTTGGGATTATATTGAAACTTAATTGTTTATGAAAATGATGGAAGGTTGATAGGTGTGTGATTAAATGGATTGGTTATGCCATTAATCCAGCCGAAGAAAAATGACAAGGAACCATGCTTGCCTTGAATAAATCTACAAGGAAAAAAAGACAAAATTAAATGAGAGATAGGTTGCATTGGCATTTGGAAAACAAAGAATTTAACCAACCAGAAATGGGGTTAAAGGAAGTGTTGACACGTAGCATTCCCCACTAATTCATAATGTAGAACCACAATGGATGAGAAGGAAGGGTGACAACATGGTATTCCCATGCAATAAAATACAATTGCAACAAATTGAGAAAAAAACAAGATTTTTTCGGGGAAGGGGGACAACACTCCACGCACGGAAGAACATAGAGTATTGTCAAGAGAGCATCACACGCACTGGGAGCAAGAGAACATATACACATGGAGATTACACTTCATGTAGATAGAACAAAGGGTAGTGGCAAGAGATCACTCATACACAGGGAGGAGGAGGGAATTAAAAAGCAATAGTGAAAATAGAGACAACACAAGAGTAAGTAGCTGAGAAAGAACGTGAGAATATAAATATATGATACTAACATACCACGGGGAAGAAGATACACTATTCAGTTGAGCATTAGGATGTAGAAGAATAAATCTCAAGTGAGGACAATAGTCTCTAGAATCCCTGTAAGTCTGGAGGGTGGAGATGGTTTTCTCTAGATTCCCTTGACAACTTGGGTGGAGGCCTGGTCCTTGGATTCTTGGTAGGAGAATTCAGCTTTAGCTTCCCTCTAATTGTTTTCTTGTTTTATTTATTACAAAGAGATCTTGATTCCCTTGTTTCTTATAGGGTGGAGGCACAACATATGGATTCCCTTGTTGTTTAGAGGGTGGAGGCAGAACCTCTAGATTCCCTTATTACTTATAGGGTGGTGATCAGGTGATCATGTCCTAATTGGAAAAATGCTCAAAATTTTATTGGTTTAGAATTGGTTCAAACTAGAACTATAGGGAAGGTCTTGTCAAAAATATCCTGTAGCCGTGAATGGCACTGAAAACCGATGCTGTATGAGGAAGATATTCAACTTTGAAGTTTCTCAATTTTAGGCAAAAAGCCCAATTTGACTCAGTTTGAATTTAATAAAAAATTATTAAAAAAAATATTCCACAGAATATTTTGGGAATATTCTGCAGAATATTTCGGGCAGACCAATGAGTGGGCGCCACGTGGCCTGTCCAGAGGCTGCCACGTGGCCGCAAGAAGTCAAACAGTGGTCGAATGGTTTGTGTAAAAATTATATGGCATTAGGCGGGTTTGAACTTGGGTCAGGGCCCTGCTAGCCGGGTGGCCCAACCAGGCGAGCTATCAGAAGTTATTAACTATAAAGGGTGAGAACTTCTATTTGAAGTTTGATTTAAAAATGGGCGGGCCCGTAAGGGGGCCAGCCTCTAAGGGCCAACCCCCTCTGCAATGGAACCATAGGCGGAAAACCAAGAGCTAAATCCTGGCGGGAACTACGATGCAGATAACGCGCGGTTAATATTAAGTCCTATGATAAGGTTGAACAACATAATGTGAAGGTTACTGTGATAACTCATATCACAGTTTTTAATAACCGTAATGCTATACATTCCCGCCGACGGTTAGGCGGAGGTCCATGTGACCCCGCCAACCATAACTTTTAATATAACCTTATCCATATCGGAAATTATGGTGGAGAGTCCCAAATATGGCGCGGGTCCCTAAATTAACATTTCTAACTGCAGTTCCATCAGATTTGGTGGAGGATTTCTAGCCCTAATTGGGAAAAAGTTGTTCTGATCATAACTTTGGCTAGGAGAGTCCATTTGGAGCGATTTTGTTTTTGTTTTTGGGTATTTGGAGCATTCCAAAGCCACTGGAGTAGGTTGCAGAGCCATTAGAGCATTTATTCAGGTGTTTTATTAGCGAGAGGGCTTGAAGAGCCACTAGGGCTTGGGGATTGGAGAGCTGTATTGGATTATAGTTATACATTGGAGGTGAAATTATAGTCATTTCTTACTGTTTTCTGCACTCTGAACTCATTTCTGTAGCTATTTTCACATGTTTAGGATTTCTACACATTGTATAACCATTTTCTGAGCATAATAAGAGCAAGGACATTCCTATTTGGGGGCCTTGGACCCGGCAAATGTAGCCTAGGAGGGGTGAATTGCCTTATCATATGCTGAGTTATATTCTGTGATTTATTTGCTGCTTATTTTCAGAGTTAAATATGTTAAACAGTGAAAAGAAATAAGCCTCCTACATACAAAAAGACTCATAAACTCATCAAAGTCACTTTGTTCCAATTGCAAAACACATTAAAAATCTTGCATACATAAGTTTATGGATAATGAATACCTTGCACCAGCAAACAAGTAGTTTCATTTCCAGATCATTAGTGTTTACTTCTATTATTTCTTTAGGCAGAGTCTGTAAAGGGCCAGAAAGCTTCGGGATCTCATCCTTTCTTTAAAGGTGACATATCCTGTAAATGCCCCTATAGTCCATCTCTATATTAGAAATAAGAAGTTCTCACATTTCAGATCAGATTGGTATCAGAGCATAGGTTTGAACATAGACTTGAGCTCAAAAGTTTTGAATTGTGTGCAAAGAAATATTTTACTGTTTTGCAAATTTGATGCTTACTAGGCTTAAACTTAAAAGAGGGGAAGGACAATTGGTTAGAGCACAAGATAATCCTAAACCAAGGAGGGCCAGGGTGCCATTATCTCCACCTTCTATCTCACCCTCAATAGCCTTAGAAGCAGCGACAAGCATGTCTTCAAGAGAAGAAGAAGCTCATGAAGAAATGGATCCCAAGGAACAAGAAAGGGTTTTTCGGAAAGCTTTCTTTGATATGACTGAAATGGTAAGGATCCTCTATCAAGAAAGAAATGATATGATTGTTGGAGAAGGATCTAAAAACCAAAGAGAAGGAGGAGATTCTTCAGGTGGAAATAAGGACAAGGATAAGTCAAAGAAAGGGATTGGAGGAAATGGTGATCCTTCATCTCCATCGCCATCCTCTTCCTCAACATCATCTTCTTCAATTTCAGTAAATCAGTCACATAAGTAAAAAACAACTGGTAAAAATCCTTTTCTAAAGCTTGATGTCAAATTTGAATTGCCAATGTTTAATGGTGAAGTGAATGCAGAGAAATTAGATAATTGGATCAGACAAATGGAAGTCTATTTAAGATTCAAAATCTGCATAATGACGACACTAAAATTCAGCTAGCCTCATTAAGGATGGAAGGAGCAACTTTGGTATGGTGGGAAGACAAGACCAAGGAGGAAATCAAGAAACATGGTAAGCTTACTTTATGATGGGTTGAATTTATTTCCGCAATCAAGAAACAATTTTATCCTCTTGCCCACCTTCAAAAGACTATAATGAACTGGAAAAACTTTAGACAACTTAAGGGACAGAATGTGCAAGACTATACCCAGGAATTTAGGAGAAGAGCACTCTTACTTGGGGTATATTTACAAAGCCAAGACACTTTGTTGAAGTATATAGGTGGATTGCATAGTTACCTTAAACACACTATTCTTATGTTTAATCCTACTAGTCTAGACAAAGTTTGTGTACAAGATACGCATTTAGAGGCTAGAGGGAAAAACACTTTTGATGCATTAAATGAGGATAGTGATTTTAAAAGCAAAGGAAGAAAAAGGATTGCAAATTCTAGAAATGAAAAAGGAAAATTCTTTTGCAAGAACTGTTCAAAAACAAGCCATGATGAAGATCATTGTTGGAAGCTTCATCCTGAGCTGAAACTAGAGAAATATAAAAACAAATACAAGAACAAAGAAAAGGGGAAAACTGTAGCAATTGTTGAACATGATTTAGGGTCTGAATCAGGTGATGAGACAAAAAGTATCACCATGGTATTAAAGAACATAAAGGGAAAAGAGGTTGTACAAAACACAAATCCCAGTTCTAGCTCATTAAACTGTCACAAAGAAACTCAAGATGAAAAGAGGAGGATAGAGATATTTCATGTGAGGATAATCTCAAACCACACAAAGATAAACACACTTTTTGATAGTGGGTTTCAAGCTAATCTCATTTCAAAATACTTGGTCAAACAGCTGAAACTTGAGACAATTCCACATCCAAAGCCTTATCCACTTGGGTCAATATGCAAGGATGCAAACTTACAAGTCTCGAAGAACTGCATCTTGCACTTCGCCATAACATCTCATTATGTTGATTGGGTTGAACTGGATGTAGTACCGCTTGAAATTATAGATGTTGTGTTAGGTAGTCCATATTTATATGACAGAAAGGCCATCTTCCATTGCCATGAGAATAAGTATCACTTGTTCAAGGATGGAAAAGAGTACATTGTAAGAGCCCATAAGAAGAAGCTAGAATCTTCTTTAGTCCATGCAGGTCAATTGAAAAGGATAGTTAATGCAAGTCAAAATTTGACTTTGTTGATGTTGAAATGACAAGATTTTGTACATTTTACTTTTCATGATATTGCTAATGATATGTCTCAATCTGATAACAGTTCGTCTTTGAAAGAAGATGACATTATGTTGCACAAGGTACCTTTGGTGTCGATTGGTGCAGAGGACGAAGTGTCAGTGCAAAGCAGTGAAAAAATCCATGAGGTGGAAAGGCATGCAAGAAAAGAGGGCACACAGTTCAGCATGGGTCAGTGTTGGTTTCAGAATGGTAGATTTTTATGGCGAGAAAACTTGGTTGGGATTCGGCACAAGTGCATGGCTCACACAACAAAATTATCCATGTGAACAGTTGGCAAGGTGAATCTCATTTTCAGTCTTCTTTGAAGTTTGATCATTGTAGAAACAATTTGTTTTCTGCAAAATATAGTTGTTATTCTGCAAATTTTAAGAATTTGCATCATGACTCAGTTAATGTTAGCAACGGTCGGTCAGTGGATTCAAGGAACAATTTATCATTTTATGAAAAGCTCAATTTGATGAAGTCGGGAAGATTTCAGTGGTTCAAAGTTGGAAGAGTGGAGAATCAGTCTCCTCATCTTCATTTTCTGTAATCAGAGAGCTTTTGTGGGTCCAAAAGCTTCCCATTTGGGAGGTGTGATAAGGTGATCATGTCCTAATTGAAAAAATGCTCAATTTTGTTTTTTGCTTAGAATTGGTTCAAACTAGAACAACATGGAAGGTCTCGTCAAAATGATCTTGTAGCTGCGAATGGCACTGAAAACCGATGCTGTATGAGGAAGATATTCAACTTTGAAGTTTCTCAATTTCAGGCAAAAAGCCCAATTTGACTCAGTTTGACTTTAATAAAAAATTATTTAAAAAAAAAATTCCACAGAATATTCTGGAAATATTCCACAGAATATTCTACGGAATATTTCAGGCGGACCAATGAGTGGGCGCCACGTGGCCTGTCCGGAGGCCGCCACGTGGCCCCAAGAAATCAAACATCGGTCGAATGGTTTGTGTAAAAATTATATGGCATCAGGCGGGTTCGAACCCGGGTCGGGGCCCTGCCAGCTGGGCAACCCGACCAGGCGAGCTATCAGAAGTTCTTAACTATAAAGGGCGAGAAATTCTATTTTAAGTTTGATTTAAAAATGGGCGGGCCCGTAAGGGGGCCAACCCCCTTTGCAATGGAACCATAAGCGGAAAACCAAGAGCTAACTCCCGACAAGAACTTCGATGCAGATAACGTGTAGTTAATATTAAGTCATATGATAAGGTTGAACAACACAATGCGTAGGTTACGGTGATAACTCATATCACGGTTTTTAATAATATACATTCCTGCCGACGGTTAGGTGGAGGTCCATGTGACCCCGCCAACCATAAATTTTAATATAACCTTATCTGTAGCGAAAATTATGGCGGAGAGTCCCAAATATGGCACGGGTCCTTAAATTAACGTTGCTAACTGCAGTTCCACCAGATTTGGTGGAGGATTTCTAGCCCTAATTGGGCAAAAGTTGTTATGATCATAACTTTGGCTAGGAGAGTCCATTTGGAGCAATTTTTTTTGTTTTTTGTTTTTGGGTATTTAAAGCATTCCAGAGCCACTAGAGTAGGTTGCAAAGCCATTAGAGCATTTCTTCAAATATTTTTTTTTATTTTTTATTATTATTATTTTTTTTTTAAAATTTAATTTAATTTTTTATTTATTTATATTTATATTTATATTTTTTATTTTTTAAATCAGTGAGAGATCTTGAAGAGCCATTAGGGCTTGGGGATTGGAGAGCTGTATTGGATTATAGTTATCCATTACAGGTGAAACTATAGTCATTTCTTACTATTTTCTGCACTTTGAACTCATTTCTGCAGCTATTTTTGCCTGTTTAGGATTTCTACACATTGTATAACCATTTTCTGAGCATAATAAGAGCAAGGACATGCCCATTTGGGGGCCTTGGACCCGGAATATGTAGCCCAGGAGGGGTGAACTGCCTTATCATATGCTAAGTTACATTCTGTGATTTATTTGCTGCTTATTTTTAGAGTTAAATATGTTAAACAGTAAAATGAAATAAGCCTCCTACATACAAAAATACCAATAAACTCATCAAAATCACTTTGCTCCAATTGAAAAACACATTAAAAAGCTTGCATACATAAGTTTATGGATAATGAATACCTTGCACCAACAAACAAGTAGTTTCAGTTCTAGATCATTAGTGTTTACTTCTATTATTTCTTTAGGCAAAGTCTGTAAAGGGCCAGAAAGCTTCGGGATCTCATCCTTTCTTTAAAGGTGACATATCCTGTAAATGCCCCTATAGTCCATCTCTGTATTAGAAATAAGAAGTTCTCACATTTCAGATCAGGTGGAGGCATAACCTATGGATTCCCTTATTGATTAGAGGGTGGGGGAATAGACTCTATACTCCCTTGCTGATTATAGAGAGTGGAGGCAAAGACTATGGATTCCCTTGTTGATGTAAGGGTGGAGGCATAACCTCTAGGCTCCCTTGCTGATTAGAGTGTGGAGGAAAAGAATTTGGATTCCCTTGCTGCTTTGAGGATGGAGGTATAGCCTCTAGATTCCCTCATTGAATTGAAGGATGGAGGTGGT
The DNA here is from genome assembly GCA_034641835.2 of Pinus albicaulis. Taxonomy (NCBI): domain Eukaryota; kingdom Viridiplantae; phylum Streptophyta; class Pinopsida; order Pinales; family Pinaceae; genus Pinus; species Pinus albicaulis. The sequence continues at coordinate 73,533,858 of CM076572.1, read as the reverse complement.
GGACCTCTCGATTCCATAAGAAATACTAACTACATGAGATAGCTGGTGGGTGGAGGTGGATGCTCCTCTAGAGTCCCTGTTTCAGTTGAGAGATTTGGTTGATCCCTAGCACTCATCCTTAAGCTCTAGAATCTGGCTCGAGGGTGAATACTACAAGAAGGACTTGGTTGCAGTGTGTCTAATGTTGGGTGGAGAGTTGAAGTCGCAATCTCAGTTGCCTCATTCAATTTATCAAATATAAGTGCTTGTTGAAGTCTCTTGTGTTCTTAATGCTTTTTTCTTGTTCAATACATTGCTTTATCATAGTTTTTAATGTTGAAGAATGAGGTATTCCTTCCTTAATGAACATTGTTGTTTATAGACATTGACATGGAATGGGTTAAGTTTCCCATGTTGTCCTTGGGTCAGTATTGATACGAATTTAATGTGTTATTTTGATGCATGAATTACTTGCGAATTGTGTTTGGTTGCTTACTCAAACAATATTGGATTTTATGTGTTTCCTTAGTAAATGGAAGACTCATTTTCTATTCATTATTGGCCAAGAAAACTATAGCTTAGTGGGATGTTATTATTCAAAGTTTATCTAAAGGGCCATATTTAAAATGGAAGGGAAGACTTGAGTGGATGTGTTATGGAGTTGAAAGGAATGGTTGTTTTAGCCCTATCTAAATATTACTGAGGTTAGGAGAGATAGGCAGGACACACACACACACACACACACACACACACACACACACACACACACATATATGTATATTTATGATGAACATATATCTTAGTCACACATTCACTGACTGAGTTGGGCCAAAGAAGTTCATGCCTAGAAGGGATAGCTCAAAAGGGCTTCCACACACACACACACACATATATGTATGTGTGTGTGTGTGTGTCCATGAAATGAGTATCGAAGGCATGGCCATGGATTCCTCATAAGTGCATTATCATCTGCTGAGTGATAAGCAAGAAGCCCTTGTAAAGCTACCAGATCCATCCATGAATTGAGTATTGATGGCATGACTATGGATTCCTTGTAAGTGCATTATCATCTACCAAGCGCTTAGAGAGAAGCCCTTGTAAAACCACTAGATCCAATCCTTTCGTTTCCTTATACATATATGGAAGGAGTGGGGGTTGAGTCGAAGGAACCGATCTTCATGTTGAATAAGCCTATATAACGGAGTGTTGTGACCAAATTCCTAGGGCTAAGAAGGTTCATTTCATGTATAAATTCCTATGTTGTAGAGGCAAAATTTAGAGCTCAGAGGAATAGGAAGATGCTGAGCTTATGCGTCGCGAAAAAAAATATATGCCCATGGGCATAGGTGGGAGAAATCCTGTCTGTTGGATGTCCTACCTCTAAATTCTCCCAGGTGTCTTGGGTCCATCGAAAGTATGCAAAATGGGTACTCATTGGATGAGGAATTAAAATTTTCATCTAACAAGTACTCTCGCTCAAAATTTGAGTAAAAACTTTGGGAGATAAGTTGAAAATACGAGTTGAAAAAGTAGTTTGTTTCTTTTTTCCCTCTAAAATTTGATGATGTAATCTAATCTTATTTAATTATTTTTACTATTATTTTATAATTTCCTTAGGAGGCCCATTTTAGATCTCAAAATTCCTCTAATGACCATGAAGAAAGGAGAGAAAAATACCATATGCCAGAGGAGTTTAGGAAAGCTAAGCCTCCTACATTTGATGGTGAAGTGAAGAAATATAAAGATGTTGAGGCATGGATTTTTGGAATGAAGAAGTTCTTTATGATTCATAGCTACTCGGAGAATATAAAAGCTAGGATAACCACCTTTAGCTTGAAGGGTAAAGCTAACATCTGGTGGGAGGATCTAAGGAATGTAAAAGGTATAAAAGAAGAAGATTTATCTTGGGATGAATTTGAGAGATATTTTAGGGACAAGTATCTATGTGAGAGATACTTTGACAACAAGGCTAATGAGTTCTACGAGCTCAGATTGGGCCAAATGATATATGAGGATTATACTGCCAAATTCTTAGAGATGCTAAGGTATGTCCCATACTTTAAGGAAGAAAATAAAAGATTTAGAGGTATGTTAGTGGACTGCCATAATCCTTCAAGGATAGAATCGAGTTCGACGAGCCTAAGACATTGAAAGATGTAATTCAGACGCTGAAGCATTTTTCTGAAAAAGAAAAGTGCAAACCATAATTCAAGAGGGATTGGAGGGTGAAAAGCAACTTGAAATATAAAGAACACATGCATAAGAATGTTCGAAATCCAAAACCCTAGGAAAGAGATATCATAGATCAATAAATGGTCAAAGTTGACCTTAATATAGAGGCAATGCAATAGAAATAGGTTGTGTTTATCAACCTATGGGAGGACAGAGTAAGAGCGACATAAGAAGCCATTGAGGTGTTATAATTGTGGAGGAAATCACCACAAATTATATTTTCCACAACAGAAGGGTGTAGGGCCATGAATATACAATGCAAAAGAATCTTGTACCATGGGGGAAATAGCGCAGATTATACCCAAGTTACACACAGTTGTGGACAATAGGCAGACCAACCATCAGGCTTCTATAATTGAAATGGAAGGTAAGTTATTTATTTGAATTGTTTCTATTTTAATTGACATGAGATCTAATTACAACTATATTACTCCTAAAACTGTGGATCAATGCCAACTAGTTAAAGAGATGCATGCAAAATCATGGATAGTTCAATTAGCAACCAAAACCAAAAGAAGGGTAAGCCAATGGGTGAAATCATGTGAATTTGAACTCAATGGTATGCCAACAACAACAAATATTAATTTGCTTCCTTTGGGTGCATATGATATGTTGTTAGGCACGGATTGGTTGTATACACATCAGACATAAGTATATTGTTATGAGAAGGCTTTTGAATGCCTTAATGAAGTTGGAGAGAGAAGAATGTTACCGGGAAAAATAAATCCTACTTTAGTGAGAATGATCACAACTATGCAAGCTAAGTGTAGCCATAGAAAAGGGTGTCTTCTATTCGATGTGCATATTTCCAAAGATGTTGAAGCTAATAAAATTGCAAGGAAAGAAGACAAAGAGGTCCTAAATATATATTCTATTTTGCAGAAGTACCATGATGCGTTTCCTCCACACATTCCTAGATTTCCTCCCCATATAGAGGTTGACTTTTACATTGAGTTGATGCCATGAGAAACACTAACATCTGAGGCACCATATAGGGTGAGCAATCTTGATTTGGTTGAATTGAAATTATAGCTGAAGGATATGCTTGAAAAGGGTTACATAAGACCAAGTGTTTCCTTGTGGGGGGATTCTTCTTGTTCATAAACAAAAAGGAGAACACACTTAGACTATGCATTGATCACATGCAATTAAATAAGGTGACCATAAAAAAAAATATCCCTTTCCATGGATTTATGATCTCTTTGATCAATTAAGAGGATCAAAAGTATTCTCCAAGATCAATTTGAGATAAGGATACCATCTAGTGTGCATCAAGGATGAGGATATCCATAAGACAACCTTTAGAAGTAGGTATGGGCATTACGAGTTCATGGTGGTGCCATTTGGGATTGCTAATGGTCCTGCAACCTTCATGTTCTTGATGAACAATGTGTTATGCCCTTAATTGGAAAAGTTTTGATATTTTTTGTTGATGAGATCTTGGTCTATTCCAAGACTAAGGAGGAACATGAAGAGAATTTAGCCATAGTGTTACAATTACTAAGGGAACATAAAATTTATGCAAAGCTTAATATATGTCATTTATTTCAATCACATATCCATTATTTGGGGCATATTGTCTCAAAATATGGAGTGGAAGATGATCCTGAGAAGATCAAGGCTATTATGGAATGGCCAGCACCTAAGAATCTGGCCGAAGTTAGGTCCTTCATGGGATTTGCAGGCTACTATAGGAGATTCATTAAAAAATTCCTCAAGATTGATTATCCACTTAATGCCTTGCAAATGAAGGGAAAGAATTTTGAGTGGACAATTGATTGTGCAACAAGCTTTGATAAGCTAAAGAATTTGTTAACCAATGCACCAGAATAACAATCCTTAAAAGGATTTTAAGGTATGTTTTGGAAAATGTAACTAGTTTTGGTCTTCATTATTGTCATTGAACTCATGTAATTATGTATATATTATGTTAAAAGAAAAAGAAGGAAGAAAAATATTATTTTGAAAGCATGGGTTTCATGCTCTTAGGATTTTTCTAGCCAAAAGAATAATTTTCTTAAGTTAAGAGAGTTTTTATCATTTGTCTAAGACCCTATTGGGCAAGTTGTAACATGTAAAAGATATTATTTTAATGTCTACAAAGTCAAAAATACCTTCAAGAATAAATCATCTCTGCGAGTGAAAATTTGGCCTAGAAGAGGCTATTCGATCTCCTCATATGTGTATATATAGAAGCAAATTCAACCTCATTTGACATACATTTGATCCACACAAGAAAATTTTGATTTGAAGCAAATAAATAGAAGGAAGCAAGAGATAAGGTTTATAAGAAAGAAGTATCTCAAGGAGGAACCAAAATTATGATTTTTATACACATTTCTGCCCACATGTGCGAAGGAATTAAGGTTTTTGAATAGATTACAGGACCGAAAAGTTGCAGGCTGAAGTTGCAAACTTGGATAGAAGGTTGAGACTTTGATTTGGTCAAGTTTTACTTTTGTTGACTCAGAAGACCTTGATTTTATTAAGGGGGGATTTTTGAAGGCTAACACGTGCAAGAAGGCTAGGGTTTCTGCTATTCCTAGAGGCCAAAGTTACAAGTCTAAAGTATAAGGCCAAAATTTTGAAGTGGAGGAGATTCGAAGAGGTTTCACCTTTGTGGACTTCGTCAATATTTGACTTGTTTGAAAGTGATTCTTGGAGAGATGATTTTGTGTTTGGAGGAGGTCTTGACTTTGGTCTTGGGGTCTTGGATTTCTCTTTTGAACTGATTTTATAATAAGAGAAGAATTTTTTTCCAGGTTTTCCCCTTGGAGGGGTTTTTCCCTGGCTTAGAGCTTACTTCTTGTGGCTATTGTCTTTATTGTTTATTATCTTAATAATTTTTTGATGAAAATATCTAATAAAGAACAATAAGAAGATAACTAAAGTTCACAAGCTTTTATCAAGGTCAAGGAGAATTTTCTTTAATAGCTTCCATACTAGATTCTCCAACATGGTATCAGAGCTAAGGTGAAGAAAGAAAAGGTAGCTTTAACATCATCTTGTTGACATAATAAGGGATTGCTTGTGAAGGGGAATCATTTGTAAAAGGACACAAGGAAAGTAGAAGAATGCCTATTGACCTAAAAGGAAGGTTGATACATCAAACTTTCATTGAAGGACTCATCATCTTAAGAAGGATCAAACTCTCATTAAAGGAAGGAAGGATAAGCTCTTATTGAAGGATCTCTAGTAGACTCCTTCGTCTTGAATAAAATGAATCATAAAATAATTTTGGGATCATCATATACTCTTTGAAGCTATTTGAAGACACTATTGTTGAAGGCATCCCAAAATTCATCATTCTAGGGCATCTTTGAAGTCTCTTTGAAGGTCTTGAAAGAATTAAGATAGTTGGAGACATCATTAAGAATGACGTTCATTTGACAAGTAAGTACCATTTTGTGCTCCATATCTCAATCTATAGATCAAATCACTACATTTTGGAAGGAAAGAAAAAATATCGTCGGGTTAGAAAATTTCCTAGCATGGGAGAAGAGGATTAATTTAATACTCACATAAAATGAGGTCATGGAATATGTTCTTGACCAGAAAAAGAGAAGAATCAAGAATTGGCAAGATGAAATAAGGGAGAGGTGAGGGCATAGAGGATTATTATTGAATCTATAAAAGATAATCTCATTCCCTATGTTTCTATTTTCAAGTCATCTAAAGAAATCTATGATAAATTGGTGAAGTTTACTCTATAAATACATCAAGTAAAAAAATATCCTCAAGGAATGAGTTATATAGATAAGGAAGTCAAAGGATGAATATATGACCACTTATCTTCTGAAGATATCATAAATAAGGGACCAGTTGCAAGGGCTTGGGGAAGTCATTTCTGATTTAGAAATGACCACTTGTGTAGTAAATGCTTTGCCAACTGAATGGAGCAGTTTTAAAACTAATGTCTGCTTAAGAAAGGCCACTACTCCTTTTGATGAACTATTGGGTCAATGTATCTTAGAATAAACAAGGATAAAGGCAAAGGATGGCACTTAATCAAATGAGAAGTCTCAAGGCTTTATTGTAAAATCCAATAAGAAGAAGAAAGGAAAGTTTGGAAAGTCTAAAGGGAAACCATATATGTCCAAGATTCAATGCTTTGGATGCAATGATTATGGAAATTTTAAAAGGGATTTTCCAAACAAGAAAAAAAAAAGGGAAGGAAAGGAGTTAAGCTCACATAGCTGAAGAAAAGGGAGAACCTGAGAAGAATCCAAAAGGAGAATACCCCAAGGATATTTAAAATTGAAGGAAGCTCCATCTATATTAGGTTCATTTGAAATTTGTCTTTATTTTATTAGAAAGTAGAAGTTAGAGTAAGCATCCATCATTGCATTCCCTAGAAGAAGTCTCGACTTTTGTGAAGCATGGAACCATGTAAGGAAGAATATGATGACATAAGAGTTAGAATATACATAATCAAATTTCTTTGGAAAATCCATCTAACTGTCAAAGAATGAGAAGATTGACCATATTGCACATTATAATTCATCCAAGAACTTTCTAATGTAATGCTAGAGGTAGTCATATTGCAAAGAAGGATAATGAAAATATTCCAATAATAACCATCATTTAGGAAGGTTCTTGGAAGAAGCATTATGATTGATATATATTCCATCTAGTATGGAAACAATATTCTTGTAGGATGAAGGTATGAAAATGGTCGAGTTACATTTTGAGAGGCAAAATTAATGTCTTTCTCCTCTTAAAGGAAATATTAATCTTCAATAAGGTTGAAAGCAAACTCATTCAAAGAAAGTATGGCTAGATGGTTGTATGGAAAAAAATATATGCATGTTTTCAAGTAAATATTCTCTAAGGTATGGTTCATATCTACAAGAATCTTGCAAAAGGAGTTGGTTATAAAAATGTGATTTGTAAGTCTTCCATATGGTTACTCGATGCTTAGAAGAAGAACTTTGGAATACTTTGGAATGGTTAAGGATCAAGCCTCTTCCACAAGATGACATGACTTAAACATGATGATATTGATTAAAATTGAAAATGGGCTCCTGAAGAAAGAAAGAGAGTTGATAATGACAACGCAAAGGAAGAATACATTACAACTTACTTGTTAGTTTGTTCCATGGGAATTTTGATTACAAGTGATTGGCATGGAGAAGGATATTTGGTAAAAAATTAATATAAACCATGTGAAAGGATGTTGATCTCAAAAGTAAGAGAATCTGAAGAGGTCATCATATTGAGGTAATTTTGATATTGATTTCTTGGCTTTGGTTATCTGGTCAATATATTTTTTGCTACTTGGAAGGAAAATTTCAGAAAAACATAATGACAGTTGAGGCAAGTATATCTACAATTGCTGGTTTTGAACTCAATTCTATGAATACATGGATTGAGTGGATGGTTTGGTAATCCTTAAAGGATTATATGGTCAATATGTTTACATCATATTGGGATTAAGAGGTAGCAATAGAAAGAGATTACCCGATGTTCATAAATATCACTTTCATGTTTAAAGGAAGCTATGACAAAGCTCTACTATGATTGGCTAAACATAATGACTTTGTTGATGATGACTACAGGAAATTGATATGAAGTATTGATGGACCAAATCCTGTCAAAAGTTGGCTCCAATACACTCAGGAAGGTGAAAGCTCAATTTCATGAAGATACAAAGAAGAGGAGGAGCCATGTAGCTACTTGAATTATCTCCATGAAGGACTAGTAGCTAATGTACTGTGAAGGCACACTAGAAATATTCCTAATTGAAAGGAAGTAAAAGAATCTCCTATATGCTTTAGAGGGAGTAAGAAGTCTCCTTAGATGTTGAGAAGGAGTAAGGATCTATTCCCCAAGTGAGAGGGAATGAGGATCTCCTCTATAGGTTGAGAGGGAGTGATGTTAAAGACATCATATTCTCCATGTTTCATGTACTAGACCAGGACTAACAACTGTAATTATTAGTGAAGGAAATATAAAGGAGAATGGAGGATTGGATAATCATCTAAGCTTAATAATCCTCAAGTATATAGAATCCAAGATAGGAAGTAGTCTTGTTGACTGACACTCTTTGAGGATTTGACATGTGTCCAAGACAAGAGTGGTCGAAGAGGACCAATATTATTTTAGGAATAGGAATCTAAGATAAGAATAGTTCTAAAAGGACATACCTAGTAAACGTCCAGATGGGGTATGTACCTTGAGGGGTATCCCATGTGCATGGATGATTTGAGTTGTACATGCACATAATGTGTACATCATCCTGTTGATGACCTCTGTCTGGCCATCAGTTTGGGGATGGAAAGTTGTGGACTTGGTGAACTTGGCATCCAACATTGACCAGAGGCTGGACCAAAATGTGCTGAGGAACTTCCCATCCCTATCTAAGATGATAGACTATGGGATCCCAAAGTGTACCTACACTCATTCAAATAATAGTTTAGCAGTGGCTTCTCCTGTGATATTCTTCTTGCAGGCCACCATAATGGCTATCTTCGAGAATCTGTCGACGACCACGAAAACACAGTCCTTGCCATGCTTAGTAGAAGGAAGGTCCGACATGTAATCCATGGAGATGGATTCCCAAGGTAGACTAGGGGTAGGCAGTGGAGTATAGAGGCCTTGATTCTTGATGGTCGGTTTGGAAATGGCGCAGGTAGTGCAGGATTTGATGTACTTCCCAGCATCCTGTTGAAGGTTTGGTCAATAGAAATAATTTTGTAGTACTGCCACTGTTTTCTTGACCTTGAAATGCCTAGCGATCTGACTGTAGTGTGCTTCCCAAATCATCTTGGCACACTCACTTGAAGGAACAAAAAGGTGTCCAAGGTGACATAGCAGTGCATCATGGAGGTGAAAATTTGGAACTCGGTTACCCTCCAAGAGCGTCTTGTATGTGTGGCCGAATTCTAGATCACTCCAGTAGAGAAGCAGCCAATCAGAAGTATCGTGCCCATAAGGGTTGAGCATGGTGGTTATCATCACGATTGGTGGTCGTTTGAGACAGTCTGCAACATTATTGGTGATTCCCTTATTGTACTTGATGTTCAAATGAAACTGTTGCAGATATGTGGACCACTTTTGATGGAAATCGTTCTACAAATTCCCTTGTGTCTGAATGAACTGCAAGGGTTGGGGTGGTCTGTGTGGATGATCGTTTTCTTCCCCAAAATGTAATGCTTCCATTGTCAGCAAGCCTGCACAATGGAATACATCTCTTTGTCATAAGTGGGATACTTTCGGACTATGTAGACAATGTCTCATTGTGATATGCTACTGGATGCCCCTGTTGAGTAAGAACGACCCCAATAGCATAGTCAGATGCATCTATCTCGATCTCAAATGGTTGTTGCAAGTCTGGTAATGTGAGAACTGGAGGAGAGTAGAGGCGATTTTTCAATTCTACGAATGCCTTCTATTGAGATTCCAACCAAAATAATTTGTCTTTCGCTCCTCCCTTGGTGACTTGACTCAAGGTCCAAGTGATATGAGAGAATCACAACATGATCCTGTGGTAGAAATTAGCAAGACCCAAAAAACTGCAAAGCTCTGTTAGAGTGGTTGGGGCTGGCCAATCGCGAATGACTTGGATCTTGGTTGGATCCACATGCACCCCCTGCTCATCGATAATGTATCCAAGATATTGAACCTGGGTCATGCAAAAAGTGCAATTCTCCAAATTGGAAAACAATTTGTGTTGCCGCAGTGTTTGTAGGATCTGTCGGATGTGGTGGAGGTGCTATTCCCAATTCTGGCTGAAGATCAGGATGTCATCCAACCAGAATACTACAAATGAGTTGGTGAATGGCCGTAAGATGTCATCCATCAACCTCATGAAGGTTGCGGGAGCATTCGTCAACTCGAAAGGCATGACCAACCATTCGAAAAGGCCCTCCTTGGCTGTGAAGGTAGTCTTCCACACATCAGATGCTTTGATTGGTACCTAGTGATACCCAGACTTCAAGTCGATCTTGCTGAAATATTTTTCCCCTTTGAGTTGGTCTAAAAGGTCATCAATCCGTGGGATCGGGTACCGATCCTAGATAGTGATCTTGTTCAGCGCCTGATAGTCAATATAGAGTCTGTAAGTCCCATCCTTCCTCTGCACCAACACGATTGGGCTCCTACAGGACGATGAACTTGGAAAGATGTGAAATTTCTACATCAGCTCCTGAACCTGCCTCTTGATTTCATCGTTCTCTAGAATGGAGCATCGATATATTGGTCCATTGGAAAGCGACGCACCTGGGGTCAGATCGATGGGGTGCTTGACCTGACAGTGCAGAGGCACCCTTGTGGGTAAGGACAAGATGTCCCTGTACTCCTCCACGATCTTGTCCATTTGTTATTGTCATGTAGAGGAACCTTGTCTAGAGGTCGTGGCCACAATATTCTTCTTTCCCTGAGGGCGGATCATCAGGAAAACAAATTTCTCGGTTTTGGAAATGAGCTTACTGCATTGTTTTGCAGTAACCAAAGAGATAGTGGCAGGTGATAATACCTTTGGTATCATGTACAACTTATTTCCCAAAGTAAAAATAAAAGTGTGAGGCCGGGACTCATACAAAACATGTCGCTTCAACAAGTATAGTTGGCCTAATAATACATCACAAACATCAATAGGAGAAATGTCACATAATACCTCATCAGTGAAGGGCTTGATGCTATAGGGAAGGTGACACTGCTCGATGACGCGGAGATCCCATCCTTGGTGAATCCACTCGATGGTGTGCGACTGTGGGTGTGATGTGGTCAACAATTCCAACCACTTCACGACCTCTATTGAAATTAGGTTCTTTTGGCTCCACTGTTGACAATGAGACGCTCCTCCTCCTTTGGATCTTCCGGTTCTTCCTTTTGGATCTTCATGTGTGCACTGGTGCTAGCCCACACTGAAGTGACCTGCCCATTTTCAATCCCTCTCAAGTTCTAATCTGAGTTTCAAAGCATGCATTTCATATGCCTCACTCACAGAGTGATCGTCAGCCTCAAGACTCATCATGTAGTTGTTGGAGCTCTTATGGAACTCACACCACTTTCTCGTCCTTCTTCGGCTTTAAGATGCTATCTTTTGCTTGTGGACTTGGCAGGTTGTCTTGGGTTTCATGCCTGGCTTCTTGTCCTTTTCTCTGGTTTGGGGAACGACCTTGCTTTTTATCTGCAGATCCAAAGCCCGTCTCTTCTGCTTGGAATTTCTGCCCTGCCAGGAGATGGCCGAGGAAAAGACCAAGGTCCGAATTGTCCACAACTATCAAAATACCAAATGGCCTGGACATTGATACTCCAAGTTTGTGCCACAGGTATGGAACATATCTGGCTGCAAACAAGTACATCTTGACCTCTTGTCATTCCAACATATTCCAAAGGCAGTTTTGTCCTCTAGCTCCCCACGGGACACATATTGTTCCTTGACGGCGTCTCGGAAAGAATTCCAAGTTGGTACGGCCGAGAACAGAGAGGGTTCTGTCTGGTCCTTGTTCTCACAGTAGGTTTCCCACCAGTCCTTAACATGGGGGGTAGCTTCGAGGAGTGCAAAAATAATCTTCTCCCGGTCTGAAAAGTCATGAACAGAGAAATATCCTTCTAATAGATTCAACCATCTATCTACGGCATCTGCGTCTATTTGACCCTCAAATATGGGAATGTCAAACACTTTGTACCTGGTGGTTGCAATTTCAGAGTAATGTTAGATGCAAATGTAGTTCACAGTAAAATAAGTAGAAGGATCCTGGGCAAAGTTATCCTATTACTGCTCTTTTTTTCAAGTCTTCCTGAGAAATATCACTTGGTGGATATCCCGTCCCCTCGTATTTCTTCTTCCTATGTAGAAATTATATAACTAATGTGTTATATATTTGAGATTCTCTTGATCACACACTATTTGAATTCATGCACAATACATAATCTCTTCTACCATTGATCATTACTTACGGAAATAAAATCAATTGCATGCACACATTAAAACCATAAAAATTCACACATATGAACACAGTAATTTATGGGAAAGCTTAAAGCTGAAAACCCCCAACTATCTATATATTATATGTCATAGAGATCATGTAACAATCATCATACAAAGCCCCTCACAAGCTCTCAGTACAATCTCCAATTGCTACACACTAATCAAGCTAGATCTAGCAAAACACATGCTCCAATCTCTGCCACCTGATAGCCTGCTCTACTGCACAATCACCGTTGAAGAATGGCTCTCAATGGAGAATGACCTCGAATTGGTTCAGCCTTCTCACATAATCCTCATCTCCAGATTCGAGCTTTGACTGCAGAAAGGTGTTGTAAATCATGCAACACTATAGTCATAACTGATAGTCAACCTGCTCTTTCACCTACCTCTCCACTGGTCTCCACTGAAACTGTCCATGCACTATAGTTAACTGATGTATTCTTCAATTTATTAATGAGTTAATAATTAGTGAATTAATTAATAATTAATTCACACCACTCTCACTAGTGTATCAATCAGTTAGACTAGATACAACTAGCTCAACTAGGTTTAACTCAGTTAAACTGAACACAACTCCACCAACTACCTCAATAAATCCACCAAACTCTGTCACATGAGTTCTAACTGAAGTCTCCATGCAATAGCTCCACTTAACCCTTAGGAATAGCGTAATTCCTTCTGTCAGCTCCTGTGCCACATCTGTGCACTTAACTAAAGTGCTCCAAGAGAATAAGATAATGTTTATAGTTCAAATATTATTAAGAGCTAATAATATTCGACATATCTATTTTTAGACTGGCAATCTAAAAATAGATTCCGCCCAATATGTCTAAAAATAGAAGTCCATCTATTTTTCCAACCTGACCAACCATCCACAAATAGCATCCTGCAACTCATAGAATATGATCGACATGTCTAAAAATAGACTTGCGCCAAAAATAGCCTGCGGGCCCACTTAGTGAAGGCGAATATTTTCACTAAGCTCATCATCTTGTTGCAATCTCAACAGGGCGGTCGTCGGGATTTGCGAGGCTGATCTTGCAAAGGTTCAACCAGATCGAGCCCTAATTCCTTATACCTCGACCTCGTTAGGGACATGCAAAGAAGGATCGAGAAAGAGAAGACCACTCTGATACCACTGATTCAAATTTATGCAGGAATGCAAAAAAATACACATATAACCATAAATACAAATATGCAGCGGAAATAACACCTCATTTCATTAATATCAAGGAACTGAAATTTGTTTATAGACAGAATGGAAATAAACTAGCTAAGGCGCTGGTAGCATATCTCTGAGAAGAGATGTGGCGGCTGTAGGCCTCTGATCTCCGTGTCACAATGAGGCTCGAAGGCATATATATTATTGAGAAATAATGGAAAGCCCTAAACATAAAAAAACCTAACCCTAGGAGATGAAACACCAGACTAGGGGCCCCGTCAGGGTAAATTGGTTCATCAATTTCCCGGGGTCGTAACTTTGGCATACTATCTCCGTTTGACGCACATGATACATTGTTAGAAAGATATATCCAAGGAATAAAAATGCTAACTATATATATCAAGTTTGGAATAGAGTCATAGTCGCTAGATGTTTGATGCCCAAAAAATGTCGTTTAGGGCCTCAAAACGGCTCCGGAAGTTCAGGACCCGAAAAAATGCCAAAAATAGTAAATTGTGTTACAATTAAGGAAATTGAAAAACTGAAAGAAAAAATGGTGGGGGTCCAAGTGGAATAGGCGAGTGGCCATTAATATCCACCTGGATCATTCCTCCCCCGTTAGGAAGCAATGGTCCCCATTGTGTTGGGTTCCTCCATGATATGATGAAACTTTTGCTAAACTTGGTACCTGGTGAGCCACTTACCCTAGTGAAGGAGTTGGCCTGCTTTGAAAACTCGATGTAGCTGGATCCTCTACTGGTGGGTGTTCTTAATGTGTGTGTCAATAATCTGATCAGGTTTGGATTGTTCCATGCAGTCTGGCTTTAACTCTGTTGGTGTGAGTTGTTCTGCCATGTCGGATGTGTCCAGTAGAGGTGGAAAGTAGGCCCGAAGGCAGTCCACATTGAACACTGGGTGCAGACCAAGGAACGGTGGAATACTGAGCTCGAAGGAATTGTCCCCTACAACCTTGGTGATGGTGTATGGCCCATATTGGAGCGGGTGAAGCTTGTGATGGGGTCTAGAAATGTGCTCCTTCTGCAAATGTAGCCACACTTTTTCACCCACCTGGAAGTTGTGTTGCACCCGATGCTGATCATGCTGCTGCTTGTACTTAGCATTGGATTTTTCCAATATGTCATGAACCCGTTGGTGAAATTGTTGAATGCGCTCAATGAAGGTGTTCGCCTTGGAAGCTTTAGACTAGACATGAGCCGAATCAGCCTGAGTAGCTGCAAATAGAATGTCTATGTCAATGGGACATAGTGGCTGGAATCCCAAGCCCTCTTGAAAGGGGCTGTGGTCGGTTGAGCTATGGAGGGACCGATTATAGCTATGTTGTACATAGGGGAGGCTCTCATCCCATGTGCATGGATTCTTTGAGTTGTACATGAACATAATGTGTACGATCATCCTGTTGACGACCTATGTCTGGCCATCAGTTTGGGCATGGAAAGCTATGGAATTGGTGAGCTTGGTGTCCAACATTGACTAGAGGCTGGACCAAAATGTACTGAAGAACCTGTTGTCCCGATCTGAGATGATATATTGTGGGATCCCAAAGTGTACCTAAACTCGTTCAAAGAAGAGTTTAGTAGTAGCTTCTATTGTGATATTCTTCTTGCAGGCCACCATAATGGCCATCTTCGAGAATCTGTCGAAAACCACAAAAACACAGTCGTTGCCATGCTTAGTAGAAGGAAGGTCTGAAATGTGATCCATGGAGATGGATTCCCAAGGTAGACTAGGGGTATGCAGTGGAGTATAGAGGCCTTGATTCTTGATGGTCGGTTTGGAAATGGCGCAGGAAGTGCAGGATCTAATGTACTTCCCAACATCCTGTTGAAGGTTTGGCCAATAGAAATACTTCTGCAGTACTGCCACTGTTTTCTCAACCCCAAAATGCCTAGCCACCCAACTATAGTGCGCTTCACAAATAACCTAGGCACACTCGCTTGAAGGAACACAAAGGTGTCTCAAGTGACATAACAGTGCATCCTGGAGGTGAAAATTTGGAACTCGGTTACCCTATAAAAGTGTCTTGTATGTGTGGCCGAATTCTGGATCTCTCTTGTAGAGAAGCGAACAATTAGAAGTATCGTGCCCATAAGAGTTGAGCACAGTGGTTATCACCATGATTGGTGGTTAGTTGAGGCTATCTGCAAAATTATTGGTGATTCCCTTTTAATTATTGGTGATTCCCTTTTTGTACTTGATGTTCAAATGAAACTGTTGCAAATATGTGGACCACTTCTGATGGCGATCGTTCTGTAACTTCCCTTGTGGTTGTATTAACTGCAGGGGTTGGTGGTTTGTGTAGATGATCATTTCCTTCCCCAAAATGTAATGCTTCGTTTGTCGTCAAGCCTACACAATGGAATACATCTCTTTTTCATAAGTGGGATACTTTTGGAATGTGTCAGATAGTGTCTCTTTGTGATATGCCACTGGATGCCCCTGTTGAGTAAGAACTGCCCCAATAGCATAGTCAAAGGCATCTGTCTCGATCTCAAATGGTTGTTGCAAGTCTGGTAATGTGAGCACTAGGGCAGTGTAGAGGTGATTTTTCAATTCTACGAACACCTTCTATTGAGATTCCGACCAAAATAATTTTACTTTTTCTCCTCCCTTGGTGACTTGACTCAAGGGCCAAGTGATATAAGAGAATCTCAAAATGAACTTATGGTAGAAATTAGCAAGGCCCAGAAAGTTGCGAAGCTCTATTAGCATGGTTGGGGCTGGCCAATCCCGAATGAATTGGATCTTGGTTGGATCCACATGCACCCCCTGCTCATCAATCATGTATCCCAGATACTGAACCTCGGTCATGCCAAAAGTACACTTCTCCAAATTGGCACACAATTTGTGTTGCCGCAATGTTTGGAGGACCTATCGGATGTGGTGGAGGTGCTATTACCAAGTCTCGATGAAGTTCAGGATGTCATCCAAGTACACTAATACAAATGAGTTGGTGAATGGCCACAAGATTTCATCCATAAGCCTCATGAAGGTTGCAAGAGAATTTGTCAACCCAAAAGTCATGACCAACCATTCCAAAGGGCACTCCTTGGCTTTGGAGGCAGTCTTCCACACATCAGAGGGTTCGATTGGTACGTGTTGATACTCGGACTTCAATTTGATCTTGTTGAATATTCGCCCCTTTGAGTTGGTCCAGAAGGTCATCAATTCGCGGGATCGGGTACTTATTCTGGATAGTGATCTAGTTCAATGCCTGATAGTCAATACAGAGTCTCCAGGTCCCATACTTCTTCTGCACCAACACGATTGGGCTCCCACATGGAAATGAACTTGGCCGAATGAGACCTTTCTTCAGCAGCTCCTAAATCTACTTCTTGATTTAATCGTTCTCCAGAACAGAGCGCCGATAGATTAGTCCATTGGGCAGAAACGCACCTAGGGTCAGATCGATGGGGTGCTTGACTTGACAGTGCAGAGGCACCCCTGCGGGTGAGGTGAAGATGTTCCGGTACTCCTCCATGACCTTGTCCATTTGTTGTTGTTGTGTGGAGGAGCCATGTCTGGAGGTTGTGGCCACAATCTTCTTCTTATCTTGAGGATGGATCATCATGAAAACAAATTACTCAGTTTTGGAAATGATCTTACTACATTGTTTTGCAGTAACCAAAGAGATAACGACAGGCGGTGGTACCTCTGGTATCCTGTACAACTTATTGCCCAAAGTAACAATTAAAACGCGAGGCCAAGACCCATACACAACATGTAGCTTCCACAAGTATGGTTGGCCTAATAATACATCACAAACATCAAGAGGAGAAATGTCACATAATACCTCATCGGCGAAGGGCTTGATGCTATAGGGAAGGCGACACTGCTGTCTGATGGGGAGATCCCGTCCTTGTGAAGCCACCTGATAGTGTGCGACTATGGGTGTGCTGTGGTTGGCAAGCCCAACTGCTTCATGACCTCTGCTGAAATAAGGTTCTTTTGGCTTCCACTTTCGACAACGAACTGTAGCAGGGAACCCTTTACCCACATCTGGGAGTGCAAGAGATGCTCCTCCTACTCGGGATCTTCCGGTTTTCCTTTTGGATCTTCGTGGTGGCAACGGTGGAATTGGGCTCTACATCGATAATATTCTTTCCTTTTTCTTCCCCTTATCGGGTTTTGATTCAGAGTTAGAGCATGCATCTGATTCAGAAGCCTTCATCTCGACCACCAATGACTACTTGGCCCGACACTCACTTATGTTGTGAGTGGAGCTCTTATGGAACTCACACCACTTTCTCGTGTCCTTCTTCAGCTTCATAGTGTTGTTCTTTACTTGCCGATTTGGTAGGTTATCTTGGGTCGCCATGCCTTGGCTTTTTCCTTTGTTCCGCGATTTGGGGGCACCTTTCGCTTGCTTTTGATTCTTAGATCCAAAGTCTCGCTTCTTCTGTTTGAATTTATGCTCAATCTTGACAGCATATCGGTATGTCGCATCAAGCGAGGATATTTCGAGGAACTCCATTTCCTCCTGAATGTATATGTGAAGACAACTGCGATACTTAAACACCATATGTTTCTCTGAATCTTTGATACCCAACTTTGTGCGTAGGGTATGGAAGAGATTCGTCAGGTCATGCACATCTTGATCCCTTTGCTGCCAAAGCGTAGTCCATTGTATTTACTTGTCCTCATAGCTCCCCATGGGATAAAATTGTTCCTTAATGGAATCTCGGAAAGAATTCCAAGAGGGTACAATTGAGAACAAAGAGTTTTCCCCCTCCTCCTTTTTCTCACAGTAGGTTTCCCACCAGTCCTTGACATGGGGGGTGGTTTTGAGGAGTGCAAAAATAATCTTCTCCCAGTCAAGAAAGTCATGAACCGATAAATATCCTTCTAATAGATTCAACCATCTATCTACAATGTCTGCATCTATTTGGCCATCAAATATGGGAGTGTTAAAGTTTACTTGTACCTTAAAATGGGTTGCGCCTCCAGAGTGGCTGCTGGATGTAGATGCGTCGTTAGTGGGAAGTCGTTGAAGGATATGGGAAAAGTTATCCATCATCGCATTCCTTTGTTTTTCAAGGGCCTCCTCGAGCAATATTTTGGTAGGATCTCCTGCTCCCTCATCTTTCTTTTCATCTCCCATGGCTGGCCGTCGGGGTTTGCGAGGATGATCTTGCAAAGGTTCAACTATATCAAGCCCTAACTCCTTATACCTTGACCTCGTTGGGGACATGCGAAGAAGGATCGAGAAAGAGAAGACCAATCTGATACCACCGATTTGAATTTATGCAGGAATGCAACAAAATACACATATAAACATAAATACAAAGATGCAGTGGAAATAACACTTCATTTCATTAATATCAAAGAATTGAATTTTGCTTACAGACAAAATGGAAATAAACTACCTAGGGTGCTGGTAGCTTATCTCTGAGAAGAGATGTGGCGGCTATAGGCCTTTGAAATTTGTGTTACAATGAGGCTCAAAGGCCTATATATTATTGAGAAATAATGGAAAACCATAAAAATCCAAAAACCTAACTCTAGGAGATGAAACACCAGACTATGGGCCCCGTCGGGATAAATTGGTACATCAATTTACCGGGGTCGTAACTTTGGCATACTATCTCCGTTTTATGCACATGATACACCGTTAGAAAGGTCTATCCGATGACTAAAGCTGCTATTAGAAAACATCAAGCTTGGAACATACTTATAATTTATGGATGTTTGATGCCCAAAAAACGTCGTTTAAGGCCTCAAAACAGATACAGAAGTTCAGGACGTGAAAACTACCAAAAATAGTAAATTGCGCTACAATTAAGGAAACTGAAAAATTGAAAGAAATTGGTGGGGGTCCGAATAGAATAGGCGAGTGGCCACAAATATCCACCTGGATCATTCCTCCCCCATTAGGAAGCAATGATCCCCATTGCGTTGAGTTCCTCCGTGAGATGATGAAACTTCTGCTGAACTTGGTCCCTGGTGATCCACTTGCCCTAGTGAAGGAGTTGGCCTACTTGGACAACTCGATATAGTTGGATCCTTTGCTAGCGGGTGTTATTGATCTGTGTGTCCATAATCCGATCAGTTGTGGCTTTTTCCATGCAGTCTGTGTTTAACTCTGTTGGTGTGAGTTGTTCTGCCATGCCAAATGTGTCCAGTAGAGGTGCAAAGTAGGGCTAAAGGCAGTCCACATTGAACACTGGGTGCAGACCAAGGAATGGTGGAATACTGAGCTCAAAGGCATTGGACCCTATAGCCTTGGGGATGGTGTATGGACCATATCAGAGTGGGTGAAGATTGAAATGGGGTCCAGAGAGGCTCTCCTTTTGCAAATGTAGCCACACTTTGTCACCCACTTGGAAGTTGTGTTGCACCTGATGGTGATCATGCCGCTGCTTGTACTTAGCATTGGTTCTGTCCAATATGTCATGAACCTGTTGGCGAATGTGTTGAATGCACTCAATGGAGCTGTTCGCCTTGGAAAATTTAAACTGGACATGAGTCGAATAAGCCCGAGTAGCTGCAAATGGCATGGCTATGTCAATGGGACATAGTGGCTGGAATCCCAAGCCCACTTGAAAGGGGCCGTGGTCGGTTGAGTTGTGGAGGGCCTGATTATAGCTATGTTGTACATAGGGGAGGCTCTCATCCCATGTGTGTGGATTCTTTGAGTTGTACATGCCCAAAATGTGTACGATCATCCTGTTGACGCCCTCTGTCTGGCCATCAGTTTGGGGATGGAAAGTTGTGGACTTGGTGAGCTTGGTGTCCAATATTGACTAGAGGCTGGACCAAAATGTACTGAGGAACTTGCTGTCCCGATCTAAGATGATAGATTGTGGGATCCCAAATTATACCTACACTCATTCAAAGAAGAGTTTAACAATGGCTTCTACTGTGATATTCTTCTTACAAATCACCATAATGGCCATCTTCGAGAATCTGTCAACAACCACGAAAACACAGTCGTTTCCATGTTTAGTAGAAGGAAGGCCTGACATGTAATCTATGGAGATGGATTTCCAAGGTTGACTAGGGGTAGGCCGCAGTGGAGTATATATGCCTAACTTCTTGATGGTCGGTTTGGCAATATTACAAGATCTGATGTACTTCCTGACATCCTGTTGAAGGTTTGGCCAATAGAAATACTTCTGCAGTACTGCCACTATTTTTTCGACCCTGAAATTCCTAGCGACCCGACTTGAGTGCACTTTTCAAATAATCTTGGTATGCTTGCTTGAAGGAACACAAAGGTGTCCCAGGTGACATAGGAGTGCATCCTGGAGGTGAAAATTTGGAACTCGGTTAACCTCCAAGAGCATATTGTATGTGCGGTTGAATTCTGGATCTCTCTTATAAAGAAGCAGCCAATCGGAAGTCTCGTGCCCACAAGAGTTGAGCACATTGGTTATCGCTAGGATTGGTGGTCGGTTGAGGCAGTTTGCAACATTATTGGTGATGCCCTTATTGTACTTGATGTTCAAATAAAACTATTGCAGATATGTGGACCACTTCTGATGGCGATTGTATAGCAACTTCCCCTGTGTTTGTATGAACTGCAGGGGTCGGTGGTCTGTGTGGATGATCGTTTCTTTCCCCAAAATGTAATGATTCCAATGTCAACAAGCCTGCACAATGGAATACATCTCTTTGTCATAAGTGGGATACTTTCGGACAATGTCGAACGGTGTCTCACTGTGATATTCCACTGGATGCCCCTATTGAGTAAGAACTGCCCCAATAACATAGTCAGAGGAATTTCTCTCGATCTCAAATGGTTTTTGCAAGTCTGGTAATATGAGCACTGGGGCACAACAGAGGCGATGTTTAAATTCTACGAATTCCTTCTGTTGAGATTCATACCAAAATAATTTTTCTTTTGCTCCTCCCCTGGTGACTTGACTCAAGGGCCAAGTGATATGAGAGAATCCCAACACGAACTTGCGGTAGAAATTAGAAAGACCTAGAAAGCTGCGAAGCTTTGTTAGATAGGTTGGGGCTAGCCAATCCCCAGTGACTTGGATCTTGGTTGGATCCACATGCACCCCTTGCTCATCAATAATGTATTCCAGATACTGAACCTCGGTCATGCCAAAAGTGCATTTCTCCAAATTGGCACACAACTTGTGTTGCCGCAGTGTTTGGAGGACCTGTGGGATGTGGTGGAGGTGCTATTCGCAAGTCTCGATGAAGATCAAGATGTCATCCAAGTACACTACTATAAATTAAATTTGTTTCAATATATATATATATATATATATATATATATATATATATATATATATATATTTTTAAATTTTAAATAAAACTCAATTCATTTTATTACGATTATATTAATATATATAATATTATTAAAAATAATATATTATATTCCTTTTTATATTATATATTATTTCTTCTTATGTTATAAATCAAATAAATTCGATATGTAATATAAAATTCATATAAAAAACATTATATTACATAGATTATATTATATTATTTTCATATAGTTTATTAATTACATGTTGTTATATAATTTAAATAATATAATTTTTAATTAATAATATATTCTATAATTGAGAATTTATGAATTTATATTTATATTTTATATTAAGTTATTTAAGTACAAAGGACAAATGCATTAGTTGTGCAATGATAATGAGTTTTCTTGAAAATATCATTCTTATTTATAGTCACATCAATACAATTTTTTTATTAATTTTATTTTGGTACAATTTTTGAATTGAATTTAACCATGGTTACATGGATTTTGGTGCAAAAAGTGAATTGCAATTTCATAAATATTATTTTATTGGTTTAACTATTATTTTATTATTTCCTTAGGAGGCCCATTTTTTACCTCAAAATTCCCCTAATGTGGTGTTGTTCTTTGCTTGCGGCTTTGGCAGGTTTTCTTGGGACCCCATGCCTTGGCTTTGTACTTTTTTCTACGGTTTGGGGGCACATTTCACTTGCTTTTGATTCACAGTTCCAAATTCTCGCTTCTTCTGTTTGAATTTCTGATCAATCTTGGCAGTATACCGGTATGCCATACCAAGCGAGGAGATGTCGAGGAACTCCATTTCCTTCTGAATGTAACTGTGAAGATAATTGTGGTACTTAACACCAAACATTTCTCTGAATATTTGATACCCAAATTTATGCGTAGGGTATGGAACATATTCGTCAACTCATGCACATCTTGATCCCTTTGCTGCCACAACGTAGTCCATTGTATGTGGTTGTCCTCATAGCTCCCCACGAGATAATATTTTTCCTTGATGATGTCTCGAAAATAATTCTAAGTGGGTACAACCAAGAATAGAGCGGGTCCCCCCTCATCCTTTTTCTCACAGTATGTTTCCCACTAGTCTTTGACATGGAGGGCGACTTTGACGAGCGCAAAAATAATCTTCTCCCAATTGGAAAGTCATGAACCGATAAATATCCTTCTAATAGATTCAACCATTTATCCATGAAGTCTGTATCTATTTAGCAATAAAATATGGGAATTTCAAAGTTTAATTGAACCTTAAAAGGGGTTGCACCTCTAGAGTGGCTGCTGGATGCAGATGCGCCGCAAGTGGGCAGTCGTTGAAGGATCTGGGAAAAGTTATCCATCATTTCATTCCTTTGTTTTTCAAGGGCCTCCTCGAGAAATATTTTGATAGGATCTCCTGCTCCCTCGTCTTTCTTTTCATCCCCCATGGGCGGTCGTCGGGGTTTGCGAGGATGATATTGCAAAGGGTCAACCAGATTGAGCCCTAACTCCTTATGCCCCGACCTCGTTGAGGACATGCAAAGAAGGATTGATAAAGAGCAGACTGATCTGATACCACTAATCCAAATTTATGCAGAAATGAAACGGAATACACATAACCATAAATACAAAGATGTAGTGGAAATAACACTTCATTTCATTAATATCAAAGAACTAAAATCTGTTTACAAACATAATGGAAATAAACTAGCTAGGGCGCTGGTAGCTTATCTCTGAGAAGAGATGTGGCAGCTACAGGCCTCTGAAATTTGTGTTAAATTGAGGCTTGAAGGCCTATATATTATTGAGAAATAAAGGAAAACCCTAAACATCCAAAAACCTAACCCTAGGAGATGAAACACCAGACTATGGGCCCCGTCGGGGTAAATTGGTACATCAATTTCCTGGGGTCGTAATTTTGGCATACTATCTCTGTTTGACGCACATGATACATCGTTAGAAAGATCTATCTGAGGACTACAACTGCTGACAACGAATATAAAGTCTAGAAATGCTTCCATTTTCAGCTAGCCTACACAATGGAATGCATATCTTTGTGGGATGCTTCCGGATTGTGTTGGACAATGTCTCACTGTGATATGCCACTGGATGCCCCTGTTGAGTAAGAATTGCCCCAATAGCATAGTTAGAGGCATCTGTCTCGATCTCAAATTATTGTTGGAAGTTTGGTAATGTGAGCACTAGGTAGAGCAGAGACAATGTTTCAATTCTATGAACACCTTCTGATTAGATTCCGACCAAAAGAAATTTTATTACACTCCTCCTTTGGTGACTTGACTCAAGGGCCAAGTGATATGAGAGAATCCCAAAACGAACATGCAGTAGAAATTATCAAGACCCATATAGATGCGAAGCTCTATTAGATAGGTTGGGGCTAACAAATCCCCAAAGACTTGGATCTTGGTTGGATCCACATGCACACCCCGCTCATCAATAATGTATCCAGATATTGAACCTGGGTCATGCCAAAAGTGCACTTCTCCAAATTGGCACACAACTTGTGTTGCTGCAGTGTTTGGAGGACCTGTCGGATGTGGTGGAGGTGCTCTTCCAAGTCGTAGTTGAAGATTAAGATGTCATCCATGTACACTACTACAAATGAGTTTGTGAATGGCCACAAGATGCCGTCCATCAGCCTCATGAATTTTTTCACCCCTTTGAGTTGGTCCAAAAGGTCATCAATCCATGGGATCGAGTACCTATTCTGGAAAATGATCTTGTTCAACGTTCGATAGTTAATACATAGTACAACTTATTTCCCTCTGGTATCCTGTATAACTTATTGCCCAAAGTAACAATAACATCGCGAGGTCGGGACTCATACATAACATGTCACTTCCATAAGTATGGTTGGCCTAATAATACATCACAAACATCAAGAGGATAAATGTCACATAATACCTCATCAGTGAAGGGCTTGATGCTGTAGGGGAAGACGACACTGCTGGCTGACGCGAAGATCCCGTCCTTGGTGAAGCCACCCGATGGTGTACGATTGTGGGTGTGCTCTGGTCGGAAAGCCCAACTGCTTCACTACCTTTGTGAAATGAGGTTCTTTTGGATCCGATTATCAACAATGAATTGTAGCGGGGAACCCTTTACCCACATCTAGGAGTGGAAGAGACACTCCTCCTCCTCCGTATCTTTCGGTTCTTCCTTTTGGATCTTCGTGGTGGCAACGGTGGAGTTGGGCTCCACATCGATAATATGCTTCCCTTTGTCATTACCCTTCTCAGGTTCTGATTCAAAGTTGGAGCATGCATCTGATTTAGAAGCCTTCATCTTGACCACCAGTGATTGCTTGGCCCGACACTCATTTGTGTTGTGAGTGGAGCTCTTATGGAACTCACACCACTTTCCTGTGTCCTTCTTCGGCTTCACAGTGTTTTTCTTTGCTTGTGGCTTTGGTAGGTTGTCTTGGGCCGCCATGCCTTAAATTTTTACTTTGTTCTGCAGTTTGAGGGCACCTTTCACTTGCTTTTGATTAACAGATCCAAAGTCTCGTTTCTTTTGTTTGAATTTTTGCTCAATATTGGCAACATACCGGTATGCCACACCAAGCGAGGACATGTCGATGAACTTCATTTCCTTCTGAATGTATCTGTTAAGACAATTGCGGTACTTGAACACCAAATGTTTCTTTGAATCTTTGATACCTAACTTTGTGCGCAGGGTATGGAACAAATTCGTCAGCTCATGCACATCTTGATCCCTTTGTTGCCGCAGTGTAGTCCATTGTATGTACTTGTCCTCATAGCTCCCCATGGGACAATATTGTTCCTTGATGACGTATTAGAAAGAATTCCAAGTGGGTACAACCGAGAATAGAGAGGGTTCCCCCTCATCCTTTTTCTCACAGTCGGTTTCCCACCAGTCCTTGACATGGGGGGTGAGTTTGAGGAGTGCAAAAATAATCTTCTCTTGGTCGGAAAAGTCATGAAATGATAAATATCCTTCTAATAGATTCAACCTAATATCTATGACATCTGCTTCTATTTGGCCATCAAATATGGGAATGTAAAAGTTTACTTGTACCTTAAAAGGGGTTGCACCTCTAGAGTGGCTACTGGATGCAGATGCGCCGCTAGTGGGCAGTCGTTGAAGGATCTGGGCAAAGTTATCCATCATTGCATTCCTTTGTTTTTCAAGGGCCTCCTCGAGCAATATTTTCATAGGATCTCCTGCTCCCTCGTCTTTCTTTTCATCCCCATGGGCCGTCGTCGGGGTTTGCGAGGCTACCTTGCAAAGGTTCAACTAAATCGAGCCCTAAATCCTTATAACCTGACCTTGTTGGGGACATGCGAAGAAGGATCGAGAAAGAGAAGACCGCTCTGATAACACTGATCGGAATTTATGCAGGAATGAAAAATAATACACATATAATCATAAAACAAAGATGCAGTGGAAATAACACTTCATTTCATTAATATCAAAGAACTGAAATTTGTTTACAGACAAAATGGAAATAAAATAGCTAGCGCATTGGTAGCTTATATCTGAGAATAGATGTGGAAACTACAAGCCTCTGAACTTTGTGTTACAATGAGGCTCAAAGGCCTATACATTATTGAGAAACAATGGAAAACCCTAAACATCCAAAAACCTAACCCCAGGAGATGAAACGCCAGACTATGGGCCCCATCGGAGTAAATTGGTACATCAATTTCCCGGGGTCGTAACTTTGGCATACTATCTTCGTGTGATGCACATGATACATTGTTAGAAAAATCTATCCAAGGACTACAACTACTGAGAACTAATATCAAGTATAGAATAATCTCATATATGCTAGATGTTTGATGCCCAAAAAATGTCGTTTAGTGCCTCAAAATGGCTCCGGAAGTTCAGGACATGAAAAACTGCCAAAAATAGTAAATTGTGCTACAATTAGGAAAACTGAACAACTGAAAGAAACAATGGTGGGGGTCAAAGTGGAATAGGCAGGTGGCCACCAATATCCACCTGGATCAGGCTGGTAGGTATGAGTGATTAAATGGACTGGTTACGCCATTAATCCAACTGAATAAGAAGGACAAGGAACCATGCTTTCCTTGGATAAATGTACAAGGAAGAAATGAGGAAATTGAATGAGATATAGGCTGCATTAGAAGTTGGAAAATAGAGAATTCAACCAACCAAGAGTGGAGTAGAAGGAATTTTTGACACACAACATCCCCCACCACCACATAAGACAAAACCACCATGGACGAGAAGGAAGGGTGACAACATTGTCTTCCTGTGCAACAAAATACGGTTACAACGACTTGAGAAAAAGACAAGCATTTTCGGGGAAGGGGGACGACACTCCACGCACAACATAACATTGAGTATTTTCAAGAGAGAACAATATGAACTAGGATAAAGAGTGCACACACATAGAGAGATTACACTCCACGCAGAGAAAATAGAGGTTAGTGAAAAGAGAGCACTCGTACGTAGGGAGGAAGATGGAATTCAAAAACGAGAAATGAAATAGAGATAATGCAAGAGTAAGAAATTGAGAAATAACGTGAGAACATAACTCTATGATACTAACAAAGTGTGGGAAAGAAGATCCACTATTCCGTTGAGAATTGGGAGGTAGAGGAATATCTCTCAGGTGAGGACATTAGTCTCTAGGCTCCCTATAATTCTAGAGGGTGGATATGGTTTTCTTTGGATTCCCTTGATAGATTTGGTGGAGGCCTTCTCCTTGGATTCCTAGTAGGAGAATTATTTAGCTTCCCTCATCTTGTTTTCTTGGTTTCTTTTTTATAGATAACTCTCAATTCCCTTGCTACTTATAGGGTGGGGGAATAACCTATTGATTCCGTTGTTGTTTAGAGGGTATAGGCACAACCTCTGGATTCCCCTGCTACTTATAGGGTGGAGGAATAACCTTTGGATTCCCTTGCTGATTAGAGGGTGGGGAAATAAACTATAAAATCCCTTTCTAATTAGAGAGTGGAGGTATAACCTCAGGATTACCTTGTTGCTCTGAGGGTGGAGGCATAGCCTCTAGACTCCCTTCCCGATTAGAGGGCAGAGGCACAACCTTTGGATTCACTTGATGCTTTGAGGGTGGAGGTATAGCCTCTAGATTACCTTTTTGACTTGACGGGTGGAGGTGGTGGATATCTGTATTCCCTTAGAGATACTGACTACATGATATAACTGGTGGGTAGAGGTGGACGATCCTCTAGAGTCCCTGTTTTAGTTGGCAGTTTTGGTTGATCCCTTAAGCGCTCACCCTTAAGCTTTGGAATCTAGCTTAAGGGTGACTAATACAAGAAGGACTTGGCTGTAGTGTGGCTAAGGTTGGGTAGAGAGTTGAATTCCCAATATTAGTTGTCTTGTTTACTTTATCAAAGATAAGTGCTTAATGTTGTCTCCTATTTTTTGAATTCCTTATGCTTTTTTATTACATTGCTTTATCATGGTTTGTAATGTTGAAGAATGAGGTATTGTTGCATGAATGAACATTGTTGTTTAAAGACATTGACATGGAATGGGTTAAGTTTCCCGTGTTAGCCTCAGGTCCGTATTGATATTAATTTAATGTGTTATTTCAATGAATGCATTACTTGTGAGTTGCGATTGGTTACTTACTGGAATAATATTAGATTATGTGTGTTTCCTTAGTAAATGGAAGGATAATTTTCTGTTCATTATTGGCCAAGAGGCATATATTTTTTTGGTTTATTATGATTTGAAGTTTATCTAAAGGGCCATATTGAAAATGGAAGGGTATACCCTGGTGCATGTGTTATGGAATTGAAAGGAATGGTTTTTAAGCCCTGTCTAAATATTACAGAGCTCAATAGATAAAGCTAGGATATACAGATATCTATATATGTATATCTATGATAAAAATGTAGCTTAGTCACACATTCATTGACTAAGTTGAGCCAAAGTTGTTTAGGCCCTGAAGGGATATCTCAGAAGGGATATAGATACCTATGAATTTGGTATCATAGGTTTGGGTAAGAATTCCTTGTAAGTGCATTATCATCTACCAGGTGCTAAGGGAGAAGTCCTTGTGAAACCACCAGATCCAAGCCTTTCATTTTCGTATATATTATAGGAATGAGTGGGGGCTGAGATGAGGGGCTCGAACTTCATGTTTAATAAGCTTGTGTAATGGAGTGCCATTAAAAAACACCAATGGATAAGAAGGTCCCTATCATGTACATATTCTTATGCTGCAGAGCCAAATATTAGAGCCCGAAGGAATAAGAAGATGCTGAGCTTATGCACCATGGAACCAAACCTTATGCCGACAAGCATAGGTGGGAGAAATCTCAGCTGTCAGATTTCATACCTCTAAACTCTCCCACGTATCTTAGGAATTTATTCCCTGGCGATTTTCAAAGGAGGCCCAAGGGAAAACTCCCGAGATAATGGTTCTGAGATATTATTCTTGAGATGACTCAGCCAATGGGGTCAGTTAGTAAGGAAGGCGTGAAAGACCATTCAATGTGGAAAATTGATTTTTTTGAGCCTCAAAGGACTAGGCGGGACCCACGCCTAACATGGAAAATGATATGGCTTTGAGGCCATGTGGCGTCTAGTGTACAAAACATGTGTTAGATTGTTTTGAGGGCTTAGGGAGGGGTCCATATGGACTAGATTCTACATTCATTAGGTGGAGCCACGCAAAGGGAGACATAAATTTGGTAGAATGGGGTGAGGCCGTCACATCGACTCTTTGTCCCTAGAATAAATAGTGAGGGAACATACAAGTAAATTCCAAGGTTAAATATTTAGGGTGTTGTGACAGGAGTAGGCCTCAGTGGTTGTTTTTGCAGCAAATAATACAAGGAAATGGTGGAGAAGGGACCGCTAGGATTCTAGATAGTCCTGACATTTTTTACCCAGAAGGAACAACAAGGGGCGACAAGGGTTACCTTGAGGGAGAGTGTTTTCAGGGTGATGTGGCTTTTAAGGGGCCTACACTTGCATTACCTACCTCTTAGTGTATATGTGTCATAGATTGGGTCATGCCCATCGTATAGTGGGGTATAATGTGACTAATATGAATGGGTTGGTAGCTAAGGTAACACTACCATGTGGCAGTGAGGAGGCCAACAAAAATATCCATGTGGTGGGTTGGTGAAGTGGTATTGTATTATAGGCTAGTTTTAAAATGGCCATATCTTTCAATGTTGAAGTCGGATTGGAACAAATTTTATATCATTGGAAAGGTTTTTACGAGATTAAAACAAGGATGTTATCCATTTTAAGGTTTGAAGAAGTTATAAACATTGAAAAATTTAGACCCCATTTCCATAACGTGACAATGGGAGTTGGGTCACCATAGTAACTACCTTCTTCTACCCTTGTTTGTTTGACTAAATATCAGTGCGAAACTCGATTGAGAAAATAACTCCTCATGCACTGAATTCAGATCAGGGGTGTTCAACTACAAGAAACGTCAAAATGTATTCAGCCTATGTTTGGGTAGAAATTTGAAGTCCCTCCTTCAATTTCCAACCATTCAAGTTAAAGAAATAAGTATAATATCCATTTCCACTATGGATAATGAAAAATATCTTATATGTGATATGTTAGTGTTTGGGTTAACACTACCCATGGAGGGATGTTGAGATTTCTGTATGTTCATGGTGAATGCTTTGAATTATATGCCTTCATAGTTATGTTGAACTTATGGATCTATGTATTGTTGTTATCATCATGAACTAGCGAGTTAGTTACGTGAATATGCATGGTTTCTTGAAGTCCCTCAGTTAATATGCTATTGGAAGTGATTTCAATTATTTGATATGTTATGAATTTGGTGGTTCATTTTCATGTTAAGACTATAAATTATTTCATAGGATAAGGAGATAATCCACAACCTATATGCCGAATAAAGTTAAAAATTGATAGACACTTATTTTAAGAGCAACTTGGGAATGTTATGGTTATGCACACCTGTATAATGTTGCAATGTTTGGAGCTTGAAAGAGCATGCATGGTGTGTGATATTCTTGTGAAATCTAGCTACTGGAGCTATTCCTCACCTTTACTCAAAATTTGATATAAGATAGGTCTATTAGAGCCATTAATTCTATTATGGTCATGGAAATGCCCTATCTTCAGGAAATTTTGGTATAATCCATTAAGATCTCTCTTCCTATAATTTTGGTAGAAACATGCACTTGTATCTGAGATTAAATGGTCCCTTAATGAACCTTGTATCATGGTTGAATACCTTTTTCCAACTCTCCAATGCTAGTTGCATCTGGATATACCGAGGGGGAGGATTTATACAAGACTAGTGGATGCATATGATGATCTAGGCATCTGACTAGTCATCACTTGTGTACATTTTAAAATAACCGAATGTGAGATGGTACATATTCCCATGGTAAAAGTCCATGGATGATATATGGAGTGGGCCCCACTCGAGCAGAAAAATTTGCATGAGGCCAGATTTCCCATAAGATGAATAAGTATCCAGTATTCGGGACATCCGGTGGAGGACGCAAGGTGCATGTAAGAAAAGTCTTGGATGGGATTAGGACCAAATTTATTATTGCATACATATGTGATCTAGAGGATTAGGGGATTTGAGGGTGTGCCAACAAAGCATAACTATGTGCACTCAAATTTACCTTGGAACCGAATATAATCATAGGTGACCATAACAACTATGAAAAACTAAGATATTCCATTTAAACAAATCCATAAATGTCTCCATATCTCTCTCCAGAATTCCCTCCATGAATCTTTCAATCAATTTCCATCCCCACATTTCTCCTCATCTCTTATTCTCGTGTAGAATTTTAGAATTATTATACATCATTAGAATTATATCATATCATTATTCATGATCAGAATTAGGAGTTATTTCATTATACTCCCCCCTTAATTAATACTTGTGATCCAATTATTCTCTTTTCCACTTGGTCCTTTGAATTGGTCTCATCTTCATTTTCTTTGTCTTCACTACTCATTGTCTTATGCAATCTTTAGTCTTATTCATTTTTTTCCTCGATATTTTTTTAGTACTCACAATCATAAATATAATTTTATGTCCATATAAATAAGTCACCATCCACCATAATGCATGGGTTTCCAATCACAGTATCCAATTATTTTCTAGGAAACCTTTTCTCATACATGGTTCATCAGCCATTCTTTCATCACAATTTTTTATACATATACCTTTTATTCCCCTTGTATCACCATTAGTTGTCATATTAATTTTTCTTTGGCTTACCCATAACCATGTTTTCGATGCTCCTACACCATACTCCCAATGAACAAAAACTCTTCATGCGATCCTGTCCATGTGTTCCCCATCTCTCACAAATTTATATTTCATAGCTTGTGTTACATCCTCAACAATCATTCCACTTTTAAGTAAGTCCCTTTTTAATGACTTGCAATCTAGGTGTGTACTTCCTCAAATCATTGGTTCTACCCATGGTCAATCTTATCTCTAGACTCTACATCCTCAAGTGGTTTTTGCTTACCACAAACGTTAATGATGAAAAGTGGTTCTGGATGATGATGAACCCTCACTAAAAGTGGTCTTTAGAGTACCACAAACTTTATGGGGGTGTACATTGTCTTATTAAGTTTACATCATGATTTGACTTAGGTATATACAATTTCAAATTTTCAATTCAAGCTAATTTAACCTTTATTTTTAGTCAATCAAAAGCATTGTTAAGGAGGAATAATGACTTATAAGGATGTTATGCTTCATGGATTTATTCTATTTAAATATAGAAAATGCATAATACCTTTATTTATACCTAGGCTTCTCTTTTTTTCTTTTTCTTTTTCCTCATGTCATTCTCTCCTTCCTTATCTCTTTATGATGATGCTATTTCACTTCTTCAAATCCTCTTTCTTATCCTTTATTCTTTTCTACCTTTATCATTTGCTTCTTTCACGTTGCTTTGCCATGCCCGTCTTTTGCTTCTTTTGATCATGTCTAGGAGTATACATTCTACTTTATCATCTTTGTTACATTTTATTTCATATTTCACCTTTTTTGTGGCGTTTTACTTCCATTGATCCCTTCCTTTGATCTTCATTGTGCTCACATTCTTCTCTCTTCACTCTAGGCCTCAATGTGACTCTTCTTCTTCAACAAGTATTTTTCACCTTACTACATACCTCACCTAGGTTGTTTCTTTCTTTAAACCTAGTCTATTTGTATTTATAGTCCTCATCCACCTTGGATCCTATCCGAGGCATTATCTGCTCCACACTTTTAAGCTTCAATAGCTATAGGACTTCTTCTTCTTCCCACCAACTTTATCTTTTCTCGATCATCTGTTGTCATTTTTTATCCTTATTTGGATGCATTATCTACATCGATTTTTCTCTTTTCTATCTTTAGCTTGCTTGAGATATCCATCATGATATTCTTCTTGTCCTTATCATATTTTCCTCAGTACTTAGTGATTCTTGGAAACATTGTCTAATGTCAGAATGATTAGTTCCAACATAGATTCAAACTTGTGACAATAGTTGGCTAGATTAAATGTCACTAGATTCTTTCAAACAAACATTTCAATGACATGAAAATCTCTAAACATTTTGCTTGAATGTGACATATTTGACTGTGTTAATATTGACTATGGTTTTTAAACTCTCGTGGTTGTTGTTAATTGCAGAATCCGGATCATCCACAATATCATAAAACAATGGTCAACGTTTCGAATCCCAACGGGGATCCATCTTCAGGACAAGAAGTAAATGAAGAATGAAAGAAGGTCACACAAATCAGGGTATAAATAGTGAAGGATTATGATGATGAGAAGAGCCGAATAAAATAATTTTTGTTAATTTATTTAAAATAATTTAATTTAATTTTATTCTTAATAAAATATTTAAAATTTTCTAATTTTAATAAATTCATTTTAATTTAAATAATTAATAATACTAATGTCACCTTTTATTAATTAAAATTTTTATTTTTATAATATTACTTGTTAATTTATTTTTATTAAATTTTTAAAAGTTATTAAAGTTTTTAATTATTATAAAGCCTAAGTGCTACTAAATTCTAATAAATTAATTTTAATTTTAATAACCCTAATTAAAATTTTTATTTAGTTTTATAATTTTGTTAATTATTTAATTTTTTTTAATAGTTTTTATTAATTTCGTAATTTGTTAATTAAAATTTTTTATTTCATAATTTAATGTCTAAAAATTATTTTAATTAAACCTTAAGTGCTACTAATTTTTTTATTTTTTAAATATTACCTAAAAAGTTTAACCTAAAATACTCTAATCAAATTATTAATCTAAAGATCAATTAATTGTAACCCTAAATAGTATTAGTAATAATTATAATTATTTTTAATTATTAAAATTAATATTTAATTGACTTTCAACTTAACTTTGACACATTCAATGAATTTGACTCACTTGACTTTATAGGGGCTTCGTTACATGAAATAAATTTGATACAATGACTTGCATAAATTTAAAATACTCTAATCAAATTATTAATTAAAAATTAATTAATTGTAACCCTAAATAGTATTAATTAATTGTAACCCTGAATAGTATTAGTAATAATTATAATTATTTTTAATTATTAAAATTAATATTTAATTCACTTTCAACTTAACTTTGACACATTCAATGAATTTGACTCACTTGACTTTATAGGGGCTTCGTTGCATGAAATAAATTTGATACAATGACTTGAGCATAAATTTAAACTTTGGGTGTCGGGTAACACTAAACATGCACTCTTGTCTTTGGCACTAACTCAACTTTAACTCTTCACATTTCATGCAAACCTTCTATATGCTCCATGAATTTCATTCATTTTTGGCTTAAAATATCAACCTGAACTTTCATTCATTTTTGGCTTAAAATATCAACCTGAACTTTGCCTTTAATTTGATTTGACTCATTACATTATCAAATTTCAACTTAATATGGACCTTTTATTTTTAAAAAATTACAATAATATCACCCTTACATAACATGAAAAACTTTTAAAAATATAAGTATTTTCAAAGGATAAGTACCCACTCAAGTATTAAACTCTTCTCACGCCATGCACGGGCATATATTACCATGCATTTAACCTTTATGAAGTTCCTCCCACACACGGACTAGTAATTGTTTCAAGTAAGGGAATACATTACCATGAATTTAACCTTTATGAGGATACTCCCACACATGGACTTATACTTATTCCTCATTTTTACACTGGAAAGGAATATTTTGAATTTTCAAACAATCCCACTATTTCCTCCCGCACATGGACTAATACTTGTTCCATGTAAGGGCATATGTTACTTTACGACGATCCTCCGACACATCAACTCATATTTGTTCCTCATTTTTACATTTGGAAAGGAATAATTTGAATTTTCAAACCCTCTCATTATTCATGCATGTTGGATATATTAACTCTTATTATTATTATTATTATTTTTCTAATTTCTACATAAGTTGTTTGTTTGTATTATTTATATATTTTTAGATAATTAGATTTGAGAGATTCAATCCAACTAGGAGAGCTCTCAGTTTAATATGTGGTTGAGATATTCTTTCAATTAATTGATTTTGTGGTTAAGATAGTGTGTTTATCTTATGCCAATGCTTATTGTATTTATATGTCTACAATTATTGATATTTAATAGAAGTGAAATATAGTTTGTGTGTGTAATAATTCGAAATTGTTATATCGACATGTATGAGTGTAAATCCCTCACAAGAGATCCTAGGATCATGTGAGATCATTGAAATATAATCCTTTGTACATATATAGGATTAGCTTAGGAGAGTGGATTATTTTGATTTAATTTTGATTTTTGTGTGTTTACTTTTGTCTGTAGAAAGCATGTAGGAATTTGTTGTGAGTGTTATGATCCACACCCTTTATCAATTGTAAATAACTTGCAATCCCTATGAGTTGGGTTCTCTATAATTTCGACGAAGTCAATGTGGAAGGGAAATGAGCATGAGTAGCCTCACAATGAACCATAGTAGTGAAATTTTCATAAATATATTTTTCGAGAGAAAGGAGGAGAAATTGCATGGGCATGCAAAGGCTTAGAGGTGCACATTGATGTTTACAAAATTGTTAATGGTGAAATACGTGATTTGTTGGGAATCCCTGACATGATCCCTCTGAAGGTCATTATGCCACTCAAATCACAGTGAGGCTTCCTAGGGACTCGCCTGAAACCTCATGCCTCTTGAGAATCATGTGATTTATCATTGCAAATTATGTCTTCAATCACTCTATTATTGTGGAAGATGATGCCTTTGAGACAAGATATAATCTTACTTCCATGATCAAGTGTCTCATAAAAGTGTAGAAAATAATTCAGAGTTCCAAGTCGTTGAGATTTAGGTACAATTACCTTAGCTATGAGCTACAGTGACTCATTGATTTAAGAGAAGATGATGGAAGTTTCCTTTGCCAAGTACATGGTCATTTTAGACACATTATAAAATCAATGTAAGGTTGACAACAAAGAAATTTTGGAAACTCTCAATTGAGGAATTGGTGGTATGGCTATATTAGTTTTAAATTATGTATTAGCAGTACTTTTGTTTTTATAATGAATGATGAAGAATCTATAAAATCATATGGAAGAGGTCATGATGCATGAATGACTTTGGTACATTTAGCATCTATGTTGCTTTCTTAGATAGTTGGAAAGTACAATGGATGGCATTCATATACCTCGATAGATGGATTTTTTTCATAGAATGGATAGTAGTCCAGTCATTATAATCAATGAATTGATTTAATGGTTTGAAGAAATTATATATCCAAGGGATCAAGTGGAAGTACGACTTGATATGCATGGTTTTGCAGTTAGTTCAAAAATTGTGGATCTAGGAAATAATCCATCTTTAGTTGTAGAGTCCTACATGTGGATTGCAATCTACTAGTGAGGTTATGAGATGATGTTGTTCAGTGACAAACTTAAGGAGATATGTGATTCAAGAGTTTTCTTAGGAATTAAAGACTCACAAATTCATCTTGTAACTACATATTTATGAGGGTTACAAGACAAATTGAGGGAGCTCAACCTACAAGATTTCAAAATGACTAGAGACCCTGATGAAGAATTTATCAGACATAGATCAAGACAAATACATTAAGGGAGGGTGTTGGAAATATTAACTCCTAATTTTCTTGTGCTTAATGCTTGATATTCATTATCATATGTAATCTCTATGTGAGTTGTTTGTTTTAATTATTTAAGATATTGCTAGCTAGTTAGATTTGAGGGATTTAGTACAACTAAAATAACTCCTAATTTAGTGTTTGGTTAAAATATTATTTCAACTAATTGATTGTGTAGTTAAGATAGTATATCTTAAGCCAATGATTAATGTATTTATGTGTATACAATTTTTCATGTTCAATATAATAATAAATATAATGGTTTTTTTTTATAGGAAAAATCGAACTTTTTATTAAGGAAATAAAAAGTTACAAATGTAGATGCAATTAAGCATTATGAAAATTGTGTAACCACAATGAGGAAGACAAAACACCATAGAGAAACTAAGCATATATAGCCACAATATCGACAAAAAAATATTTCTGTCCATGTTCTGGGCCTCCCCATTTTTTGAGAAAACGACCCTTATAGATACCAGTTTTACAAAAAGAAACTGTATCAACATAAGTGAACCAAAAGTATGAATAAGCAAGTATCCAAAAAACCAGATGAACTGATATATGATGAAAAACCATGCAGATCAATTTATAAATTGTATGGCCGATGGTCTGAGACACAAATCATTCCATCAACGATCTCAGCTATATGCCATACATCTATATCCTACTGAAGCCCTCCTTAGAGAAGGAGGTCAGCTTCTGTATTCCTCTTCTTGTAGATATGGAAAAAAAATATAAGATCAAAAATCATTTTTAATTGAAATATTTCTTCTATGAGTGGAATTAATATATGATTTTGACATCTATGCATATTTTTGAACCAATTTATAACATTTAAGGAGTCACCAAAAATTTGAACTGAACCAATCCCCACATGTTTAAGTCAACACATAAGAATTTTCAAAGATATTAATTCAACATAGTTGTTTGTTCCCAATCCAATGCCTAGTGAAGCTTTGTAAGTTATGTTTCCATTGATGTGTATAACCAGCCCTGGCCCACGCCTATGATGTGCGTCAGAGGCACCATCAAAGTATGCCAAAGGAATATCATGTCTGATATGATCTTCACGGACGATATTGAAGGTCTGGGATGGAGTAGAAACATCGATAATAGCAAAAATAAAAGCACATTCTCCTGCAATTGGAGAGGGAGAATATGTAAGGTCCTAAAAAATGCGTTTATTCCTAGCTAGCCAGATTCCTCAGGAGATGATCAGAGCGATGTTTCTTAAGTTTTCATCTGAAGATGAATTCCACCAGTTTTTCCAATCTTCCCCACAACTCTCCCCATTCTAGATTAATCTTATCCCCAATGGGATTAAATTGGTTTCCAAAATCTTGGTGATGAAGGGGCATCTTAAAAATAAATGGCTAACAGTTTCTTCAGAATTTTTGCACAAAATACACCAGCGAGGGCCGTGTTTGTTTCGCTTCTATAAATTATCCCAAGTGGGAACTTTATTATTTAGAATACATTAGAAGAACAATCTTGATTTTTCCGGGCTTTTCAGTTTCCATAACAGTTTGCGCCACCAGTCTTGTACCCCCATGCTCTTCTAGCCATCAGGAAACTATATCCAAATTTTGGGGAATATTGGAATGAAGGAGCATGTACCTATCAAAGATAATCTGGATGATCCCTAATCCTGAAATTTTTGCGCTAAATATCTCTAATGTAATTCTACCACTCTAGTCCTCATTGTGGATTTAAGTGGAGATCCTCTACAGTTTTCCATCCCTGATGCCAAATTATTGATAATTTAGTTTTTTCTATCTGATTCAGGAACAACAATCCTTGGGCATTAAGGGAGTCCAAAATCTCCCTTGAGAGTGCAAAAGCCTCATTGCATCCCACCCAAGGGTCAATTCATATTCTGAGCTTTTCTCCATTACCTACCTGTCAAGAAAGACCTTCTTCCACTATACTTAAGGAGTCTATAGTTGCATTCCATATCACTGATGCATTTAAGGGTTTTTTTTCATCCCTACGCATCCATTCATTAATAGGAACTTGATCGATGCATTTCCTTTTCACCACTGCAGTCCTTATATTATCCATTGTCAACAACCACCACCTCAATTTTTCTGCCAATGATGATGCAAAAAATTGGATATCATTTATACCCCATCCTCCCCAGTCCTTTGGGCGAGCAATTTTGTCCCAAGCTACCTAGGGAAGAACCACATCCTCCTTTACTCTTTCCCATAGAAAAAGGCTACACATTTTCCTTCTTTTGGATAAAATGCCTTTTGGAACCCAGGTGAGAGAAATCCAATATACTAGAATAGCAATAAGAACTGCTTTAATAAGTACAAGTCTGCCAGCTCTCGAAAACCATTTAAATCTCCATAGATTAATTCAGTTCTCAATTTTTTCCAACAAGCAATTCCAGTCCTGTTTCCTATAGAAGTCATACTTTAAGCGGAACCTCGGGTATTTTAAACTATCCCCCATAGATTTTGATTGGAAGGGAAGAGTCAAGGTAATTTCGTCTATCTCATTCATCGAGAATCCTTCGTGTATTATTGAGTATTTTTGAGCATTTAT
This sequence comes from Pinus albicaulis, assembly GCA_034641835.2. Classification (NCBI taxonomy): domain Eukaryota; kingdom Viridiplantae; phylum Streptophyta; class Pinopsida; order Pinales; family Pinaceae; genus Pinus; species Pinus albicaulis. The sequence continues at coordinate 73,494,641 of CM076572.1, read as the reverse complement.
GCACATTCCAGTAGCCTTGAGTCCAGGGAGGAATTCAACTGTTGAATATCATCCCTATAACCACTACTGAAAGATAGAATGTCATCAACAAACATCAAATGAGTAATAAGCATATTTTTTGCTACTCCAATTCCTTTAATTCACCTCTCTGCTTAGCAGTAAGGAGCAACTAACTTAGGCCTTCTGCTGCAAGTAAGAATATAATGGGGGACAGAGGGAAACCCTATCTAAGCCCTCTCTGACTGTGGAAGAAAGGTGATGCAACCCCATTAATGAGAACAAAAAAAGAAACATTTAAAATGAAACCCATAACCCAGTTGATGAACCTGATACTAAAACCCAGGTGAGTCATCAAGAGACGCAAGTATAAACCTGATATTAAAACCCAGGTGAGTCATCAAGAGACACAAGTATAAACCTGATACTAAAGCCCAGGTGAGTCATCAGGATACACAAGTATAAACCTGATACTAAAACCCAGGTGAGTCATCAAGAGACGCAAGTATAACTAGCTAATCCTATCATACACCTTTGAGAGATTGATTTTAACTATCAAGCATTTTCTCTTGCCCTTATTTGTAGTATGCATCGATTCCTAAGTAACTCCAAATGGCTTCATGGATATATCTCCCATCAAGGAACCCAAAATTTTCCTTAGACATATTTCTAGAAAGGATTCTGTTAGGTCCCTATATTACTAGTATAGTCCCTTATTGTTGTTAGTGTAACCCCCTTATTGTTATTATTGTACCCTTGTAACCCCCATTTTATTATTATTGTGCCCTTAAATTATTATTGTTAGGTCGGCTGGGATTACATTGTGGCCCACTAGGATTACATTATGGCCCCATGGACTCCTATATATAGAAAGGAGGTTTTGTGAATTGTATCATCCAAGAATTGTTCATTTATGTAATGTATTGGAGGTTTCCCCCTCGAAGTGGCTTATTTCTAAGACGTTGATATCTCTTTTCTTCTATTTTTGGAGCTGGTTACACAACATTTGGTATCAGAGCTTTGGATTCTAGGGTTTCGCTGCTCCAAACAGGTCATCGTGGAATTTTCGCTATAACTTTTTTTATACGAAGTTTCAGAAGCTGAAATTTCTAGGGTGCAAAGCCAAAATCCTGAGGAATATTTTCTAAAAATTTTAGAGCTTGGTTCGCAATATTTTCGGAGATATGATCTGTGGAAGTTAGGTCTTTTTTCAGGCTCCTAAATAGGTCATCGTGGAATTTGTGCTATAAATTTTTTTCTACGAAGGTTCAAAATCTGAAATTCATATGGTGCGAAGCTGCAATCCTAAGGAAATTCTTCAAAAAATTTTAGAGCTTGGTTCACAATATTTTTGGAGATATGATCTGTGGAGAGTAGTGCTTTTTCAGGCTCCTGAATTGCATCTCAAAGAGGTGATCGTGGGAAAAGTTAAATAAATCTCTCTCTGGGCATCGGATTGGAGTGCCGTAAAAAGTGGTCACAAGTACACAGATTTTAGTTTCTTCTCTATCAATTTCAAAGACAAAGGACAAAACAGTGATACGTGGCAAGTCGTGCAAGTTCGATCTACTGAACTAGTCCATAATTAGGTCATTGTGGGAGATTGGACACAACTTTGTCTTGGAGAATCAAAATCAGGTCAGACCTATGGAATTTGAAAGATAATTCATAGGGCTACATCGGTACTGAAATTTAGATATTGAAGTGCTGCAATCACATAGATAATCCAATTTCAATATCGAGCTCCTCAAAAGCAAGAAAAAGGTGTATTTTTTTTCCGAATTGCATAAGTCTTGTTTGAAGAATGAATTTTAATTGATTCCAAGGGCATATTGTAGAATAGATATCAGTATTGGGTTCTAAAATATGCCCCGTAAAATTATTTCAACACCCATTAAGCCTTCAGAAGGCTCTACTATGACTCATGAAGATGAAGAATTGCAACATGATCTATCAAAATTACAAGAGCAAGTGCAACAAATTTCACTCTCGCAAAGAGCAACAAAAAATGAAATGGAAGTTTTGAAGAAATGTGTGGAAGTGAAGATGGATGGCATGGAAGCTGGCATGGAAGCTAATATGGAAAACATGAAGAATGATCTAAAAACAGACATCGAAGGTTTGACAAAGTTGATACAAGAAATGTTTCCTAATGGTGAAAAGATAGTAGAAGAACCTCATGATGAGAACAAAATAAATGTTAATCGTGATTTCATAAACTCTAATGTTGGCGGGAAGAACCACCATATTCCAAAAATTGATATGAGGAAGTTTGATGGAAAGGATCCTGTAACATGGATACTACAGATGGAGCAATATTTTGATCTCCATAATGTGAAAAACACACAAAAGGTATGCATTGCAACTTTGCATTTAGAACAAAATACATTTATATGGTATCGATGGCTTTGCTCCCGTAAAAAAATTTTCACTTGGTCAATTTTTACGAAGGAAATGATAGCACATTATGAGGATACAAAGAGCAACACCTTCTTTAGCCAATTGATAAATCTCAAACAAAAGGGTTTAGTGGGGCATCACATTGAGGACTTCCAAAAATTGAATATAAGGGTAACTGATATTCCAGAGGAACACAAGATCGATCTCTTCATAGGAACTTTAAAGGATAATATCCAACATGAAGTTCGTGTTTTGGAACCGGATTCATTGGAGAAGGCATTCAGGTTGGCAAGAAAAGTTGTATGTAAAATAATGGCGACAAGGAAGCCTACCACTCAATTCTATAAAGAAGGAAGTGTTGCTACGTCTAGATTTCCACAACCTACAAGGTTGACACCACAAAAATTGGAAGAAAAAAGAGCAAAAGGGCTTTGCTACAGTTGTGATAGCAAATACACTAAAGGTCATAAGTGTGCTAAGAGGAAATGATTTTACATAGATTGTGAAGAGGAAGAAGAAAATGAACAAGAAGAGGATATACACCAGGAACCAACCCTAGAAGAGGAAGAAATAAATCCAACCATATCGTGTAATGCACTGGCAGGAATTACCACTCCTCAAACTCTCAAGATAGAAGGACAAATCAAGAAGAAAAAGGTAATAGTGTTGATTGATCCAGCTAGCACCCATAATTTTATTCATTGTAAGGTAGCCAAGGAATTAAATTGTTTCCTATACCCAGCACCAGAATGTCAAGTGATGGTTGCAAATGGAGGAACTATAAATTGCTGTGGAAAATGCCATAATATCAAGCTAACCATGGGGGAATATGTATTGACTAGTCCAATGCTTTCCATTCCTATGGGAGGTGCTGATGTTGTACTAGGAGTACAATGGTTACAATCTTTGGGGATGGTAGCTTTTAATTTTCAAGAAATTTTCTTGAATTTTTTTTCAGAAGGAAAGGAAGTCGAATTACGAGGTATTGAAGGGAAGTTGGGAAGGATAATAAGCTCTAATGTCATGACAAAGCTTCTAAAGAAAGAAAAACGAAGCGTAATTGCACAATTATGCTCACTAGAAGTTCCGACATCAAAATCATCTATTTCTGCAGATCTCCAACAAGTCTTGGACAATCATTCCAAGGTGTTTGAAACTCCCAAAGGACTCCCACCTGTTCGTGATCATGATCATGCTATTCATTTGATTCCAGGAAGTGTTCCTCCAAACATCAGGCCTTATAGATATCCTTACTTCCAAAAGAGCGAAATTGAACGTATGATTGCAGAAATGTTAGAGGTAGGTATAATTCAACCTAGTCAAAGTTCTTTCTCTGCTCCTGTAGTATTGGTACACAAGAACGATGGATCATGGTGAATGTGTCCAGATTATAGGGAGCTCAATAAGCTCACCATTAAAGACAAATTTCCCATTCCTGTGATTGATGAATTATTGGATGAATTACATGGAGCAATTTATTTTACCAAGTTGGATCTTCGTTAAGGATATCATCAAATTAGAATGAAGACTGAAGATATTCCAAAAACAACATTTCGAACTCATGAGGGTCATTATGAATTTTTGGTCATGCCTTTTGGCCTTACCAATGCACCTTCTACATTTCAAGGGTCGATGAATTCCATTTTCAAACCCTTCCTTAGAAAATTTGTGCTAGTATTTTTTGATGATATACTAATCTACAGCAGGTCTTGGAAGGATCATGTTGAACATGTTGACAGGGTGCTCAAACTATTGCGGGAGAAACAATTATATGCAAAAACATCCAAATGTTTCTTTGGAGTACAAGAGGTGGAATATCTGGGTCATATTATATCTCACGAGGGTGTTAAAGTAGACCCTAACAAAATTAAAGCCATTAAGGAATGGAAAGTCCCCATGACCATAAAGAAGTTGCGAGGATTTCTCGGGTTAACAGGGTATTATCGCAAGTTTGTTAAAAATTATGGGAGAATAGCAGCACCTCTAACAACATTATTGAAGAAAGATGCATTTTCATGGACTCCTGAAGCAACTAAGGCCTTTGAATGTCTTAAAGAGGCAATGTGCCTAGCACCGGTATTAGCTACGCCATACTTCACAAAAACCTTTATTGTGGATGTGATGCCTCAGGAAATGGAATTGGTGCGGTTTTAATGCAGGAAGGAAGACCCATTGCTTTTGAAAGTTGTCCAATCAAAGGAAAGTATTTACAGAAACCTATTTATGAGAAGGAAATGTTATCAATATTGCATGCACTAAAGAAATGGCGAAATTACCTAATGGGAAGACACTTCAAGGTAAAAACTGATCATGATAGTCTTAAACACTTTTTGGAACAAAGACTATCGTCAGAAGAGCAGCATAAATGGGTCACAAAGATGTTGGGTTATGACTTTGAAATAATCTACAAAAAAGGAAAGCTTAATGTTGTTGCAGATGCACTCTCAAGAAAGAATGAAGAGGTGGAAGCATTGCTTTGTGCCATTTCTATTATCGAACCAGATTGGATAACCGAAGCAAGAGATGAATGGAAGAAGGACAAAGATGTATGGACACTCATTCAAAAGTTGCAGCAAGATCCTAGTACATCGGATACATTTAGTTGGAAAAATGATTCCTTATGGTACAAAGATCGCTTATATCTTTGTAAGAATTCCCAACTAAAACAAAAGATTCTTCTGGAATTGCACACTTCTCCTTTAGGAGGACACTCAAGATTTTTAAAAACTTACCACGGGGTGAAGAAAGAATTTTTTTGGGATGGCCTTAAATCTGATATTCGAAAGTTTGTGGCGGAATGTTTGGTTTGCCAGCAGAATAAAGTGGAAACAATTAAGACCACAGGACTTCTACAACCTTTATCCATTCCAAGTCAACGTTGGGAGGAGATTTCAATGGATTTTATCACAGGTTTACCTAAGTCCGAAGGAAAGAGTGTCATCATGGTGGTAGTTGATAGACTTACCAAGTATGCACACTTTTGTGCATTATGTCATCCATTTAAAGCAAGTACAGTTGCTACTACATTTATGGACACAATTCAAAAGCTACATGGAAACCCAAGGGTTATTGTGAGCGACAGAGATCCCATTTTTACTGGAAAATTTTGGACGGAGTTATTTTCTTGTTTGGGTACTCAATTAGCTCATAGCTCATCTTATCATCCTCAATTTGATGGTCAAACTGAGATAGTAAATAAATGTTTGGAAGGATATCTTAGTTGTTTTGTATATGATAAACAAACACAATGGGTCAAGTGGTTACCTCTCGCTGAATGGTGGTATAACACTTCCTTCCATACTGCAGCAAAAATGACCCCATTTATGGCACTTTATGGATATCATCCACCATCGATCACATCATCTTTAAGGGAAAATTCGAAGGTTCAAGAAGTGGAAGATCACATCAAGCAACAACAAGAAGTTCTCCAACTCTTAAAGGATAACTAGAATTTGGCACAAAATCGAATGAAACAACAGGCAGATCAACATCGCAGTGAGAGAAGTTTTGATGTAGGAGACTGGGTATTTTTACGGCTACAACCATACGAAAAAATTTCCCTCAAGCAAGCTAAGAAGGATAATAAATTATCGCCAAAGTACTATGGTCCTTACAAGGTGTTGCAAAAGATTGGTACTATGGCATATGAATTGGAGCTTCCTTCTTCTTCGCGAGTACATCTAGTTTTCCATGTTTCATGCTTAAAGAAGGTTATAGGTGAAAATCTTCCGGTTCAAACAATATTGCCAGAACTTGATGAGGAAGGAAAAATCATATTGGAACCTGAAGCGGTCATGGAAACAAGAACTCGACAGCTACGGAATCGATCAATTTCAGAGTATCTCGTCAAGTGGAAGAACTTACCCACTGAAGATTCTACATGGGAGGATGAGAAGTTTATACAGAAGCACCCAGAGCTACTCAAGCATTGAGGACAACACTTTTTGAAGGAGAGGGGCATGTTAGGTCCCTATATTACTAGTATAGTCCCTTATTGTTGTTAGTGTAACCCCCTTATTGTTATTATTGTACCCTTGTAACCCCCATTTTGTCATTATTGTGCCCTTCAATTATTATTGTTAGGTCGACTAGGATTACATTGTGGCCCACTAGGATTACATTATGGCCCCATGGACTCCTATATATAGAAAGGAGGTTTTGTAAATTGTATCATCCAAGAATTGTTCATTTATGTAATGTATTGGAGGTTTCCCCTCGAAGTGGCTTATTTCTAAGGCGTTGATATCTCTTTTCTTCTATTTTTGGAGCTGGTTACACAACGGATTCGCTTCAGGTAATTCGCTATAATTTTGGGAATGATTTTATAGATGCAATTGTAGAGGGATATAGGTCTGAACTCCTCGAAAGATGCAGGGTCATTGGATTAGGGATTAAAGCCATAAAAGCTGAATTGAATGGCTTATGAATGTAACCCTTGATCCTAGACTCGTCCACCACCCCTACAATCTCTTCCCCTTTTAAATCAAAGAAATTTTGGAAAAATTCCATCGTCCAACCATCATGTCCTGGACTCTTATCTTTTTGCATGGATTTAATAATGCCTTTGACTTCTAATTTTGACACAAGAGCCATTAGCATCTCATTTTCTTCCTCCTCTGCATACCTAGGGAAGAGCTGAGCCACCCGAATGACCTCAGCGATTGTAGTGGAGCTCTGAACAAATTTTTAAAATGATCTCTTCCCAAGGTTTCCAACTTGTTAAACTATTTTTCCTTTTCCCCATCTACCCGATTCATTTCCTAGACAATGTTGATGTTTTTCCTTCACTTTGCATAGTTCTAAAATAATTTTGTGTTCTCATCCCCAACTAAAACTCAAATTTCTCGACTTTTAATTCTTTATTGTTCTTCAATATCATTTAAAATCTTCCTCCTTCGAGTATCCAACTATTTTATCCTTTCTCTCTTCTCCTCCGTCTCATACTCATCCTCTTCCGGACTTTCCAAAGCTTCCAGTTCCTCCCCGATATGATTTAATTCAACTTATTCCATTATCGTTTTTTCTTTAGCCTAGTTTATAGTTTCTAGTTTCAATAATTTCAAGTTTCCCATGAAACAATATGTAGGGGATATATCTTGGGTCTGATCCAATGACCTCCAAGTTTCTTTAACTAATCTGATGAAACTGCTTTCTTTGAGCCATCAAGGGTTGAATTTGAAAGGAGATCCAAGCTTCCTACTCTACCCTTTTAGCTCCAGGATAATGGGGAAGTGATCTGATTCCCCTCCTAATCCAACCCATTTTCTGAAAGAAGGAATTTGATTTACAAAATCATCATTCAATAGAAGAGATCCAATATCTTTTCCACCCTCGCTCCCCCCACTCTTCTGTTCCTCCATGTAGGATTATATTTTATCAGTTTTAAGTCTATAAGTCGCCCAGTCTAAAGCTTATTCAATAAAAATTAAGCAAGTTGGTCAACTTGAGCTTGGGGACCCCAGGTCTCAAACAAACCCAAAGAGAAATTGAGGTCACCCCCACCACCAAATTAGGGGCTTTCATAAGGGATTTAGTAAATAGGTTGTTCCAAAACGATACCTTGTCCTGACACATACCATAGATATTTACAAGGGAAAGTTCATAACATAGTTATGACGAGTAAACCTAAACCCCCAACACCAGTTTCGATCCCCACGATTTTTTTAGCTTCAAACTATTGTCTTTGAAGCCTAGAACTAGATTGCCTCATCTTCCTTTGGCATTAGCTGTCATAAAAGTACAACTTGGCATCATTTTCCTAAGGGAGGTCATCACTGCTTCACCAAGTCTAAGGGTTTATTGAATCATAATAACATTAGGACAATATTTTTGAAAAAGAGTTTTTAAAGCTAGCTTATTTTGATTGCTAGAAAACCCACGACAATTAAAATACAAAAGGATCATTTGGTAACCATGAGAGGGGCCTGTGTTTCTCTAAGAACCCCTTTAAGGGATAATTGTTTTCCATCAACAATGTCTAATTTTTCTTTAAGATGTGCCTTAGATAAATTAGTCTTCCTTCCTCTAGTTTTCCGATGCACAATGGATTCCTGAATACTCCCCAACCATCTTATAGGATCTAAATATGGAGCCCTATTTTCCCGAGGATGCAAATTGTAGGGGGATTTCTCAAAGGATTGGGTCAAGATGGAGGTAATAATAGTATCCATGGAGAGAGACAAACTGTCTATAAATGGGGAATTAGTCAAAATAGGCCTGGATGAGCCAGGACTAGGAAGTACATTTATCAAAGATTGAAGAGATTCATGTAAAGAGGAAATGGGATGGGAACAATTACCCACCGAGAGGAGTGCAGGTTCGATTGTTCCATTCTCATCCTGCACTTCAAGAAGATGTTCCTGCTCTGGCATAGTATGAGTCTTCGGCCTCTCAATCTGGTCTTCTTGAACCTCCATCGACACCTGTTCCCCATCCTACTAAGGCTCAACCCCTTCCATTTGTACATTCACCTCCTCTTCTACCTGTGGTTGACCCTCATTCACGAAATCACTCCTTTATCTTCTTCTGCTCCTGAATCCCAATGGAAATTTGTGGGCTACATTTCTATGTTTGTGGCACCTGTGGAATCTAAAGGGAATGTGCTCATAATTGATAAATTGACAATAAGAATAACTAAGGGGTGAATATTTCCACAATCAAATACATAATGTTGTTGAGAACTTCTGGAAGCATGTGTATTATGATTGAAGAGCCCTTCAATATCGACGTTTTGGGTGAACACTTCACCCATCTCCAGGAAAAATAAGCTTAACGTAAGGTAGGAAGAGCGCAGGCCTGGAAAATATATTAAAAATTTTTTTAAACCCCAGAGAACCCTCAACCAACTATTTAGGTCAGCCAAGGATAAAAATGACCCTATGTTAGGTCCCGAAGTTTATGAGATCCCCTGTTCCTGTGGAAAGTCTTACATAGGTCAATCAAGGAGATCCTTTAAAACTTGGTTGAAAGAACATATGGCTGACACTAACCATAACCGCATTGAAAAATCAACCATTCCTGAACACTCCCATTCTACCAAACACCTTATCTGTTTCAATAAATCCAAAATCTTAACATCTGCCCCCTTTCATTCCAACCGGGTCATTCAGGAAGCCCTCAATATTGAAAAGCATCCTAATAACTTTAATCGTGATGATGGTTATCAATTAAGTCATTCCTGGAAGCCCACCATCCACTTCCTATCATCTAAGCGCCTTCCCTCCATTACCAAATAAAACCCATACTAGTCTGGCATTCTCCCCTCCCTCGTTTCCCTCACCTCCCCTTTTTTAATTTATTTTATTCATATTTAATGCTATTTATATTATTTATCCTTAATATTGTTGATTCCTAATCTATTTTAATTTAACTCCTTATTCTAAAAGTTCCTGATTTGATTAATTCATCCTTTCAAATCAATAATTTATCTCTCCATATCTTCTTCCCTTTCTTCAACTTTAGTCCCCCTTTATATCTATTCTTTAATGCATTATATAATCCATCCATTAAATTATATTATATTTCTTTCATTTTGTAAATTCCCCTATCATTTTCTTTTTAAAAAAATTATTTGCTTTGTTTTTTCTCTTAATTCATTTATTTCCTTTTGTTTTTAAATTTAAATCTCCAATGCTCCCTCCCATTTCCCTAATGGCTAGATCATTTATTTAATTAGTTCATATTAAATTATTCATTTATTTAATCTTTTTAAAATAAATCAATTCTTAATTTCATTTATCTCTTGGACCCAATCAATTTATTCCCTTAATTATCTAAGGACTAATAACTTAATTAATATATTTTAATTTTGAATTTAACTAATTTCAAATTTCTTGTTGGCTTTCTCTAATGGCTATATTTTTCCAGACTTGCACTCATCCTATACGCTGAGCTTATTTTTCTTGAATATGGGTGAAGTGTTCACCCGAAATGTCGATATTGAAGAGTTCTTCAATCATAATACACAGGCTTCCAGAACTTCTCAACATAAATAAGAATAACCTTGAAGCTAAAACTGGATTTTGTCTTCCAGACCCTCCCTTGGGTCCAGTATTACCAGTATGCGTGCCACATTCCTACACTTTGTTTCCACAAAATACATGTCCGCCTCTTGAAAGAGGCCCAAAGTGTTTCCAATGGCTTTGAAACATCCTTTGTCCATAGGTGTGGGGGTAAATCTGGAAGTTGAACCCATACCGGTATATCTTTCAATTTTTCTCTCTAAGAATCAAAGAGAGATACACACTTCTTAAATAGAATTGGCACGATACCAAAGCACCAGTTGCAGTTTAAGACCCAATCCAACATCTCACCCTTATTGAATTAGACTATGAACCAGCCCCTATTGAGAGGGATCACTTCAACCTATTTTTCCGGAGCCCCACACCAAGATTTGTCTATCCAATATGTTATATACTTTGTTGAATAGTATAATTCCCTCTCGCTCTTCCAACCAAAATTAGCTCTAAGGCTTCCATAGCCTTTTCTATCTGGATGTTGACCTCAAGGACCAAATTTGGGCATTTACCTTCCCTTTCTTCCTCTTTGTTCCGATATTCAAAATATTCTCGGAAGATCTTGAAAGTGACTTACCCTCCCGCACTTGGTTATCATCCTCCTCGAGTGGCGCTAGCCACTCCTCCACCTTCTCATTCAGGGTAATTGAAACCCCAGGTTATAAGTATTTCCCCTCCACTTCAAGGGAAAAATTATGAAGCTGCACCCTCGCATCCCAAGGTTCATATCCGGTAAGAGCTTCATTGTTAAAACCCATAAAAAATGGGGCCACTCGCATGTTCCTTGCCACCGATTTTGGAAAAAAAATTGACAGTTCCTTCCTTCTGTATCCAACTCTCTTGAAAAAAACCCTCTCCTTTCACCGCTTCAAAACTAGGAGACTGCAGGGAAAAAATAAATCTCATTTTCCTGCTGGCTCTCTAGCCCTCGACAAGCAAGAGCACTGTTCAGACCTTGCCCCGTAACCAACTCATTTTGCTATCGTTCCTTGATCATACAGGCTTTCATCCCCTCATTCCTTCTTAGGATGATACTAATAATAATGTCTTCCAAGCCTCCCGAAAATAAACCAGAAACTGGGGGTTGCAAGGGATTTTGTACTTACTAGTAACTCCGCCTTCACCACTTCCGCCTAATGCTCCAAAATCTCCATTTTCGCCTGATCTTACAGGACACTGATGTCAGAGCCCCAATTGACTGCCTTTGAGCCACATGATTTTCCTACTTCCAAAAACCCTAAAATTCCTTCCGAGTTCCAATCAATCATTGTAGATCTCCTTTTGTCACCAAGGTATCTGGATGGAAGAACCAACTTGGCCAAGTTTTGATTAGTTGGCTCCAGGCCCCAGACTGAGAGAATGTCTTCTGCCTCCGACTCCAAATCAACATATTCCATTGGTTTAACCATTTTTACTGTCTGAAAGGTAGGAGGATAAATCTAACTTCCCTCGCTCTTGCAGTTGAGAGAAAAATATAATGGTTATGTGTAATAAATCTAAATATACACATTTAACATTAAAAACTTGGATATCAACGCATACTACCCCATATGAGAAGGTAAATATTTGTCTCTTGCATTAGGTTTCTCTTGGGAAATCACAACACTTTTGACTTGATATTCTATATATTTTTTCTAGTTGTCTTCACTCTCTTTCTACCTTGAAAACAATCATTCCACTATCGTGTACAAAACCAAGAATATTTATATCAAGATGTGTTTCATGGATCCAAAATCCATATGCTCTCCATGAAATTTTTGGACACTTGAATGCATTTAGATACTTATGTTTACTAAATTGGAAACGATAATTTATTGGCATGCATGGAACATCAGACAAGACACATTGTTCTTATGCCCTCTTAAAGTAAATACTCACCACTCCTTGGTATCATTCATTCTTCATAACTTTACTTCACGACCATATGCTCCCATCATTATCAATGGCAAGCTTCAAATATCATCAGCAAGAGAAACAATTTTCTTCCTCATAGCACCAATATCCCATTCATGAATAGTCACATCCGAGGAGGCAGTTTCATAGCCTTATTGTTTGATCTTCGCTTGCATTAAAAATCCAAGAATACTTGTTGTGGAATTGAACAGTCCGAGTGTAGTAAAGATGCCCAAGTAGCATAAAAAGGAAACAACTCATCTTGTAGTTTCATACTTTAATATTATAGCCATCCCACCCATTTTCTTTCATGTTCAATTGCTTGAACTTGCTCCTCCACGTGTCTTCTACTAACATCAAAATTATCCATAACTCTACAAACCAAATGCATATGATTGTAGTCTTTAGCATCAAAATTATTGAAAAGTGGGTATTTTGAGTATTTCTAGTCTTGGTTAGGATTATTTTTATCTCTAAGTGGCCACTTTTTATCCAGATTGCATATTTTATAAACATTTATCTAGATTTCAGACTTTGGGAATATTAGTCGAACAAATAATTGGCCTCATTTTTGTCCATGGGATTCCAAGATATTCCCTAAATATGAAATGGAAATGGTAATAAGTTAAACATATCTAGCTTTTGTTTTACACCATAAACATAGTGAGGATTTCCATTTTTCCAAAACTGTCTTCATAGTTTCTGGATAAATTGTTGGGAAATTTGAAGACACCAAAATGTTGCCCTGGATGGGGAATTATTCTATGTACTACAGAGAAAAACAATATTGAGTTAGTACAAAAATGGTTTTTTTAAACAAATTTTAGCAATTACATCCTCAACAAAATAAAAGGAAATGATATAAACATCCATTGTATCTTCAATTTTCTTCATATCAGTTGGGTCCAACTTCTCTACAGTCTTATCACCTCTGATAGTATTCATCATGTTATACGCATAATTACCCAAATATTTTTTCACTTCTACCTTCAACTTAAGCTCCTCATTTCTACAGCTCTCCTCACATATCCACCAAATACCATTGGCTTTCCTCAACCATTTTCGCTTCATTAATTTCTTTCCACTATTTTTGACATCTACAATTATATCACGTGTCATCCAATATGTTAATTTTTCTTAGGGCTATATTTTTCTTTGCTTTGATAATTGAATTTATTTATAAACACATTAATTTCATCCCATAACATCAAAAAATTATTTATATTTACATCATTATTCATCATCAATGCATAAGAAAATATAGGAGCAATGGAAGAAAAGCATTCGCACATAGAGACACCAGGATTGGTTGGAGACCAGGGAAAAACCTACTAAGGGGAAAACCCTTGCAAATTATTGTTCTTAGATTGTCATCAACTTATTTAGAAAAAGAGAGTACAAAGATCCATATGTTCATTTATGCAACTAACCAACAAAGCAACTACAACATCCATGAAAAGAATCCAACAATGTATATATTCAGAAATATGATTATGAAGTCTGTACTGAATTGTCACTTTCTGAAGTCAACTTCCAAACCCCGCGGTCATTGAGAAAAATATCGAGAAGATTGATATTTAATCTTTAAGGTCTCGATCGCATAGAGGAGGTGACATGTGAGTGACTATAGATGTCCTAGTCATTCCCTTAAGCTTGGCATGTGAGTGACTGAGATTACATCTGGACTGCGAAAACCCTAAAACCTCGGTCTCATGGATGAAGGGTTGTTCGTATGATTGGAAAAATATAGTTGCATAGATGAGATTCTGTGCATGTGACTATAGTCGAATCCTTCCTGTTCTGTGCCTGCAACTGGGGCCCAAAACCCTAAATCAGATATGTGAGCCTTAGACCCTGCAATTTCACCTCAGAGCGAACCTGATCCTCCATGGATGAGCCTCAGACCTGTGCAAGCCAAAAACAATATAGAAGAGTGTGTCGTCATTGTGTCCAAATTTGGTATAGGTCACTTGTATTTATAGCCTTTAAAGGTAGCCCACTTCGCTTTAAGGCCGACCCTATCAAATATGCACATGTGGGATTTTCTTCATAAGTACACTTTCCCTTATCTGATTTGAGTGATAGTTAGGCCGATTTTGGTCCTCTCAAAAAGAGGAAGTCAATGAAATCAGTATCTCTATTAGGTGAGCTATCCAAATTGGAATTTTAATACAGTTGCATATTTTTAACACTCCCTCTCAACTAGGGAGAATTCCACCTTCATCATGTCACATGTATACTGCCATCAAATCATATCCAATATCAAGTATATAATCATCTTGTATCATCATTGATCATATTAATTAATCTATTGCTCATTCCTACTTATCTCTTGATTTTCCTTGCCCATATGCTAAACATTCTTGACTCTAGAAGAATAATTTGTCATCGGAGGGGAGCCTAAGTTACCAACCCCTATTCATCGGGATACTACCCAGAATCTTTGTCAGCGGGCTACTACCCGGAATATCGACGTTGATTCAAATTTAAAACCCACATCATCATCGAAGAACATATCATCAGGGAGAACATATCAACCTAAAACCACAACATGGAGCTACTAATACGACCCCATATCGAGCAATAGGTGATATATGGGAGCTACTACTCAACCCATCCTATTTCCTACCGATCTTCCCAACAATGACCCCTAAGAGTCATGTGGTAGAAATTTTTTATAATAATCTTGCTTGGATGAGATACTCGAATTACCAAGAGGTAAGGATCACATGCCTCCAAGCCTCCTCAACTCGTTGGCTAGACTGGGAGGGATAATCCCAACAAGCCTTGATTGTGGGTATGATTCCAACTGGGGTATACTCTGCTGATATGAAAATGGAACTATTATTAATGCTATGCAAAGTATCCATTTCCATAAAATTAAGTTTGTAAAGTATTCTCCATGTCTTGCAGGTTAAACAAAGTGTTTTTGGTAATTGTTTCTGAGTTTTTGTGTGAGGAAATGTTAATTAAGTTTACTGTTTAACATATTATATTAGAAATACATAGCAAGAGAAATTCGCCATAGCATAACACAACAAACTGATGAGGCAGTTCACCCAACATAGGCTACATCTGTCGGGTCCAAGGCTCCCAATGGGCATGTCCTTGCTCTATTAAGTTTCTAAAAATGGTTATATACTGAGAAATATGCCTAAAAAGGAAAAAAAAAACTATGAAATTGACTTCAGAAGACAGAAATAAACTAAAAAAGGCTTTTGTTTCACTTCAAACAGTGAAGTACAACCCAATACAGCTCCATCTTCCTGATGGCTCTAGTGGCCATTTCCTCTTTCCTGAAGCAAAAATGGCTGAAGAACACCTCTGTTCACTTTGCAACCTGTCCCAAACTCTCCATATCGCTCAAGAAACCTAAAATTGATGACAATTTTGTCCAATTTGGCTCAATATTGTGAAAGTTATCACCAAAACAAATTTCTGCCCAATGTCACTTGAAAACCCCACTAAATGTGGGCTAACTCCAGTTAGGAGCGCTAAATTTGGCATAAAAACGAAATTGTCGGAATGTGCTCCAAATAAGCGAAACCACTAGCAGTTACAATAAATGTGATTTATTGTGGTCACATGGACCAACTGAACCGCCGGAATTGTCAGCCTCACCATACAACTAACCAAAACTCATGGCATTTAATTTTTTTGTGATGGGGCGGTCACATTCCGCGTTAAACGCCAGGTGTTATGGTTTCATAACCCATCGGAGCTTAAGGGCCTGGTTATGTGGAGTATGGTCGCATTCCAAGGGGGCTAGCCCTGAGGGGCTAGCCTTATGTTTTCCACCGGTTCAAACGTTTACGCCCATGGTTATACCCTATGGTCACGTTGGGACGGGGCTGGCCCCCCAACCTTTCTTCGCCATTCAATCAAGCTGAGCCGACTCGCTCGTTAAACAAAGCACGAAGACTCGAATCGTTCAACATCGACCCAACATTTAAATGACCTACCTATGGTGTAGTGGTCGGGTCGACCTTGCTCGAGGTGTCGGGTTGAGGGTTCGACCCACCTTGCCTCCAACCTTCAACATATTTTTTTTAAACCATTGGCCTGGGGCCACGTGGCACCCTCCAAGAAGGCCACGTGGCACCCTCCAACAAGCCTATAAAAACATTATAAAAATTAACTTTTTCCATATAAAACTTTTTGAAATGACAAAATTTTCTTGGTCAAAAAGTCTTGTTTTGAAGGTTATTGGGCGATTTCAAACTTCAGTAACTTTCACATATGACATCGGATTTGAGTGCCATTCATGGTGCCAGAATCGTAGCGACGAGGCCTTTCCGGTCGTTCAGATTGCAACCATTTATTAGAATTTCCATTTTTGAGAAATTTTCAACTTGGACATGATCACCTGATCACACCTCCCAAATGGGAAGCTTTTGGACCCTAAAATCTCTCTGAATTATAGAAATTAAAGATGAGGAGACTGATTATCCACTCTTCCTACCTTGAACCACTGAAATCTTCCTGACTTCATCAAATTGAGCTTCTCATAAGAAGATAAATTCTTTCTTGAATCTGCTGACCGACTGTTGCTAACGTTGATTGAGTCATGATGCAGATTTTTGAAATTTGTAGAACAAAAATTATAACTTGCAGAAATCATACTACTCCTATAATGGTCTACCTTCAAGGAAACTGAAAATAAGATTCACCTTGCCAACTTTCCTCATGGCGAATTTTTGCCGAATGAGCAATGTACTTGTGTTGATTCCCGACCAAGTTTTCTCGCCATACCAATCTGCCATTCTGAAACCAGCAATGACCATGCTGAAATTTGTGCCCTCTTTGCTTGCATGCTTTTCCCTCTCTTGGATTTTTGCACCACCTTGCACCGACACTTTGTTCTCTGCACCGATCGACACCAAAGACACTTTCTGCAACATCTTGTCATCTTCTTCCAAAGACGACTTGCTTGAAGACTGAAACATATCATCATTTACATTAGCAATAACATGAAAAGGATTATGTACAAAATATTTTTGCTTAATCATCAACAAAGTCAAATTTTGACTTGCATTGACAAGCCTTTTCAATTTCCCTGCATTCACTAAAGACAATTCTAGCTTCTTCTGATGTGCTCTCACAATAAACTCCTTGCCATCCTTAAACAGATGATACTTGTTCTCATGGCGATGGAAGATCAATTTTCTGTCATATAAGTATGGAGTACCCAACACCACACCTATAATGTCAAGCGGTACCACATCCAACTCAACCAAGTCAACATAATGAGCTGTTATGGCGAAGAGCAACATGCACTTTCTTGAGACTTGTAAATTAGCATCCTTGCAAATCCATCCAAGTGGATATGGCTTTGGATGTGGAATGGTTTCAAGTTTTAAATTCTTGACTAATTATTCTGAGATGAGGTTTGCTTGAGACCCACTGTCAAATAGTGTGTCTATCTTTGTGTGTTTTGAAATTATCCTCACATGAAACAACTCTATCCTCCTCTCTTCATTTGGAGTTTCTATGTGGTGACAGTTTAAAGTGCTAGAACTGGGATTTGTTTCCTTGAAAATCTCTTTCCCCTTTATGTTCTTTAGTACCATGGCGATATTTTTAGTTTCGTCTCCTGATTCAGACCCTAAGTCTTGTTCAGAAATTGCAACTGTTTTGCCGTTTTCTTTGGCCTTTTTTTTTTTTAAAATTTTTCTGGTTTCAGCTCTGGATGAAGTTTCTAGCAATGGTCTTCATCATGGCTTGTTTTGGAACAGTTTTTACAAAATAATTTCCCTTTTTCTTTCCTAGAGTTTGCATTTCTTTTTCTACCTTTGTCTTTAAATTCACTACCCTCATTCCCATCAAAAGATTTTTTACCTCTAGCCTCTAAATGTGTATCTTGTACACAAACTTCGTCTAGACTAGTAGGATTGAACATAAGGATAGTATGTATAAGATAGCTATGTAAACCACCTATATATTTCACCAAAGTCTCTTGGCTATGAAAATCAATTCCAAGTAATAAAGCCCTTTGTCTAAACTCTTGAGTGTAATCTGGAACACTTTGTCCCTTAAGTTGTCTAAAACTTTGCCAATTCATGATAACCATTTGTAAATGAGCTAATGGATAAAATTGCTGCTCAATTGCGAAAATAAATTTAGCCCATGATAAAGTGATCTTACCGTGTTTTTTAATTTCATCCTTGGTCTTGGCTTCCCACCATACCAATGCTGCTCCTTCCATTCTTAAAAAGGCTAACTGAATCTTGGTCTAGTCTTCATGAAGGTTTTGTATCCTCAAATAAACTTCCAACTGTCTTATCCAATTGTCAATTTTCTCTGCATTGACCTCACCATTAAACATAGGCAACTCAAATTTAACATCAAGCTTTAAAAATGGACTTTTACCAGTGATTTTAGACTTGTGAGATTGATTCACCGAAGTTGAGGATGATGATGTAGAGGAAGAGGATGAAGATGGGGATGGTGGATCACCATTTCCTCCATGTCCTTTATTTGACTTGTCATCACTTTTATTTCCTCCTGAAGAACCCTCTTCTTCTTTCCAGTGTTTAGACCATTCTCCAACAATCCTATCATTCCTTTCTTGGTAGAGTATCCTCACCATCTCTGTCATGTCTAGGAAAGCCTTTTGGAATACCTGTTCCTCTTCTTTGGGATCAATATCTTCTGGAGCTTCTCCTTCTCTTGAAGACATGCTTGAGGCTTCTTCAATGGCTCTTTGAGGTGGCTCTCTGACCCTTCTTGGTTGAGAATTACTTTGTGCACTAACCAAGTGTCCATCTCCTCTCTTGAGTTTAAACCTAGTAAGCATCAAAACTTGCAAACAATCAAATATATCTTTGCACAAGAACAAATGATGAGTAAAAATATAGCTCCTAAGGCTCAAATCCTGAGCTCTGAGACCATTTGATCTGAAAATGGAACTATTTGTAATGCTATAAAAAGTATCCATTTCCATAAAATTAAGTGTGAAAAGTATTCTCCATGTCTTGCAGGTTAAACAAAGTGTTTTTGGTAATTGTTTCTAAGTTTTTGTGTGAGGAAATGTTAATTAAGTTTACTGTTTAACATATTATATTATAAATACACATCAAGAGAAATTCACCATAGCATAACACAACAAAATGATGAGGTAGTTCACCCCTCCTGGGCTACATTTGTCGGGTCCAAGGCTCCCAATGGGCATGTCCTTGCTCTATTAAGTTGCTCAAAATGGTTATACAGTGATAAATATGCCTAAACAGGCAAAAAAAACTGTGAAATTGACTTCATAAGACAGAAATAAACTAAAAATGGCTTTTGTTTCACCTCAAACAGTGAAGTACAACCCAATACAACTCCATCTTCCTAATGGCCCTGGTGGCCCTTTCCTCTTTCCTGAAGCAAAAATGGCTGAATAACACCTCTGTTTGCTCTACAAACTGTCCCAAACTCTCCAGAATGCTCAAGAAACCAAAAATTTACCAAAATTTCATCCAATTTGGCTCAATATTGTGAAAGTTATCACCAAAACAAATTTCTTCCCAATGTCACTTGAAAACCCCACTAAATGTGGGCTAACTCCAGTTAGGAGCGCTAACTTTGGCATAAACCCAAAATTGTCGAAATGCGCTCCAAATAAGTGGAACCAGTAGCAGTTACAATAAATTTGATTTATTGTGGTCACATGGATCAACCGAATCGCCGGAACTGTCGGCCTCACCATACAACTAACCGAAACTCATGGCATTTAATGTTTTTGTGATGGGGCGGTCACATTACGCGTTAACTGCCAGGTGTTATGGTTTCATAATCCACTGGAGATTAAGCGTCTGGTTACGTGAAGTATGGTCGCGTGCCGAGGGGGCTAGCCTTACGTTTTCCGCCAGTTCAAACGTTTACGCCCATGGTTATACCTTGCGGTCACGTCGCGATGGGGCTGGCCCTGAAGGGGTTGCCCCCCAACCTTTCTCTGCCATTAAATCAAGCCAAGCCGACTCGCCCGTTCAACGAATCATGAAGACCCGACTCATTCAACATCGACCCAACGTTTAAACGACCTGCCTATGGTGTAGTGGTCAGGTCGACCCTGTCCGAGGTGTCGGGTTGAGGGTTCGACGAACCTTGCCTCCAACCTTCAACATGTTTTTTTTAAACCATTGGCTTGGGGCCACATGGCAGCCTCTAGGTAGGCCACATGGCAACCTCCAACAGGCCTATAAAAACATTATAAAAATTAATTTTTGCCATATAAAACTTTTTGAAATGACAATTTTTTCTTGGTCAAAAAGTCCTGTTTTGAAGGTTATTGGGCGATTTCAAACTTCAGTAACTTTCACATATAACATCAGATTTGAGTGTTGTTCATGGAGCCAGAATCGTAGCGACGAGGCCTTTCCAGTCGTTTAGATTGCAACCAATTCTGAGCATTTCCATTTTTGAGAATTTTTTCAACTTGGACATGATCACCTGATCATCTGCAAAGACCAAGATAGGGTGAGCTACTACTCCAACCCTATGGGTAATAGATAAGGGTGATATCATATTATACAAATTTCCCTCAACCCCATGAGCCCTCTATCTCAATTCCACACCCTGAGAGATCAGATAGGGGAGGAAAATCTGGTTTAGTGTTCTCGACTAATCTTGCTCTCTGTAGATCAAAAACATATCATCTTTCTCATATATGGTAATCATCATGAATCACTAACATTTGTCTCCTATTCATACAATACATCAAATCAAATATCATATTAGAACATAAGCATTCATATATATATATATATATATATATATATATATATCACAAAATGATACCATATTCGTCGTCCCTGTCAAGGAGATGCTAACCACAAACTTAAGCTTGTATTGTATAGAAGCACTATCTCAATATATAAAGGTAAATCAGTCTCAACTATATGTAGGAGTCTCTACCAATCGGATCCTAAATTTTGTCATCGCAATGTATCCATGTCATATCCCGGGCTTGTTCAGACGATTCTCTAAGGAGCTTCTTCAACCTGCCTCATAGATAGTCATGCTAACAACATCGTACTAAACCTCGGTTGTGCTATGGACCTCTCATCCAATATATCAAGGTAGATATCATACTAAGGCAACATCCAAATGCGTTCATCTCATCAATAATGATCTAATCATCATTAATACACCTAAGTAGTCACATATCATAGGAAGATCGTCCCATGCAAGTATCTCGAAGGGTGCTCGGTGAAAGCTCAATGTGTATGAAGCAGCTAAATCATGAATCGATTCAGGTCCTATGCACATCATATATGTATATATGGATGGATGTTCAAAATGGAACATCAATGCTTCAATCAACTGTCGGTTGCCAAGTTGAGTTCAACAAGGTTTCTTCACAACTTCTTGAAATTCAATCGAAGTGTCCAAGGATTTGCATTTCCACTTTCCAATACTTCTTCAATAACTTCACAATATAGATTTTATTTTCCCAACTTCAGAAATCAGTTCATTATGCCATGATTCAATATTTCGAGCTTCTGAAGCCATATCCCTCTTAATTTGATCATCATAGGCTCATTTTCTGTTAAGAGTAGACCATTAGTATATAAAACCAAATTCAAAATCAAAGCCATACCTTAGAATAGTTCTGAAGTAGAGGTTTGGATCAACACATATTCTTCTTGGCTTCACCAGATAACTGTCAATGGAGATATATCTAGATCGGGGAGCTTGCTTCATACAGTGCTCTCTGCAACTATAACACATTTCCAAACCAATATGCTCAATATTGTATATTAAAATCAACTAAGTCATTTGATCAAAGTTTATATGTCAGTTCAAAACTAATATCATAACCATCACAATATCATAGTGTCAATTCTTTAGACCAGGAAACAGGTAGAGCTCTCATCAAGTCACGACTTCATCTATTATCGCGCCAACAAGTTGTCATTAGCATTATCAACCTAAACTTCATCCAAATGTCAACTTATGAATTTATCTATATCAACAATCAGTCATTTTCAAACAATATTCTCATAATATAAGTCACTATATAAAAATGCATACACCAAGAACAAGTTATGCAGGTTCCATCCATTCATTGAGAGATTAATTCATACTGAATCACATCTGTCAATACTTCGACCAATGTGCTAGGAATGATGAGGCAAATGTGAAACCATTATTAAATACCAATACTAGTCATTGAAATTCATTAGGCCCATATAGCATTGTTATCAAGGCAAATCATCAATCGTTAAATCAAATCATTAGTCATCAGGTCAAATCCAAAATTTGCTATCATGGGGAGATATATAGTCCAAAAAATATCTCGACATCAAATCAAAGCTCTACATCGGACATCATGTCAAAACTTGAAACAATGTTCATCTATATCAATTATCCAAATCATGTCAAACTCTTGTAGCACAAACTTCAAACATACTGACACATCTATATGCATGTCCTGGTCACCCGCAAACACAAGTTCAATCTATATATTCATGTTATAGTAAACATTCAAAATTCCCTATTCATAGAAATTTCTGTTGTCTGCTCCACATCTGAAGGATTGACATCCTTTAGGTGAACATCTGATCTCATGCACAAAACTTCATTTTTGTCTCTAACAGGCATAATCGCACCCATAGGCCTTCCTATGTGCGGTTGGGAGATTACAATCACACCATTTACCTTACTTTTGTGCAGATGAGAGGCTATAATTGCACCTGTGAACCTGCTTCCGTGTGATTGAGGTTTAGAGCAAGGGAAAACTCTCTCTCCTTAGATCAGAACTTTGTTGTAGATCATCAATGTTAGATATTTGACTATCCATGCCCATAAATCATATTTCAAGAATAATAATGCAAATGAAAATAGAAGAAGGGATCTTATGGAGAGGTTATCCTTCTTAATGGGAATCCACTTCAGTCATTTTTATTCATGCAATCAACATGTCTATAATGCATCAATAGATCTGTTAGACCATAAAGTCGAACATATCACATACTCATCATGATGTTATCATCAACTACTTCATCATTGAATCATGAAATCAATCTTTCATCAAGGGTTAGTGTCAAAGAGATATTAGGAGTAGACTTCAAGAATCATGATCACATGCATTAATTATTTGTCACATAACTCAATCCATCAAGTCAGGGCATTCATTTTTACCAAATGCCATAATTAATAAACACATAAAAAACATAACCATGGCCAAAAAAATATCCTGAGTATCAGTATCATAGTTATACTTCTATTATCATGCCTTCCATGCATTTCACAAACAAATAGTGTCAATTTACCATTTAATAGAATCAATGTGCCAACCTTCTTTATGGGATCAAGCTATCCATAATGATAGATGCTAGCCAAACATCAAGTATACCACTATATAAAATATCAACACTAAGTAGCCTCATAGAATCAAGAAGTTCATTATGTAAGATACTTGTTCAACATCAAGTGCACCATTTCATCATAAGCACCATGGATCCAAATTACTTTCACATGCATGCATGAACCATTTGATAAGAAGAAATTCTCATCATACCTTAGGGCTTGCATTTCCATTCAATATTACAGCTAAAACATAACATTGAAATAATATACCATGCATACCTTGTAGTATTCAAATACTTGTGCATCTTTTTATCAGGTGCCTATTTACCTTTTCCAGCTCTAGATTTTCTTTCCTGCATCTCAAATGATCCTCAAGAAAGATAATCTTATTACATTTCA
The DNA here is from genome assembly GCA_034641835.2 of Pinus albicaulis. Taxonomy (NCBI): domain Eukaryota; kingdom Viridiplantae; phylum Streptophyta; class Pinopsida; order Pinales; family Pinaceae; genus Pinus; species Pinus albicaulis. The sequence continues at coordinate 73,470,642 of CM076572.1, read as the reverse complement.
TTAAGAAGGTTAGAAACATCCAAATACTCAAATATTTATGCATGAATTATAAGTAATGATAAAAATAATAATTAGATCAATAAGTCTAGACAAAAGTAAGGACACCAAGGAGCATCATAAGTCAAGAAATAATTATCTTCAATGAGAGGTGATCCTATCCCTCTTGAACCAACCTTAAATATCCATCACGGTCCATTGTCCATATAACAATTGTTGAGGAGGTAAATCCCCTCTGCGGACAGAGGCGATCCCTACTAGCCCAGCAGGGGTCTAGCAACAAACAAACAATGCTATGACGCAAGCTCCTAGTTACGAAATGAAAGACTTGGGATAAGAGCCTACCTGGATTCCAACGCTAGATCTGAAAAAGAAGATGCCCCCGTCCTTCAGCCCTGGCAGATCACAATCCTTCCACGATCTCCGTGGACGAACACCTGCACACAGAAGAGACGAACAGATACATGCATAGGAACCAGCATACGTAACTAAATATCGGTCAGAAAAGATATTACTCGCATTAACATGATTGCAAAAGGAGTGGAACCATAATCATAGTCATCTATTAAAGTGATAAACGAATAGAAGTTACAACCGAGTTCTGACGTCGCAGCCTCCTTCGTATGGGTCCCCGGTTGTCCACGTCTCGTAAAGCTCGCCAAGGAAAGGGAAACCTCTCCAGAGTCTCGTAACAATGGTCTCCTTGCTTAATGGGCCTTAAGGGAAAGAAGGGATTCTTTACAGCACAAAGGCACTTGGGAAATAGGGAGATGCAAAGCTTCAGCACTTCAAGACTATCAGCCCTTCAGCCTTTCCAGCCCCTTCATCAATGGATGAAGGCTATATTTATAGAGGAGAGGAGGAGGTTGGGATCCCTACAATAGTGGAAGGGAGGCCTTATCCTTTGGGAGGTTCCCCATATGGTGGAAACAAGAGGCCAAAGGAGGAAGGCCGTGGTTATTCAGGCGAAACCACTCCTGATGACTCATCCACGAAGTTGTTGTAATCGAAACTTCGCCTCTTTTTTTTAAAAACTTTCCATAAACAGAGTGGCGCGGGTACAACACTGGGACAGAGCGCCAATTGGCGCGGGCTCAGTGTTAATTTTCCCCCATTGGCGCGAGTACATAACGGGCTACCAGCGCCAATGCAAAAACATGTGTTTTTAGGGGTCTTCTCAGGAAATGATAAACAAAAGAAATGTTGTCCTCATGGAAAGGGATGCAATGAAGGTATTTTCAAGGCTTGACATTGCTCACAGGTCACATAATGGGTCCTCCATTGTGCGGGACGGGAAATGGTAGGGACGGTGACAAATTACTGTGTAACAGATGCCCCCTAAAGCATGAGGCCCGAGAGAGAGAGAGGGGTGAAATGCTTTACGAGAACATGTTCAACTGAAGACCCACCGTCGGAAAACCTGCGCAGAAAGATACAACTGATATCTCAAGTACATGATGTATATGTGGTATGGACGCAGCCATCCGAAACAGAGTATACTATAATCTGGATCCAGGGTATGGACGCAGCCATCCAACTAAGATCAAACAAATAGACTCAGGTATGGTCGCAGCCATCCAATCAGTGAGTCATGTACATAATGATAATAATCCACAATCGCAGCCTGGATTACAACAGACATAATCCAGGGTCTTGCGCTCCATCTCGACCCAAACAAGTACAAGTTCGAGCATGTGAATATGTGAGCTGATGTCGAACATGCAAGAACATCGTCTGATTACCAGCCAATGATGAAAGCTGTTAACAGACGCGAGAGAAACCACCAATAATGACGATGGTCCTCAAGGTACTACAGGTATAATCTACGGCGTGTGAATAAATGAGCTGACGTCGAACACCCGCAGAATCATCCGATCGGAGGCCAATGATGAAAACCTCACGTCGAATGCGACAAACCTGCCATTAAGGCATGCAGGCTCCAAGGTACCATCAGGAGTCTCTAGACCAACTTCCTGGATAATGAGTTGAATTCGACAGGAAGTGACCTCCTTTACTCGAAGAATTGAGCCCATAATGTTTCCCACATCATCGACCTGAGGCAGAGGGAACACCTAATGTTTTTTTGCTGAATCGGGACCATATGAAAGCAGAGAGGAAGGTTGAGTATTTGGGGAAGACAACTTCTCTTGAACATATTGGCATGCAGCAGTGGGTTAGCGATGATAGCATCAGCAGGATCAAAGGTCATGGCGACGAGCGGTGAACGGATAAGTGAAAGAAGTTACCCAAACCCATGGAAGCAAGAGTAAAGCAAGGATAGAGATGTCCCCAACGCTTCCAAACCACGAATGAGACCGTGCCATGTTCAAGAAGCGACATACGCCGACGACAACGACGATGGTTCCATTTTCCCCACCATTTCGTAATTTTAATTGTACACATTAACAACCTTGAAGGGGATAGCATATGCTTGTAATATAAGTCCGCCCTTCGGGCGAATCCATCCTAGTGCATTTAACGAGTCCTAGGAAGGAGAAACTCGGAGAACGTCATTGCGACGGAATCCAATGTCATGAGGGTTTAACGAGTCTGACAAAGGAAGAACTCGGCGTCTTTTCATGTTTAGAGAGTTTGAAAAGACAGCGGAAAAGAAAACTCCACAGGTCCCTTTTCGTAAATAGTTCCCCAGATCCGAAAAGGTAGAAAACAATATCCGGGAAAACCTCCTAGTCGCGATAGCCTAGGGTATTCCTTTTTCGTAATCGATCCAGCCCAGCCCGAAAAAGGGTTAAACTTATACTGGGTGAATGTCGATTCGTGTCCATTTTAACGAGATCGAAACGACAAGAGCCTCGGCGATCTTTTCATATTTAGAGAGTCAGAAAAGAGCTGAAAGATGACTCCAGAGTGACTTTTTCGTGTATTTACCGAGTCCGAAAAAGTATAAAATACAACTCGTTTCCACCTTCTAAGTCGCAAAAACCTGTCACTGCACATACCCAACAAGCGTAAAATCCATCTTTGACATAATACATGCAAATATTTGACAAGAAATAACTTTAAAAACTCATTTTAACGTCGAAAAGTTATAAATATGTCCAATGGTAAAAAATGAAATTACTTTTTACTATTTACCCTGTGGAGAGTAGCAGTGGTCCATTTGGAGCAGAATCTTCTGGCGGCGATTGCGACCGATCCAGGCAACCATTCAGCGTCTCGTCTGTGACAGGTAAGAGGCGCTCCTTTTCTCTTTCTTTCCATGTATTTTTTAATGAATTTCCCTTAGAAATCAGCTCTGTAAGGGCACTCTTGAATTTTTAGGGCCGGCCCAAGTGGCGCGGGTATCGGGCACGGACCCGCGCCACTGAGCTCTTTTTATCAAAGGGCCCGCGCCACGTGGCGCGGCTGTCAGCAAAACAGTCGCGCCAGCGGCGCAACCCAAATTTCCGCCTAAAAAACCTCTATTATATGCCAAATTCTTGAATTTTTAAGCTTACAGAAGATCTAATCAAGGGCTTTGAACCATGTGAATGCAGATAAACAGTCAGAATGGCAATTGAATGGAAGGAATGGGAACACGGAGATGAGGACGAAGAGGCCATGCAAAATGAGAATTGCATGAACGCTCTAAGGGACTGTGGCCTAAAGAAATTCTTCCTCACGCCATGCTTACGAGCTCAGCCTGAGCTCCTCCAATATTTGATCAACCTCTGGGATGAAAACGACGAGGTATTCGGAATACGAGACCAGGTGTTGGAATTGGAGGTCACCGACATTTACTTTATTACTGGATTATCCCGCAGGGGTCCAATCCCTGTACTGACTGGGAGCAGACCATCAGGGGAGAAGATGGAAGAAGTAATGGCGCGGGTGTGCCGTGGGGCACAAACAGGAACAGGGAGTAAGAAGGTATACATCTCAACCATCCCTGACCTAGCACTGAGAGTTGTACTCCACACCATTACGCGGGCTGTTGGATCGCAGGCACCGCACGAGGCTACAAAGACTCAACTCTTACTGGCCTCAGAATGCATGGGTCCCCGACTGTATGACTGGGCAACAGCTGTCACCATCAACATGAAAAGGCAGCTCACAAAGTGCAAAAAGGGAAAACTGAAGCAGTTTGGGTATGGTTCCATCTTGGTGTCGTTCATTCTGGAACGCATACCAACCTTCCAGAGCCAAGAGGCCCCTGTGGCGAGTCCAGTACCACGAGAGCCGAGAATGGCTCGCTGGGCAGCACTGATGCCCAGATCTGGAGGCGGGCAACAGATGTCCTGGAAGCCCGAGTTCTTGAGATGGATACGGCGCCAACTGATCGTTGTGGAAGATTGGCCCTATGCGGGAACTGACTTTACAGGGGACCCGGATCTCCCGCTACCAGAAGGAGACCACTGGGACGAAGAGCCGGGTAAGACCTCATATTTTTGATTTTATGTTTATATGATTTTTTGTTAATACACAGTTGTCTTAACACAATTATACATGCATGCAGATGTAGGACCTGAGAGACCAGCCGGGATGTCTCCTATCTTCCGGAGGACACAGCTCGCCCCTGAAATCCAGGGGGAAGGTGCCGGAGGAGGGGCACTGGTTCAGAACCTTGAGGGGATCGTTCATGGGATCCCAGACTATGCCCGACTGTCAGATGTACCACTGGAGTACTAGCGCCATACGGTGGGAGTCCCAAATCGGCTCCACCGAATCTTGAGGCGGCTAGTGCGTGCAGTAACGTGCTATCATGAGCACCATGCTGATTAGTCTCTAGGATTTAGCCACACCTATTTTTTGAGAGACACAGTGTCTCCGGATGTATTAAGACACTTATGTATATTTTTTGAGTTTTATGTGACGCACACTGTGCAAACATTTCGACACACATATATATATATATACATATGATTATTTTGGATGGATCTTTGTTTACATGTGATGATGTTTTCTATATGTCATGCAAATGTCTAATACAGATGTAATCTAATGTATCAGTTACATAACAAACGACCCAATGCGAAATGTATTCACACAATGCATTTAATCACACATTTCATTTTCACGCAAGCTTAAAAGCACACATGAACACACACATATGCAAACTATGCTTGAAACGAGTTTTATTTTTACGCAAGCTTAAAACACAAACTATGCTTGATAATAAGAAAGACGGGCATGCCCCCCAGCATGTTGTCTCAAATCGAGGCACATGCCCCCCAAGCTTCACTCGATTGAAAATGTAGTGAAGATTGAACATACACGAGATTTGAGCTGAAACTGACAAAACTCGAATTGAATATGCTTGTGTTTCATTATTTTAACGAGGTTGACACACTTAAAAGAACTATCCTCGAACAGCTTGTTTCATTGTTTTTAGGAGTTTGACACAAGTGGAGGAACTATGCTCCAAGATCCTAGTTTCATTTTTTTAAAGAGCTTGACCCAGGGAGGAAACCATGCTCTAACCGACTTACATCAAAATGAACAAGAAGGCGGCGCTCCCAAGAGTTCCGCTCCTGATGGAAGGGAAACATCCTGGAAGTCAGGACCCAATGCCCCCAACACATTATGCACTACGGCATCATCACTGAGCACAGGCACGGGGTATGTAGCCACATAGTTGACCTGCGGTGGAGCAGATACAACGGGTGGATAAAAACCAGGAGGGGGTGATGGCGGACCAGATGCTACATTGGGACCAAAGAACGACAGCTGATCAATGGTCACAATTCGTCCTTCATGTGGAAAACAGGCCACACGAAAAAGGGAGGAGACAAGCGCTCCCATGGCATAGGTGTAATCGCGCCCCAGGAGCAGATGGAAATCCAAGGGGCCTGGAACGACCATTACATCCATATGGACGGTTTTGCCTCCCAAAGTAATCGGTAACCTTGGAAGGATCCCCAACGGTTGACTCGTCCTTCTATTGAATGTCAACAGATTCTGCGTAACAGGCGCAAGCGGTGGCGAACCGAAAGCTTGCCAGGTAGTTGAAGACAGAATACTAACAGATGCACCTTCGTCTATAATGGTACTGGGTACAACCAGACCAAGAGCCTGTATTGTGATCTCGAAAGGCACATAAGACGGAAGGCGAAATCCTGCAAATCGATTCCAATCAAAGGAAGCGACCAAACTACTCGGAGGGGCTACCATGGAAATGCGAAGGTCTTCCCCTGATGTTACGGAAGCAGAAGCCTCCTCCATGACCTCCATCTCGAAGGCGGGAGGAATATCCTCTGGAGCCTCTATCATAGGAGGTGGAGGAGCGGCTTCTTGAAGCACAGGGACAGGAGAATCTTTCTCCAAGTCCGACGAATCTGAAGAAACCAGAAGGACATGAGGAGTGTGAGATCCACTCTCGACAGAAAATACCTGGTGCACCGCGGACGGGGCCAGTTCAACCGATCCTACGACCAATGGTTGGTCAGGGCCGGATTCGTGAATTTGAATTTCTGGGGGAGTGGGATCGACCAAGGATGACTCTTGACCAACCGTAGGATCAGCTGGTAGAGGACTCACAGAAAGCCGATTATAACCAGGTGGAAGGCGTGGTATAGAACCGACTGGGTTGTCCAAGACTCGCTTGGCTTCATCCATATAAGGACAAAGGCGAATGGCATGGTGCCCTTCACACAATTTACAGGGATTGGTGATCTTACCCTGCTTCTTAGAGTCCTTATCAACAGCAGCTGAAGACGTGCCCCCAACTTGACTCCCGGAAGCCAAAGGCAACGGCGGGCAGCCGTTGGACCATACTTCGAGCACCTTGGGAATGCCAGGGCAGTCTCGAAACAAATGGTCTCCCGTGCACAACATGCACGGGAACTTGACTTTCCGAGGAGGGTTGGAAGGACTATCAAGAGGAGATATCTCGGAGGCAGTAGCTGTACATTTAGCCTCTCGCTTATCAGACTTCTTCTTCTTTGTCTTCTTCTTCTTCTTTTTAGCCACCTGGTTACTCGAATCCAGGCTTTCACCAGGCAAAGTAGAAGATGAGGATGCAGAAACAGGCGAAGAAGGGGAGAGGTCCACCTTGGAATCAACATGAGGATGTTCAGGTGGAGGAACTGATTGAACAGTAGTGGAGACATTCGGGACAACAGAAGTTGAGAACAACCAAACAGGCAACCCAACAGTTAACCCAGGAAGGGACAACGTCGCCATGTAAGGAGCACCAACATTTCCAAAAGGAGAAAAATGACCAGGACTCCCTTCTGAGGGGATTCCTTGGTTGGTAAACTCTGAAAAAGTTGCCATCAAGACTCAAAACCACACACAGGCTGAAAACGAGTTAAGACACACGATCAAACAGTCACAAGCAATATCTAACTGGGTGTGTTATCGTGGGAGATTGATTTTACCACATTGGAAAATAAACAAATTCTACCGTTTCATGTTTTAAGAGTCGAGAAACGATAAAAAGATGACTCTATCTCTTTCAGAGTTGATACAAGCGTGAAAGGACAAGCGCTTGACGGTCTTTTCAAGTTTAGGGAGTCAGAAAAGACCAAATGACTGCTCAGGAAAAACTAGGCACAAAGGGTGTACCAAATATCCGTGAACTGCAATATACACCTTGGTTTCAAAAATGAAACAGAAATCGACCAAGGACTTTCCATACGTGCAGGTAGTCTCCCCGAATGCTGTGTTCGGTGTATCACGGGTAAAAGGCGGCAGACTCGGCTTCCTGTGGATAAAGGATTGAAAACCTATAGGGGTCTCCCTTTATATACGCGACGGTACGGGGAGCGCAAGTCCATACTAGCGCTGTCTAAAGCCAATAGGCGAACGACAGCTGCTAGGTTTAACGACGCCGGAACACGTCTCTAGCCTAGACCTTCTAAATATGTTGCGTTAAGTTCCAATGTTGCCTTAGGTTAATTGAATGAATTTTACAGTTGATCTTCAATTAAGTTTCAATTTCCGGGCCTTATCGTATGTAGTGTCTCCTAAATGCAAGCTATATGCCACGATGCAACATTTCGTTCGATGAAAACTAGTTAAATGAGAGTTGAGAGCTTTTATACAAACGAAATGAACGGAATACAAACAAGAATGTCTCTAATGCAACTAATGCAATTGCACACTTTTCATTCAAATACTAATTACTAGTAATACGGAAAAGATGACAATTTGCACTAATTAAAAAACAAAAGAGATTATATATTTTTTTGATTTTCAATGTTTAATGGCTAATGTGCACTGAAAACAAAAGGAACAATTGGAGAAATGATAACTAAGAGAGCGAAGCAAACAACATTCACTCAACAAAGCAAGCAACCAAATCTCTAAATCGACCCAAAGTCTCTCAAATCAAAGAAAGACTCGAAAACACCCAATGGACCGTGTGATCTGGGTTCAAAGCAAGGGCAAACGAATTCTGAATGAAAGAATGAACAATCACTCAAAAGACGCAACAAAACAATCAAAGACTGCTAAGAGGGCGTGGAGAATCAATCAACAAGTCGACGGGACAATCAAGACACCAAAACTCCCAAGGAGGGCTCGATTCACTATGCCACTAGATGCCCTAGGGCTCAAATCGTGAAACAGATAGATAGAGGCAAACAACCAAAGGATAGCGGTGAATTCCAGTCAAACCAGGCTCCAATGCACTCAAACAATCAGGAAATCAAGAAGAAAAGTATTGGTCAAGCTCAGAAAGCCAAAAATTGAAGAAATTCAAAAAAGTCACAGGGGTGGCGCGACTGTGGCCTTGAAACTAGCGCCAGAGGCCGAGTGGCGCGAGACAGAAAAATGCAACACGCGCCAAGTGGCGCGACTGTCAGGTAAAAACCCGCGCCAGTCGAGTTCTTCAATGAAAATTAAAAAACAAGCTAATCTGAAAAGAGACCAACACAAGCTAAGCAAACCAAGAGGCTAAAATAACGAAAGAATCCAACCCAGAAGGTTCATCAAGCAAGGAGAAATAATCAAAGCGAACCAATCATAAACGGGACAAGGAAAACCGGACGATCCCCAGCGGAGTCGCCAATTTGTTGAGGAGGTAAATCCCCTCTGCGGACAGAGGCGATCCCTACTAGCCCAGCAGGGGTCTAGCAACAAGCAAACAATGCTATGACGCAAGCTCCTAGTTACGAAATGAAAGACTTGGGATAAGAGCCTACCTGGATTCCAACGCTAGATCTGAAGAAGAAGATGCCCCCGTTCTTCAGCCCTGGCAGATCACAATTCTTCCACGATCTCCGTGGACGAACACCTGCACACAGAAGAGACGAACAGATACATGCATAGGAACCAGCATACGTAACTAAATATCGGTCGGAAAAGATATTACTCGCATTAACATGATTGCAAAAGGAGTGGAACCATAATCATAGTCATCTATTAAAGTGATAAACGAATAGAAGTTACAACCGAGTTCTGACGTCGCAGCCTCCTTCGTACGGGTCTCGGGTTGTCCACGTCTCGCAAAGCTCGCCAAGGAAAGGGAAACCTCTCCAGAGTCTCGTAACAATGATCTCCTTGCTTAATGGGCCTTAAGGGAAAGAAGGGATTCTTTACGGCACAAAGGCACTTGGGAAATAGGGAGATGCAAAGCTTCAGCACTTCAAGACTATAAAACCTTGACCTTTCCGACCCCTTCATCAATGGATGAAGGCTATATTTATAGAGGAGAGGAGGAGGTTGGGATCCATACAATAGTGGAAGGGAGGCCTTATCCCTTGGGAGGTTCCCCATAAGGTGGAAACAAGAGGCCAAAGGAGGAAGGTCGTGGTTATTCAGGCGAAACCACTCCCGATGACTCATCCACGAAGTTGTTGTAATCGAAACTTCGCCTCTTTTTTAAAATTTTTTTCCATAAACAGAGTGGCGCGGGTGCAACACTGGGACAGAGTGCCAATTGGCACGGGCTCAGTGTTCATTTTCCCACATTGGCGCGAGTACATAACGGGCTACCAGCGCTAAGGCAAAAACAAGTGTTTTTAGGGTTCTGCTCAGGAATGATAAACAGAAGAAATGTTGTCCTCATGGAAAGGGATGCAATGAAGGTATTTTCAAGGCTTGACATTGCTCACAGGTCACATAATGGGTCCTCCATTGTGCGGGACGGGAAATGGTAGGGACGGTGACAAATTACTGTGTAACAACAATGTTGCCTTCAATCAACTTTATCAACCATCATGCCTGCTAGAGACTATCCCAGCTAGGGCTTCATCAAATCTATGTCATGTGCTTGAGCATCTTCACATTGGTCATGCTAGATTTCATATATTATATCTTTTCCATAAACCAGGGTTTCTCTCAAACCCTAACCTCATAATTTAAATCAAACCCTAATACAGAAATTTCCTAAGGTTATCTTCAAACCCTAGAATTATTTTAGAACTACTTCACTTTCTCTTGCTTCCATAAAAGGTGTCTCCATGGGGGTGATATCCATGCCTTTTCTTTAGTCCAAATCTGAAACCATGTTAATTTTTCTTAGGGCTATATTGTTCTTTGCTTTGATAATTGCATTTATTTATTAACACATTAAGTTCATGAGTCATTGGGAGATGAATCCCAATAGCCTCACCTCCATGTATAAATCCATATGCATTCTTCAACTAATACACATTCTGATTTTGAGGAGTTACCTCCTGGTTTGTGAGTTGGAGACCAGGGAAAAACCTACTAAGGGGAAAACCCTTGCAAATTATTGTTCTTAGATTGTCATCAACTTATTTAGAAAAAGAGAGTACAAAGATCCATATGTTCATTTATGCAACTAACCAACAAAGCAACTACAACATCCATGAAAAGAATCCAACAATGTATATATTCAGAAATATGATTATGAAGTCTGTACTGAATTGTCACTTTCTGAAGTCAACTTCCAAACCCCGCGGTCATTGAGAAAAATATCGAGAAGATTGATATTTAATCTTTAAGGTCTCGATCGCATAGAGGAGGTGACATGTGAGTGACTATAGATGTCCTAGTCATTCCCTTAAGCTTGGCATGTGAGTGACTGAGATTACATCTGGACTGCGAAAACCCTAAAACCTCGGTCTCATGGATGAAGGGTTGTTCGTATGATTGGAAAAATATAGTTGCATAGATGAGATTCTGTGCATGTGACTATAGTCGAATCCTTCCTGTTCTGTGCCTGCAACTGGGGCCCAAAACCCTAAATCAGATATGTGAGCCTTAGACCCTGCAATTTCACCTCAGAGCGAACCTGATCCTCCATGGATGAGCCTCAGACCTGTGCAAGCCAAAAACAATATAGAAGAGTGTGTCGTCATTGTGTCCAAATTTGGTATAGGTCACTTGTATTTATAGCCTTTAAAGGTAGCCCACTTCGCTTTAAGGCCGACCCTATCAAATATGCACATGTGGGATTTTCTTCATAAGTACACTTTCCCTTATCTGATTTGAGTGATAGTTAGGCCGATTTTGGTCCTCTCAAAAAGAGGAAGTCAATGAAATCAGTATCTCTATTAGGTGAGCTATCCAAATTGGAATTTTAATACAGTTGCATATTTTTAACACTCCCTCTCAACTAGGGAGAATTCCACCTTCATCATGTCACATGTATACTGCCATCAAATCATATCCAATATCAAGTATATAATCATCTTGTATCATCATTGATCATATTAATTAATCTATTGCTCATTCCTACTTATCTCTTGATTTTCCTTGCCCATATGCTAAACATTCTTGACTCTAGAAGAATAATTTGTCATCGGAGGGGAGCCTAAGTTACCAACCCCTATTCATCGGGATACTACCCAGAATCTTTGTCAGCGGGCTACTACCCGGAATATCGACGTTGATTCAAATTTAAAACCCACATCATCATCGAAGAACATATCATCAGGGAGAACATATCAACCTAAAACCACAACATGGAGCTACTAATACGACCCCATATCGAGCAATAGGTGATATATGGGAGCTACTACTCAACCCATCCTATTTCCTACCGATCTTCCCAACAATGACCCCTAAGAGTCATGTGGTAGAAATTTTTTATAATAATCTTGCTTGGATGAGATACTCGAATTACCAAGAGGTAAGGATCACATGCCTCCAAGCCTCCTCAACTCGTTGGCTAGACTGGGAGGGATAATCCCAACAAGCCTTGATTGTGGGTATGATTCCAACTGGGGTATACTCTGCTGATATGAAAATGGAACTATTATTAATGCTATGCAAAGTATCCATTTCCATAAAATTAAGTTTGTAAAGTATTCTCCATGTCTTGCAGGTTAAACAAAGTGTTTTTGGTAATTGTTTCTGAGTTTTTGTGTGAGGAAATGTTAATTAAGTTTACTGTTTAACATATTATATTAGAAATACATAGCAAGAGAAATTCGCCATAGCATAACACAACAAACTGATGAGGCAGTTCACCCAACATAGGCTACATCTGTCGGGTCCAAGGCTCCCAATGGGCATGTCCTTGCTCTATTAAGTTTCTAAAAATGGTTATATACTGAGAAATATGCCTAAAAAGGAAAAAAAAAACTATGAAATTGACTTCAGAAGACAGAAATAAACTAAAAAAGGCTTTTGTTTCACTTCAAACAGTGAAGTACAACCCAATACAGCTCCATCTTCCTGATGGCTCTAGTGGCCATTTCCTCTTTCCTGAAGCAAAAATGGCTGAAGAACACCTCTGTTCACTTTGCAACCTGTCCCAAACTCTCCATATCGCTCAAGAAACCTAAAATTGATGACAATTTTGTCCAATTTGGCTCAATATTGTGAAAGTTATCACCAAAACAAATTTCTGCCCAATGTCACTTGAAAACCCCACTAAATGTGGGCTAACTCCAGTTAGGAGCGCTAAATTTGGCATAAAAACGAAATTGTCGGAATGTGCTCCAAATAAGCGAAACCACTAGCAGTTACAATAAATGTGATTTATTGTGGTCACATGGACCAACTGAACCGCCGGAATTGTCAGCCTCACCATACAACTAACCAAAACTCATGGCATTTAATTTTTTTGTGATGGGGCGGTCACATTCCGCGTTAAACGCCAGGTGTTATGGTTTCATAACCCATCGGAGCTTAAGGGCCTGGTTATGTGGAGTATGGTCGCATTCCAAGGGGGCTAGCCCTGAGGGGCTAGCCTTATGTTTTCCACCGGTTCAAACGTTTACGCCCATGGTTATACCCTATGGTCACGTTGGGACGGGGCTGGCCCCCCAACCTTTCTTCGCCATTCAATCAAGCTGAGCCGACTCGCTCGTTAAACAAAGCACGAAGACTCGAATCGTTCAACATCGACCCAACATTTAAATGACCTACCTATGGTGTAGTGGTCGGGTCGACCTTGCTCGAGGTGTCGGGTTGAGGGTTCGACCCACCTTGCCTCCAACCTTCAACATATTTTTTTTAAACCATTGGCCTGGGGCCACGTGGCACCCTCCAAGAAGGCCACGTGGCACCCTCCAACAAGCCTATAAAAACATTATAAAAATTAACTTTTTCCATATAAAACTTTTTGAAATGACAAAATTTTCTTGGTCAAAAAGTCTTGTTTTGAAGGTTATTGGGCGATTTCAAACTTCAGTAACTTTCACATATGACATCGGATTTGAGTGCCATTCATGGTGCCAGAATCGTAGCGACGAGGCCTTTCCGGTCGTTCAGATTGCAACCATTTATTAGAATTTCCATTTTTGAGAAATTTTCAACTTGGACATGATCACCTGATCACACCTCCCAAATGGGAAGCTTTTGGACCCTAAAATCTCTCTGAATTATAGAAATTAAAGATGAGGAGACTGATTATCCACTCTTCCTACCTTGAACCACTGAAATCTTCCTGACTTCATCAAATTGAGCTTCTCATAAGAAGATAAATTCTTTCTTGAATCTGCTGACCGACTGTTGCTAACGTTGATTGAGTCATGATGCAGATTTTTGAAATTTGTAGAACAAAAATTATAACTTGCAGAAATCATACTACTCCTATAATGGTCTACCTTCAAGGAAACTGAAAATAAGATTCACCTTGCCAACTTTCCTCATGGCGAATTTTTGCCGAATGAGCAATGTACTTGTGTTGATTCCCGACCAAGTTTTCTCGCCATACCAATCTGCCATTCTGAAACCAGCAATGACCATGCTGAAATTTGTGCCCTCTTTGCTTGCATGCTTTTCCCTCTCTTGGATTTTTGCACCACCTTGCACCGACACTTTGTTCTCTGCACCGATCGACACCAAAGACACTTTCTGCAACATCTTGTCATCTTCTTCCAAAGACGACTTGCTTGAAGACTGAAACATATCATCATTTACATTAGCAATAACATGAAAAGGATTATGTACAAAATATTTTTGCTTAATCATCAACAAAGTCAAATTTTGACTTGCATTGACAAGCCTTTTCAATTTCCCTGCATTCACTAAAGACAATTCTAGCTTCTTCTGATGTGCTCTCACAATAAACTCCTTGCCATCCTTAAACAGATGATACTTGTTCTCATGGCGATGGAAGATCAATTTTCTGTCATATAAGTATGGAGTACCCAACACCACACCTATAATGTCAAGCGGTACCACATCCAACTCAACCAAGTCAACATAATGAGCTGTTATGGCGAAGAGCAACATGCACTTTCTTGAGACTTGTAAATTAGCATCCTTGCAAATCCATCCAAGTGGATATGGCTTTGGATGTGGAATGGTTTCAAGTTTTAAATTCTTGACTAATTATTCTGAGATGAGGTTTGCTTGAGACCCACTGTCAAATAGTGTGTCTATCTTTGTGTGTTTTGAAATTATCCTCACATGAAACAACTCTATCCTCCTCTCTTCATTTGGAGTTTCTATGTGGTGACAGTTTAAAGTGCTAGAACTGGGATTTGTTTCCTTGAAAATCTCTTTCCCCTTTATGTTCTTTAGTACCATGGCGATATTTTTAGTTTCGTCTCCTGATTCAGACCCTAAGTCTTGTTCAGAAATTGCAACTGTTTTGCCGTTTTCTTTGGCCTTTTTTTTTTTTAAAATTTTTCTGGTTTCAGCTCTGGATGAAGTTTCTAGCAATGGTCTTCATCATGGCTTGTTTTGGAACAGTTTTTACAAAATAATTTCCCTTTTTCTTTCCTAGAGTTTGCATTTCTTTTTCTACCTTTGTCTTTAAATTCACTACCCTCATTCCCATCAAAAGATTTTTTACCTCTAGCCTCTAAATGTGTATCTTGTACACAAACTTCGTCTAGACTAGTAGGATTGAACATAAGGATAGTATGTATAAGATAGCTATGTAAACCACCTATATATTTCACCAAAGTCTCTTGGCTATGAAAATCAATTCCAAGTAATAAAGCCCTTTGTCTAAACTCTTGAGTGTAATCTGGAACACTTTGTCCCTTAAGTTGTCTAAAACTTTGCCAATTCATGATAACCATTTGTAAATGAGCTAATGGATAAAATTGCTGCTCAATTGCGAAAATAAATTTAGCCCATGATAAAGTGATCTTACCGTGTTTTTTAATTTCATCCTTGGTCTTGGCTTCCCACCATACCAATGCTGCTCCTTCCATTCTTAAAAAGGCTAACTGAATCTTGGTCTAGTCTTCATGAAGGTTTTGTATCCTCAAATAAACTTCCAACTGTCTTATCCAATTGTCAATTTTCTCTGCATTGACCTCACCATTAAACATAGGCAACTCAAATTTAACATCAAGCTTTAAAAATGGACTTTTACCAGTGGTTTTAGACTTGTGAAATTGATTCACTGAAGTTGAGGATGATGATGTAGAGGAAGAGGATGAAGATGGGGATGGAGGATCACCATTTCCTCTGTGTCCTTTCTTTGACTTTTCATCACTTTTCTTTCCTCCTGAAGAACCCTCTCCTTCTTTCTGGTGCTTAGACCCTTCTCCAACAAGCCTGTCATTCCTTTCTTGGTAGAGTATCCTTACCATCTCCGTCATGTCTAGGAAATCCTTTCGGAACACCCGTTCGTCTTCTTTGGGATCAATGTCTTTAAGAGCTTCTCCTTCTCTCAAAGACATGCTTGAGGCTTCTTCAATGGCTCTTGGAGGTGGCTCTCTGGCCCTTCTTGGTTGAGGATTACTACGTGCACTAACCAAGTGTCCTTCACCTCTCTTGAGTTTAAGCCTAGTAAGCATCAAAACTTGCAAACAATCAACTATATATTTTCACAAGAAAAAATGCAGAGTAAAACTCTAGCTCCTAAGGCTCAAATACTAAGCTCTGATACCATCTGATCTGAAAATGAAACTATTTGTAATGCTATGAAAAGTATCCATTTCCATGTAATTAAGTGTGCAAAGTATTATCCATTTCTTGCAGGTTAAACAAAATGTTTTTGGTAATTGTTTCTCAGTTTTTGTGTGAGTAAATGTTAATTAAGTTTATTGTTTAACATATTATATTATAAATACACAATAAGAAATTCACCATACCATAACACAACAAGCGATGAAGCGGTTCACCCCTCTGAGCTACATTTGTCGGGTCCAAGGCTCCCAGTGGGCATGCCCTTGCTGTATTAAGTTGCCCAAAATGGTTATACAATAGAAATATGCCTAACGAGGCAAAAAGCGTAATTGACTTCAAAAATGATAAACTAAAAATGGCTTTTGTTTCACCTCAATCAGTGAAGTACAACCCAATACAACTCCATCTCCTTGATGGCCCTGGTGGCTCTTTCTTCTTCCCTGAAGAAAAAATGGCTAAATAACACCTCTGTTAGCTTTGAAAACTATCCAAAACACTCCAAAATGTTGAAGAAAGCCAAAATTGACTAAAATTTCGTCCAATTTGACTCAAAATTGAGGAATTTATGACTTCCCAAAGAAAACTTCTCAATGTCACTTGAAAACCCCACTAAATGTGGGCTAACTCCGATTAGGACGCTAACTTTGGCATAAACCCAAAATTGTCGAAATAAATCCAAATAAACGGGAGCTTGATACTTCGATTCCAATAAATGCGATTTATTGTGGTCACATTTAGAGAATTTTTGAGGTCTAAAATGGGCCTCCTAAGAAAAATGTACAACCAAAATAAACTTTATAAGAATCAATAGGATTCAAGATGATGATGTCAACCATGGGGGATGATTCACCATTTTTTAAGTAAAAGGGTAAAAATATTAAAAAATAATAAAATAATAAAACAACTTTTTCAACTCGTATTTTCAACTTATCTCACAAAGTTTTTACTCAAATTTCGAGCGGGAGTACTCATTGGATGTGGAATTTAATTCCCCATCCAAGGAGTACCCATGTTGCATACTTTCGATGGGTCCTACTACACGAAAAATGAGAAATACATAAAAAAACGTAATTACAATCACGTTTTTTATGTATTTCTCATTTTTCGTGTAGAAGAGTTCATCGAAAGTATGCAAAATGGGTACTCCTTGGATGAGGAATTAAATTTTTGTATCCAACAGTATTCATCCTTCATTTAGTAAAATATTCACGAGATAGAAGTTCAAAATACGAGTTGAAAAAGTAATTTTTTTTTTTTTTTTCCCTCTAAAATTTGATGATGTAATCAAATCTTATTTTATTATTTCCACTATTATTTTATAATTTCCCTAAGAGGACCCTAATACCTTACAAAATTCCTGATTGCGGCTTGTAAACCGAATCGTCGGAACTGTCGCCCTCACCATACAACTAACCGAAACTCATGGCATTTAATGTTTTGTGATGGGGCGGTCACATTACGCGTTAACTGCCAGGTGTTATGGTTTCATAATCCACTGGAGATTAAGCGTCTGGTTACGTGAAGTATGGTCGCGTGCCGAGGGGGCTAGCCTTACGTTTTCCGCCAGTTCAAACGTTTACGCCCATGGTTATACCTTGCGGTCACGTCGCGATGGGGCTGGCCCTGAAGGGGTTGCCCCCCAACCTTTCTCTGCCATTAAATCAAGCCAAGCCGACTCGCCCGTTCAACGAATCATGAAGACCCGACTCATTCAACATCGACCCAACGTTTAAACGACCTGCCTATGGTGTAGTGGTCAGGTCGACCCTGTCCGAGGTGTCGGGTTGAGGGTTCGACGAACCTTGCCTCCAACCTTCAACATGTTTTTTTTAAACCATTGGCTTGGGGCCACATGGCAGCCTCTAGGTAGGCCACATGGCAACCTCCAACAGGCCTATAAAAACATTATAAAAATTAATTTTTGCCATATAAAACTTTTTGAAATGACAATTTTTTCTTGGTCAAAAAGTCCTGTTTTGAAGGTTATTGGGCGATTTCAAACTTCAGTAACTTTCACATATAACATCAGATTTGAGTGTTGTTCATGGAGCCAGAATCGTAGCGACGAGGCCTTTCCAGTCGTTTAGATTGCAACCAATTCTGAGCATTTCCATTTTTGAGAATTTTTTCAACTTGGACATGATCACCTGATCATCTGCAAAGACCAAGATAGGGTGAGCTACTACTCCAACCCTATGGGTAATAGATAAGGGTGATATCATATTATACAAATTTCCCTCAACCCCATGAGCCCTCTATCTCAATTCCACACCCTGAGAGATCAGATAGGGGAGGAAAATCTGGTTTAGTGTTCTCGACTAATCTTGCTCTCTGTAGATCAAAAACATATCATCTTTCTCATATATGGTAATCATCATGAATCACTAACATTTGTCTCCTATTCATACAATACATCAAATCAAATATCATATTAGAACATAAGCATTCATATATATATATATATATATATATATATATATATCACAAAATGATACCATATTCGTCGTCCCTGTCAAGGAGATGCTAACCACAAACTTAAGCTTGTATTGTATAGAAGCACTATCTCAATATATAAAGGTAAATCAGTCTCAACTATATGTAGGAGTCTCTACCAATCGGATCCTAAATTTTGTCATCGCAATGTATCCATGTCATATCCCGGGCTTGTTCAGACGATTCTCTAAGGAGCTTCTTCAACCTGCCTCATAGATAGTCATGCTAACAACATCGTACTAAACCTCGGTTGTGCTATGGACCTCTCATCCAATATATCAAGGTAGATATCATACTAAGGCAACATCCAAATGCGTTCATCTCATCAATAATGATCTAATCATCATTAATACACCTAAGTAGTCACATATCATAGGAAGATCGTCCCATGCAAGTATCTCGAAGGGTGCTCGGTGAAAGCTCAATGTGTATGAAGCAGCTAAATCATGAATCGATTCAGGTCCTATGCACATCATATATGTATATATGGATGGATGTTCAAAATGGAACATCAATGCTTCAATCAACTGTCGGTTGCCAAGTTGAGTTCAACAAGGTTTCTTCACAACTTCTTGAAATTCAATCGAAGTGTCCAAGGATTTGCATTTCCACTTTCCAATACTTCTTCAATAACTTCACAATATAGATTTTATTTTCCCAACTTCAGAAATCAGTTCATTATGCCATGATTCAATATTTCGAGCTTCTGAAGCCATATCCCTCTTAATTTGATCATCATAGGCTCATTTTCTGTTAAGAGTAGACCATTAGTATATAAAACCAAATTCAAAATCAAAGCCATACCTTAGAATAGTTCTGAAGTAGAGGTTTGGATCAACACATATTCTTCTTGGCTTCACCAGATAACTGTCAATGGAGATATATCTAGATCGGGGAGCTTGCTTCATACAGTGCTCTCTGCAACTATAACACATTTCCAAACCAATATGCTCAATATTGTATATTAAAATCAACTAAGTCATTTGATCAAAGTTTATATGTCAGTTCAAAACTAATATCATAACCATCACAATATCATAGTGTCAATTCTTTAGACCAGGAAACAGGTAGAGCTCTCATCAAGTCACGACTTCATCTATTATCGCGCCAACAAGTTGTCATTAGCATTATCAACCTAAACTTCATCCAAATGTCAACTTATGAATTTATCTATATCAACAATCAGTCATTTTCAAACAATATTCTCATAATATAAGTCACTATATAAAAATGCATACACCAAGAACAAGTTATGCAGGTTCCATCCATTCATTGAGAGATTAATTCATACTGAATCACATCTGTCAATACTTCGACCAATGTGCTAGGAATGATGAGGCAAATGTGAAACCATTATTAAATACCAATACTAGTCATTGAAATTCATTAGGCCCATATAGCATTGTTATCAAGGCAAATCATCAATCGTTAAATCAAATCATTAGTCATCAGGTCAAATCCAAAATTTGCTATCATGGGGAGATATATAGTCCAAAAAATATCTCGACATCAAATCAAAGCTCTACATCGGACATCATGTCAAAACTTGAAACAATGTTCATCTATATCAATTATCCAAATCATGTCAAACTCTTGTAGCACAAACTTCAAACATACTGACACATCTATATGCATGTCCTGGTCACCCGCAAACACAAGTTCAATCTATATATTCATGTTATAGTAAACATTCAAAATTCCCTATTCATAGAAATTTCTGTTGTCTGCTCCACATCTGAAGGATTGACATCCTTTAGGTGAACATCTGATCTCATGCACAAAACTTCATTTTTGTCTCTAACAGGCATAATCGCACCCATAGGCCTTCCTATGTGCGGTTGGGAGATTACAATCACACCATTTACCTTACTTTTGTGCAGATGAGAGGCTATAATTGCACCTGTGAACCTGCTTCCGTGTGATTGAGGTTTAGAGCAAGGGAAAACTCTCTCTCCTTAGATCAGAACTTTGTTGTAGATCATCAATGTTAGATATTTGACTATCCATGCCCATAAATCATATTTCAAGAATAATAATGCAAATGAAAATAGAAGAAGGGATCTTATGGAGAGGTTATCCTTCTTAATGGGAATCCACTTCAGTCATTTTTATTCATGCAATCAACATGTCTATAATGCATCAATAGATCTGTTAGACCATAAAGTCGAACATATCACATACTCATCATGATGTTATCATCAACTACTTCATCATTGAATCATGAAATCAATCTTTCATCAAGGGTTAGTGTCAAAGAGATATTAGGAGTAGACTTCAAGAATCATGATCACATGCATTAATTATTTGTCACATAACTCAATCCATCAAGTCAGGGCATTCATTTTTACCAAATGCCATAATTAATAAACACATAAAAAACATAACCATGGCCAAAAAAATATCCTGAGTATCAGTATCATAGTTATACTTCTATTATCATGCCTTCCATGCATTTCACAAACAAATAGTGTCAATTTACCATTTAATAGAATCAATGTGCCAACCTTCTTTATGGGATCAAGCTATCCATAATGATAGATGCTAGCCAAACATCAAGTATACCACTATATAAAATATCAACACTAAGTAGCCTCATAGAATCAAGAAGTTCATTATGTAAGATACTTGTTCAACATCAAGTGCACCATTTCATCATAAGCACCATGGATCCAAATTACTTTCACATGCATGCATGAACCATTTGATAAGAAGAAATTCTCATCATACCTTAGGGCTTGCATTTCCATTCAATATTACAGCTAAAACATAACATTGAAATAATATACCATGCATACCTTGTAGTATTCAAATACTTGTGCATCTTTTTATCAGGTGCCTATTTACCTTTTCCAGCTCTAGATTTTCTTTCCTGCATCTCAAATGATCCTCAAGAAAGATAATCTTATTACATTTCATTAAGAAGGTTAGAAACATCCAAATACTCAAATATTTATGCATGAATTATAAGTAATGATAAAAATAATAATTAGATCAATAAGTCTAGACAAAAGTAAGGACACCAAGGAGCATCATAAGTCAAGAAATAATTATCTTCAATGAGAGGTGATCCTATCCCTCTTGAACCAACCTTAAATATCCATCACGGTCCATTGTCCATATAACAATTGTTGCCTTCAATCAACTTTATCAACCATCATGCCTGCTAGAGACTATCCCAGCTAGGGCTTCATCAAATCTATGTCATGTGCTTGAGCATCTTCACATTGGTCATGCTAGATTTCATATATTATATCTTTTCCATAAACCAGGGTTTCTCTCAAACCCTAACCTCATAATTTAAATCAAACCCTAATACAGAAATTTCCTAAGGTTATCTTCAAACCCTAGAATTATTTTAGAACTACTTCACTTTCTCTTGCTTCCATAAAAGGTGTCTCCATGGGGGTGATATCCATGCCTTTTCTTTAGTCCAAATCTGAAACCATGTTAATTTTTCTTAGGGCTATATTGTTCTTTGCTTTGATAATTGCATTTATTTATTAACACATTAAGTTCATCCCATAAAATCAAAAAATTATTCATATTTACGTCATTATTCATCATCAATGCAACAGATCATAAAGGAAAAATGGAAGAAAATCATTCACACATAGAGACACCAGGATTGGTTAGAGACCAGGCAAAACCCATTAAGGGGAAAACCCTTAAAAATTATTCTTCTTAGATTAAAATCAAATGATTCATAAAAAGTGAGTAAAAATATCCATATATTCATATATGCAACTCACTAGAAAAAAACTACAACATCCATGAAAAGAACCCAGCAATGTATATACTCAAAAATTTGATTCTGAGGTCTGTACTGAATTGTCATTGTCTAAAGTCAACTGCCGAACCCTGTGGTAATTGAATGAAATCTCAGAAGAATGAGATTTCATATTTAAGTTCCCTGTCACATGGAGGAGGTGACATGCGAGCGAGTATAGCTGTCCCATTCGCTCCCTTAAGCCTGGCATGCGAGCAATTGGGGTCAGATCTGGATTGCGAAAACCCTAAACCCTCGGTTGCATGGATGAAGGGTTGTTAGTGCAAATAGAAGGCTCCAGTTGCATAGATCAGCTTATGTGCATGTGACTATAGTCGAATCCTTCCTATTTTGTGCTTACGACTGGGGCCCAAAACACTAAATCAAATATGTGAGCCTCAGACCCTGCAATTTAACCTCAGGGCGAACCTGATACTCCACGGATGAGCCTCAGACTTGTGCGAGCCAAAAACAAGATAAAAGAGTGTCTCATCTTTGTGTCCCAATGAGGTAGAGGTAAATTGTATTTATATCCTTTCAAGGTGGTCAACTTTGCTTTAGGGCCAACTTTATCAAATATGCACATGTGGGCTTTTCTTCATAAGTACACTTTCCCTTATCCAATTTGAGTGATATTTAGGCCGATTTTAGACCTCTCGAAAAGAGGAATTCAATGAAATCATTATTTCTATCAGGTGATCTATACAAAGTGTAATTTTACCGCAGTTGCATATTTTTAACACAATAAAATACCAACATATCCCTCCTTAAATGCTTGCAACGATATCAAAGTTATCCTGTAGAGGTACACGATAGTCTCTATTTCAAATCCTGATTTGGATTTGATATCAAAATTGAAAATGTATCTAGTTAGAAAACCAAAAATTAAAATGATGAGATCAAATAGACAATTAAAAATCCATACACCTTCAAAGTAAGGGTGATCAGAGGCTCAGTATTTTATCTCAAAAATAAAAGTGCTCATAATTGAATGAAACTAGAATGAAAACGACCGGCCCGTTGCAAGGAATCCAACAAAACTTGTTTAATTGAAAACTGAGTTTGGATGAAGGAGTTATGGTCCGCTGATCGCCATTTAGAACTGGCAATTTTTTATTAAAAAATTGCAGAACAGGTACACGCTGATGATATGGCAACCCAGTTAGCATTCAGGGAATCTTCTTTAGTTTTTGTTCAATGCGACTATGACAAGTGTCACTACGGGATTTGCAATTTTGTTTTGTGAAGGTAAAATTTGTTCAATGACCTCCTAAGATTGAATTTGGGTTTATAATATTATGTGTTGGAATTTTTTATTTTATTAATTAATTAAGGTTGATTAATGTATATATATTATATTTTATATTGTTTTTTTTGAAATATCATATACTATATTTTATTTCAAATCTTAATTAATTAAAATATAACATTTTAAAACTGCACACATATATATATTTTAAACCAAATCATTAAACCACAACAATACGTTGCATATAGTTCGTTGGTATATTCAATACAGTGGCTAATGTTCGAATATATGTCATGGGTGGAATATTAAATATTAATTATCATGTTGGCACATGGTAATGGAAGAAGCAATAATATTTAATGCAGGTTGTATTAAACATTTCAAATGACAATATATTATATGGTATGTACCAAGGTTCGGGGTTCACATAAGTTCGCGGTGCAAAAGACCCCCCATAAGGGACGAGGTTGGGGCTCTACCCCATGACCCCCCCCCTCTCCACCGCCGTGTTTTACCATTGGGCCATGAGCCCATGACGTGAAATCTATTGCTCCGACCATATATTTAAATGCGTGTATGCTCTAGTGGCGGGAATGGAGGGGCCAGCCCGCAGGCCAGCCCCTCACCATATGACCAATACCTATGACCATGCGGAGGGTGGAGATCGTTAAGCACAATTAGCGCTAACTGCAAGATTAACACTTTAAAACCACACTTATCCTTAAGATAATGGCGTAGTTAACTTGGCGTAAGATTTGGCGGAGCGCCATTTTTGGCGAACAACTCCAGATTTAGTCGGAGTTAACTCCAGTTCTCCAGATTTGGAGGAAAATTTGTAGGGAAAATTGATTTTCCATAATTGAGGCAATTTTCAATCAATTTTGGCTCAAGAATGGTCATTTTTAGTATATTTTGATGTTTTGGAGCCATTGGAATAGGTTTCAGAGGCAGAAGAGGTCATCTACAGAGGTTGTTTTGCCTTGAAATTTTTTGAAGCCTAGGGCCACTAGGAAGGAAGGCCATGCCCAGAGCATCTAGTAACCAAATTGAGTAAATAAATAGTCATTTTTGATAGATTTCGACATTTTAAACTCATTGGAATAGGTTCCAAGAACATTTTATGCATGTAAAAACAATTTTCAGCACAATTGAGCTAATACAGAGGCCCAAGGTATGGAGCTGGACCAAGGAGAACTCCTTCATCAAAACTCTGTTTTAATGTATCAGTTGTCATGGTTTGTTGTTATTTATGTTGTTGTTATTCAACCATTTAAATTCATGCTTTATGCTTTCAAAAACACTCATAAAATTCAGTTTTAATTACCTCTTTGACACACATAAACAACAAGGGAACCTGCACATCAAGCATAAGATTAGTGAATAAGTTTTATATCTGAAAATGGTATTAGCACAAAAATAAATAACATTCAAATTCAGATCAAGTTGGTATCAAAGCACAAGGTTGCTAAAGATTATTTGCTTGATAATTGTTTGAAGATTTGTGCAAGTTTAATGGTTGCAAATTTGTGATGTTGATAAGGTTAAAGTTCCATAAAGGTGAAGGGAAGTTGTTGGTTGCAAGTCCTGAGATTAGGACCAGAAGAAGGAGAGATGAAAGAACATCATCCTAACCCAAAATTCCACTCATAGCTGCACTTTAAGAACCTCAAGTTTTGTCTCAAGAAGTTGAGATTGAAGAGGTGCAATTTGTACAAGAAGCTGAGTTGATTGACAAGGTACAAGCATCAGAAGTTGAGCTTGAATCCATAGCCATTATGTCAGGTGTTGGAGAGACTCAAGGACATTCAGAAGAGGAAGATGTCAAGAGAGACTTCAAGGACATTTAGAGAATGGTTAAAATCATGTTTGATGCATTCACTGCAGAAAGAGCAGGAGGAGGTTCTAAGCCTCCATATGGAGAAGGAACTTTAGATGGTAAGAAGGATGAAGAGAAGAGTTAAAAGGGTAGCAGGGGAAAGCCACGTCCATCTCCACCATTTTCATCATCCTCATCATCGCCATCAGCATCATCTTCCACTTCCACCACAAAGACCACTCACACTCACACAAAAGCCATAAAAGGAAAAAATCCATTACTCAAATTGGACATTAATTTTGAACTACCCATGTACAATGGTGAGGTAAATGCAGAGAGGCTTGAAAATTGGATACATCAATTGGAGGTGTATTGAAAAATTCAAAACCTTCATGAAGACGACATAAAGATCCAATTGGCTTCATTAAGGCTAGAAGGAGCTGCATTAGTTTGGTGGGAAGCAAAGACTCAAGAGGAAATGCAAATCCATGGTAAGATATCCATTTCTTGGGTTGAGTTTATTTCTTCCATTAAAAGACAGTTTTATCCATTAGCCTATGTGCAAAAAGCTATTATGAGTTGAAATTTTTTTAAGCAACTCAAGGGTCAAATAATTCAAGAATATACCCAAGAGTTTAGGAAGAGAGATTTTTTGTTAGGAATAAATTTGAATTCCCAAGATACACTCTTGAAATACATTGGGGGTTTACATTCCTATTTGAAACATACTATCCTTATGTTTAACCCAAGAAATTTAGATGAAGTTTGTGTTCAAGCCACACACTTGGAGGCAAGGGGAAAAAAAAACATAGAGGAGAAAGGTGAAAGTGAAGGTAAAGGAAAAGGAAAATTTGATGGAAGAGGAAAAAGAAATAGATCTGTAAAAAGAGAGAAGGAAATACTCACATGCAAAAACTGTTCAAAGACTGGCCATGATGAAGACCACTATTGGCAACTTCATCTAGAATTGAAACCAAATAGACTGAAAGCCAAAGAGAAGGGGGAAAACTGTTGCTATAGCTGAACATGACTTAGGGTCAGATTCACGAGATGAAACAAATATTACAACCATGGGTTTGAAAGGTAAACATGTTGCAAGAACTAGTTCTTCAAATTATTCAAGTGATACTCATGATGCCAATACAAGAATATAACTTTTCCATATTAGTGTTGTCTCTAAACATACCAAGATTGATACACTTTTTGATAGTGGGTCACAAGCTAACTTGATTTCCGAAGATTTGGTTAAGCAACTAGGCCTTGAAACAATTAGACATCCAAGACCGTATCCTTTGGGTTGGATATGCAAGAATGCAAACTTGCAGGTTACAAGGAAGTGCTTACTAAAATTTGTCATTAACTCAAAATTTCTTGATGAAGTTGAGCTTGATGTGGTGCCGCTTGAGATATCAGGTATTGTATTGGGAATTCCTTATCTGTATGGTAGGAAAACTGTATTTCATCTCCATGAGAACAAGTATCACTTGTTTAAGGATGGTATTGAGTACAAAATTAGAGCAAATAAGAAGAAGACATATTTGTCTCTATTACATACAAGTGAAGTGATGAGGATAGTGAATGCAAGTCAGAACTTGACATTGTTAATGATCAAACAAAGATATGTTTTGAATCAAACTTTTCAAAAAGATGCTTCTATTGGTAATGAGTTGTTTCAGGATGTTAACAGGTTTCCTTTGAAAGAAGGTGAATTTTTTTTGCAGCAGTCAACATAAGTGTTGAGCAGTGTTGGAAACAAGATGTTGGTGCAAGATGATGCAAAGGTCAAAGAGAAAGCGACAAAGCAGTTTGGAAAAGAAGGATTGGGTTCCACAAATACTTATTTCTAGTTTCTAAAGGGTACATGGCAATGGCGAAGATACTTGGTCAAGAGTCGACGCAAGTACAAAGAGATATCAACTAAAAATCGCCATGGTGACAGTGTGCAAGGTGAACAAGATTTTAAGTTTCCTTTGATTGTTGACCAAGGTAGGAAAACGCTGGTTTCTGCAAAAATATATTGCTATTTTGCAAATTCAGAAATATTGCAGCATGACGGTGTCAAAGACAACAAAAGAAGGTTGCAAGAATCAAGGAAAAAGTTAGAATTTTTGTGAAAAGCTCCAAATGATGAAATTGAGAAAATTTCAATGGATAGAGACTGGAAGGGTAAGGGAACAATACCCTCATCCAGATAAACAATAATCAGAGATATTTTGGGGTCCAAAAGGCTTCTAGGGGAAGGAATAATCAGAGGCTCAACGTTTTAGCTCAAAAATGAAAGTTCTCAGAACTGAATGAAATCAGAATGACATTGACCGAACCGTCGCAATGAATCCAACACAATTCGTTTCGTTGAAAACCAAGTTCGGATGAAGGAGTTATGGTCTGCTGATCTCCGTTCAGAACAAACAAATTTTTATTAAAAAATTGCAGAACAGGTACAGGTCGATGATGTGGCAGCCCAGTGAGCGTTTATGGAATCTTCTTTAGTTTTTGTCCAATGAGACTGTGACAAGTGTCACTGCGGGTTCGCCAATTTGGTTTGTGAAGGTAAAAATTGTCCAATAACCTCCTAAGGTTGAATTTGGGTTTATGATATTATGTGGTGCAATTTTTTTATTTTTTTTAATTAATTAAGATTATATATATATATATATATGGTTTTTTTTTTTAAATATCATATATTTTAAATATCATATATTATATTATATATATATTTTAATATATATCATTTTAATTCAAATCTTAATTAATTAAAATATAACATTTTAAAAAATATATATCTTTAACACCAAACCATTAAATATTAAATGGTGGATATTAATTATCACGTTGGCAGCGGAAGCAATATATTTAATGCAGGTTGTATGAAACATTTCGAATGACAATATATTATAAGGTATGTATCAAGGTTCAAGCTTCACATAAGTTGGGTGGCATATTAAATATTAAATGGTTGATATTAATTATTTAATGCAGGTTGTATTAAACATTTCGAATGACAATATATTATATGGTATGTATCAACGTTCAGGCTTCACATAAGTTGGCGGTGCAGAATACCATTGGGCCATGAGCCAATGACTTGAAACCTACATCTCCGACCATATATTTAAATGTGCGTATGCTCCAGTGGTGGGAATGGAGGGGCCAACCCCTCACCATATGATCAATACTTATGACCATGCGGAGGGCGGAGATCGTTAAGCGCGATTAGCACTAACTGCAGTGTTAACACTTTAAAACCGCGCTTATTCTTAAGATAATGAGGCAATTAATTTGGCGGCAGATTTGGCGGAGTGCCATTTTTGGCAGACAACTCTAGATTTAGTCGGAGTTAACTCCAGTTCTCCAGATTTGGAGGTAAAATTCTAGGGAAAATTGGTTTTGCCGTAACTGAGCCATTGGAACAAGTTACAAAGGCA
This sequence comes from Pinus albicaulis, assembly GCA_034641835.2. Classification (NCBI taxonomy): domain Eukaryota; kingdom Viridiplantae; phylum Streptophyta; class Pinopsida; order Pinales; family Pinaceae; genus Pinus; species Pinus albicaulis. The sequence continues at coordinate 73,441,723 of CM076572.1, read as the reverse complement.
GAAGAGGTCGTCTACAAAGATTTTTTTTTGCCTTGAATATTTTTGAACCCTAGGGCCACCAAGAGGGAAAGCCATGCCCAGAGCATCTGGTAACCAAATTGAGTAAATAAATAGTCATTTTTGATAGATTTCGACATTTTAAACTCATTGGAATAGGTTCCAAAAGAATTTTATGCATGTAAACAACGTTTTGAACAAATTTGAGCTAATACAGAGTTGGACCAAGGAGATGTAGCCCAAGAGGGATGAACTCCTTCATCAAAACTCTGTTTTAGCGTATAAGTTGTCATGGTTTGCTGTTATTTATGTTGCTGCTGTTCAACCATTTAAATTCATGCTTTATGCTTTCAAAAACGCTCATAAAATTCAGTTTTAATTACCTCTTTGACACACATAAACAACAAGGGAACCTACACATCAAGCATAAGATTAGTGAATAAGTTTTATATCTGAAAATGAAATTAGCACATCAATAACTAACAATAAAATTCAGATCAAAGAGACAACATGCCCATATAGGAAGAAAAGCCTTGAAAGAAAATTCTATTGTGCCGAGGAAAATCTACAACCCAATATAGGGGAAATGTGTAGGTGTTAGATATAATGTAAGTATGTCAAATTTTTTTAAAATGTCAGCACTATTACACATTACATATAACAAAGACACACAAATAAGCTTCAAATGTATAAATAAATATACATCATACAATATATCAATCAATCACTTAATTAGTGAATTTGACACAAGTTGGTAAAAATAGGAGGAAGTGAAAATATTCAAAATTTCTTGACGAGGTAAGGTAAAACTATTCAAAACTATTCAAAATTTCCTCATCTCTTTGAGTTTGTTTTTTACTAATTTTATGGCTTTATATATATCCCTGTATGATTCTCTTCAGGTCTGTTTTCTGCGAATTTTATACATTTTTATGAGATTTAATAATTAATAAGTGTCCACCATGAAAGTTCCATGAAATTTCTGGCAACTTGAGACTATATCTGATTTAATACTATCATTGTGTGCATACTGAGACTATATCTGCTTTAATATTATGTCTCCATGCATCGTGAGACTATATATGTATTAATAATATCACTGCATGCATCTTGAGACTATATCTGCCTTAATGATATTACTTGTTAGTTTTTAATAAATAATACTTGCACTTGTGACCCTTGGTTTGAAAATCAATACTCCGGCAATATTTTTGAATTTTTGACTTCAATTGTATATTAATAATTGGATCTGTGACCTCTAGAGCCTCCGCATTAATATTTTAACAAACTTGCTGTAAAATTATGGATTTTTACATCACTTAGAGTAACCATCTTTCAATTTTCTGAATTTGATCTTTACCATTATAAATTTTAAATTGTGTATAAACCTTTATGGATAAAACATATAAGAAAGAATTTCGTTAACTAATTAGCAAGTTTATTCTTACTATTTTATTCACTTTGTTTTAGTGCTTATTTATCGCTAGCTTAAAATTAAAATTTAAAGATGGTGAAAGGTATTTAACTGTAGTTCAATTATTTGTTGGAATTTTTAAAAAGAATTCTATTTAAGAGCGAGCCATTTTCTTGGATTTCTAAATTCAATTATTTGTATTTGTTAGAATTTTTAAAAATAATTCTATCTCAATTCAATTATTTGTGTTTGTTGGAATTTTTAAAAATAATTCTATTTAAATAGGAAGTAAGAGCCTAAGCGGTTTTTTTGGAATTCTAAATCCAATTATTTGTATTTGTTGAAATTTTTAAAAATAATTCTATTTAAGAACCATTTTCTTGGAGTTCCATACTCTTTTTTTGTTTTTTTCTTGATTATATATGTACATATAAGAGCTAATGATTCTTGAAATAACTAGTACCAGCTGAGAAGTTTACAAACAAAATATATTTGTCTGATTCTTGAAATAACTGGTACCAGCTGAGAAGTTACAAACAAAATATATTTGTCTGATTCTTGAAATAACTAGTACCAGCTGAGAAGTTTACAAACAAAATATATTTGTCCTGTACGAAGACATTTCGAACTTACTCAAAATTAGATATAGCCAAGAATGTCATGCCACGCCTTGACTTGCCAATCTGTTGAGAGCTCATGAGTGCTTCATGTTAATTTTGTTAGTTAAGGTTTTTGGTCCAAAAATTTAGTTGTTGGCTAAGTCCAGAGGATCCGTTGAATTTGTTTCTACTTGTCGAAGTGATTTTTTCCTTTATTAAGCGTATAATATGTATTTTTCCCTTTAATATATTAGATATCTACCATGAATCTCTATTGGCATCGAGAGCATTCTATTTTGATAAACCATTAACAACAGACTCATAGCCAACAATTGTGAATATCTTGGCATAGAAAACAATGGATGATGGTGGGTAAAATATGCTAATTTCTTTTTGACGTCTCCATATATATATGTAGATATCAAAGCAAAATAGCTCATTCCTAAACCCCAGAATGTTAATCCAGTCTAAGTATAGGAGCTTTAATTCCACTCCATGCTATAATGTATTTTATGACCACAGTGTGTGTGCGTATGTCTACACACATTTCATATGGTGTTCCCTGGAGTCGATGAATCTCTCAGCTTCACACTGTGACTCCTCCATTACCTTTGCGTAGTAATGTATGAAAACTGTGTGGCTCTCTCCATGTATCTTCATAGCTTCGTGATGTATGTCTCCTTTTATTCACACTATGTTCTTGTGCATCTGAACCATTTTTTCTCACTCTCAGCATTGCACTAAATATATTAAATAATACTATTATATTATATTAATAATATTAATATGTTTTAGATTACATTTAATAGTCTAATCCAATTCAATCTAATTTTAAAGTCACCATCAAGCCAAATATCAAATTGGTGTATGAGACCTTTTTGTTTGTGGGACAAGGGACCCACCTTCGTGTAGTGATTTGACTACTAAAGTCTTGGAAGACATACATACTCTATCCCCTCTTGTTTTGGAACTTGTGACCTTTTAGAAAAAAACACATGCTTTTAATCATTAGGCCCACTCAAGTTGTATAATATTAATA